>JBBPBS010000276.1:15860969-15878047 GCA_037974835.1 Cicer judaicum
TATTTTATAATATTATTAGTAATTCATCAATGGTAATAATTTATATTATTAATCATTAAATTCAATAAAAAAAAACCACTTAATCACTCATAATTATCGACATAAATGTTCTTTATCTAATCTTACTTTTATGAATAATTATATTATTCCACTTATGGTGAATAATGATTTTATACGTTAAAAATTAAATTACTCATTAATATCAATTTATTTTTTTTAGTAACATTTAATAAAATAAAAATATATATTCTATTCGATAGAAAATACACAAATTTATTAAAAATAATCATAAAATATGAGTATATGAAAAATTATTAAAAAAGTTAATTTCAATTATTAAAATCTATTATGTATTATATATATTTAAAATAGACTCTTGATGCCACAACAACTTTTTTTTTTACAAGCTCTTGATGAAATATATTCAATAATTTTTACAACAAATTCTCATCATACTCGCAATTAAAACATCATACTAATAAAACAAATAAATTTAGATTACGCTACAATATTAAATAATCAATCATATTTATAAATTTTTATATCTTATTTTTGCATTTGTATTTTACATTTTATTTCGTCAAATAAATACAAATATCATTATAGGTTGAAAAATAAATTAACAATAAAAAACGAGTCAAACAATTATCCTATATAATAAGTTATCATGCGAATTTTAGAAAATATTTAAAAAATTCAATTAGATGATTGTCATAAACAAAATTTTCTCTCATTTAATTTTTCTAATCATATTCAATTATTACAAATTAATAAAATAATATTATAAAATAACTATATTTATGATACATAAAATATTATTTATAAAATTAATTAATTAACATCTGCGCAGCGGGGCCGTAATCTAGTTTTTATTTATTTTCCAAGTTTAAAAGTAAAACATTTTTTGAGTGTCATTATAGTGCAGTGCAGCATTTGGAAATTTTATAATTGCTATGGAGCAAATGATGGGTGCTTCTTCTTCTTCGGCCAAATCTTTGCAAAAATTTGATGTTTTTATTAGCTTTCGAGGTGAGGATACTCGTAAAAAATTCACAAGCCATCTTTATAATGCTATGAGCAAGAAAGTTATAACCTTTATAGACGACAGTGAGCTTGAAAAAGGAGATGAGATCTCCTTATCATTAATTAAATCAATTGAGGAGTCACATGCATCTGTAGTCGTCTTCTCAAAAGACTATGCTTCTTCAAAATGGTGCTTGAATGAACTCATCAAGATTCTACAGTGCAAGAAAGATCAGGGACAAATTGTGATACCTGTTTTCTACGAAGTAGATCCATCACATGTGAGGAATCAGATTGGGACTTATGGGCAAGCCTTTGCAAAACATGAGCGAGATTTGAAGCACAACAAAGACAAGTTGCAGAAATGGAAAAATGCTCTCACTGAAGCAGCCAATTTAGCTGGGTGGCACTCTCAAAATTACAGGTAAATAAAATGAACTATCCACCTTTGTTCAAGTCATGACTTGTCTGTTTATTTCTAATATACTACTTCATTGTGCATCTTTTGTTTTCTATTTTGTATTTTTGATTATGGATAATATATTATATATTTTGTTCAACTCAAAATAGAGAAAGAGATGGCATTGGGCTCTCCATAGTCTTCTTGACATCATCTATTAGTGGTTAATGCCTCATTAGGCTGTTGATGGAGAAAGAGAAGGCATAACAAAAGCAAATATTAGTAATGGACAGGGAGAGTCTTTGTTTAATAAATTTTGGGTTGCTCAAGGGAAAAAAAAAAGATCAGAGAGGATAGGGAGTGCATGGGACAAGAAGTTAAGGGCGAACTGACATGCTTGGCTCAAGCAATATTTGTTGCTTTGCAATGTGAAATGTGTTTTAATTATCGTTGTATTAATTGCAAAATAAATAAATATGCAAAGTAATAAATGTGTTTTAATTATCGTTGTATTAATTGCAAAATAAATAAATATGCAAAGTAATAGATTTACCGAAGTCACAATGGTTTTCTTTGTATGGCTCTCTTTTATGGTATCTTATCTTATGTGTCAGAAAATACATTAAAGTAACAGTGACTTTCTTCAATGGTACGAGAAATCCGTGTTGATCTTAACTTGGTCTTATTAGGTTTTCATTGTCTATCTAAATAACATTAATAATATGCTATGCATATTGAAGTAATATATATGGGAAAATAAGCAGTGATTTATGTGTACTCATTTGGAAGTTTACGTTTTAGAGAGACTTAATTTCTTTTGAATCCAAGTTCAAGTAAGCACATTCAAACATTGATATCTTTGCAGAGTCATATCTCACAATTTGTTTTGGACTTCCAAACTTTTAATACTATCCACGTGGGTAGTATTAAACCTTCTTTGGTAATTTCTTTTGGAAATTCATTATAGAAAAAAAAATAGAACGTTCATTATATTCTCTGTCTTTGGATTTTAATTTCATGAAATCTATTTTTTGTTTCTTTCTTGCTCAACCATGGTGACCATAAATTTTATGTTATTATTATTATTTTCACAAAAAGAATGTTGACCTTTTCCCCCCTCCTTGATATGATAGGATTGAATCCAACTTCATTGAAGATATCGTCGAAGATGTTTTGAAAAAATTGAATCGTAGGCACCCATTTAAAGTTAATAAGGAACTTCTTGAAATTGAGAAAAAGTATGAAGAGACTAAATCGTTATTGAAAATTGGGTCAAATGATGTTAGAACCCTTGCATTATGGGGCATGGGTGGCATAGGAAAGACCACTCTAGCTAAGGATTTATATGCTAAATTGTGTTCTCAATTTGAACGTCATTGCTTCCTCGAAAATGTAAGGGAAGAGTCAACCAGATGTGGACTCAATGCTGTACGCAACAAACTTTTTTCCACATTGTTGGAGCTTCGTATTGATGCACCTTATGTAGAAACTCCAATTTTCATGAGAAGACTTGCATGTGAAAAAAGCTTCATTGTGTTGGATAATGTGGCAACCTTAGAGCAAGCAGAAAATCTTAACATAGATAATCAATGCTTGGGACCGGGGAGTAGAGTCATTGTAACAACTAGAGATAAGCAGATATGTAGTCAATTTGATGAATGTGAAATATATGAGGTCAAGGGATTGGACCATGATGAATCTCTTCAGCTATTCTGTTTGAATGCTTTTGGAGAAAAACGTCCTAAAGTTGGATATGAATATCTATCCAAACGAGCAATTGGATATTGCAGAGGCAATCCTTTGGCTTTAAAAGTTTTAGGTGCACATTTTCGAACAAAAAGCAAAGAAGCGTGGGAAAGTGAATTGGAAAAGCTAAAAAAGATTCCCAATGGGAGAATTCATGAGATGTTAAAATTGAGTTTCGATGACTTAGATCGTACTCAACAAGACATATTCCTGGATATTGCATGCTTCTTCTCCATGATAGGTGAGTTGTATGGGGATCGTGAGACTTGTCGAGATCACCTAGTATGTCTATTGGATGCTTGCAATTTCTTTGCAACAAGTGGGATTGAAGTCCTTTTGGATAAATCACTCATAACTTGTCTAGATCCTAATTTCATAGACATGCATGATTTGTTAATAGAAATGGGACTAGAGATTATTAAGCAAGAATCTCCAAAAGACCCCGGAAGAAGAAGTCGATTGTCGGATCCCGAGGAAGTGTATGATGTACTAAAATATAACAAGGTAGGTGGTCAATTCAATGCATTTATATATTTGATTATGAAATGTAAGCAAGATAAATATGTATGACAACCTTTTCTAATTATTATTCTAAATTTTGTTTGTCAGGGAACTGAAGTAGTTGAAGTTATAATATTAGATATTTCTGCAGTTGGGGATCTATATTTGAGCTCCGATTCCTTTAAATGTATGACCAACTTAAGATATCTGAAAATCACAGATATAGCTTTTGAGGGAAAACCCTGCTTTGTGTACCTCCCTGACGGGCTTGAGTGGTTGTCTGATCAATTGAGGTACCTTCATTGGGATGCATTTCCACTTGAGTCTTTGTCATCAACCTTTTGTTTTAGAAGGCTTGTAATACTTAACATGTGCAATAGCAAGCTTAAAAAGCTCTGGGATGGAGTTCAGGTACGAATTTATTATTGTGTTTAGATATACTTGTTAATGGTAGTTTGTAGTGGTGCATTCATATTATCTTATTCATAGAGTCGTGCCACTTGCGTGGTTAAATGGCGGCCATGGCACCGCCATGTCATGGCAGATTTTTGGACAACCGCCATAGCCAATTTGTGAAGAAATGCCCGCCATGGCGGCACCATAGGCCACAATGGCGTCTTTATATGGAAGATGTTTGGCCCTCCTCCATCGACTACACTGGCCACAACTAGGCTGACGCCCCTCTGTTCTGTTTATGCTTGTTTATGTTTAGATTCTCTTTTAGTTAAAACTCATGCATGATTATGAGTGAGTTTATGATTTCTAAACAATGTGATGTTTCTTTCTTCCTCCAGAAGCTTGACAATTTAAAGATAATTAAGCTTGATGGTTCCATAGACCTGATTGAGGTCCCAGACTTATCATGGGCACCAAATATCGAAGTAGTGTCACTTTCTAATTGTGTGAGCTTGTTTCGGCTCCATCCATCCATTTTCACTGCCCCCAAGCTTACAACTCTTTATTTAGAAGGTTGCAAAAACATTGAAAGCTTGAAAACAAACATTCATTCAAAATCTCTCCAATCACTTGATCTCACTGGTTGTTCATCTCTCGTGGAGTTTTCGGTGACATCAGACAAAATGGTTTGGTTGTCCTTAAGTGGAACCGCTATACATGAATTGGCATCATCAATTTGGCACAATAGCAAACTTGTTCATCTCGTTCTATCAAAATGTGAGAAGCTTAACATTGTTGGGAAGAAGTTATCAAATGATCCAGGAGTGGGGCCTCTTAAAATACTGGACCTTTCTGGATGCACACAAATCAATACGTCGAATCTGTGGTACATCTTTGATGGCCTGCGATCTTTAAAAGAACTCGATTTGAGAAAATGTTGCAATTTAGAAGCTCTCCCTGACAACATCCTAAACAATTCAATGCTGGAAATGCTTCATTTAGATGAATGCAGGAAACTTAAGTCCCTACCAAAGCTTCCTGCATCCTTGCGAGAATTGACAGCCGTTAACTGCACTTATCTGAACACCGACTCCATTCATCGATCAATGCTTGAAAACATGTTACATAGACAACACACCAACTCTGGGTATATATCAAATTATGTTCATGAATTATCTGTCCTTCCAGGTGCCCATGTTCCGGGCGAGTTTGATTTTCATAAAACAGAAGCTTCAATAGTTATTCCTCATATTCCAAAATTTGGCCTGTCTGCTTTCATTTTTTGCGTCATTCTTTCTGAGGGCTTATATGTTAATTACGAAAATGTTCGTTGTACTATCTATGAACATGGAAAAGAAGTCCACCAATGTAAATTACGTTGTGGGAGTGGAACATTAATTTCAGACCATGTATTATTGAATTGCTGGCGTGATAATTCCAAATCGGTGGAATTGGGGAGTGAAAGTGGAGGTGATCATTACAACCTTTCATTTGAATTCAAACATTATGTTTATGAAGAGAAACTATGGTCAAATAAGGGGATAAAGGGTTGTGGGGTCATCAGTGTTTATGGCTTGGAACTTAAGTTAGGGATGGATGGTAAAAACAGTAGCATAGATAATATCATTGAATTACAATCCAATGCTCAAGTATCTGATGAGTCTGATCAACATTTGAAATTTGATATTGATGAGTTACAACCCCGGGCGATTGGAGCGGAAGTTAGAGACTCTGACTATAGAAATGAAGATGACCAACAGCAACTTCTTATTCCCCCAAAGAAGAGGAGGATAACTTGAATGATAAATCTACTCGTCAATGTTCAAATTGGTATGAACCTTCGCCCGTTCCTAATTTTAAATTCCTTACTTATATAACTTTTTTTAAAAAAAAAGAATTTTTAATCTTCGAGTGAAGAACTTAATTCCTTGAAACATAATCATGATGATATCATATTCTAAAAAGAATTCCAGATAAATTGCAATAGTACCTACTATTGCAGATAAACATTGGACATGTCTTTTGTTGAAGCACCTACTAGAAGAGTCAAAACGTCTATTTTTCTTGTTTTTCAAGCAAAAAGACAAGACAACATCGTAACTTTTATTTAATATTCCTTGTTGCCATGGATTAGTAATATAAAGTTGTATGCTTTTTATTTAATATTCCTTGTTGCCATGGATTAGTAATATAAAGTTGTATGCTTTTAATAAATTCACCATTTCAATGTGAAAGTCATTGGACAAAGAATAAAGATAATTGGAGTAGTTAAGAGTTAGTTTATGAATTAGTTAGGTGATCGTTAAGAATTGCTATTTTGATTATTATTAGAAAGTTTTTATATAGACCTCAATTAGTAGATGGGGAGGGAGAGTGCTCTAGTGAGAGAGGAGAGTGCTCCTTTAGTGTAGTCTTGAATAAGAAATAATCTTTATTTTTACACTATTATGATAGTAAACCAACGAAAAAATAAATTTATTTTTAAACAAATTTCTAAAAATAATCACTAAATTTTATAAACTAAAAATTATTTTTGTTTAAGCTCAAACAAATACACATCCTATTATGATTTAGAGAAAAACTATTTACGTGGAACTTCTCTTATTGATGTGAAATATCACAAAAATTACTCTACGTGGACTTTGATTACCAACTAGTAGGTGACTTTTGGCATATAATAGTTTGGGTGTTTCTTTTTTCATCTAGATTAGTTCATTCAGACGTGAAAAATATAAATTAAGATTAATTCATTTAGATACAATTTTGGATTTTTTAAATGATTTGGGGTGAGAAAAGAAGTTTTCTAATATTTTTATTTAAGTTAGTTAAACAAACTATTACTCATGTATTTTTTTTTTTGTCTTAGAAAGTATGGTAAATTCTACAACAATTAACTCACACATAATTGTGAGGTCTTAGGTTCGAATCCGAAAAAAACATTATCAGTATTTGCCAGTTGAATTAGAACTTCAGGACTATTACTCGGTTTTTATTATAAGTTTCTTTTGTAATTTTTAAATATATTGAAAAAAGATAGTAGATTTTGTATTTAATATATTGATTTTTTACTATCTTAATGGTGAGACACTTTGACTTCGTATCTTTATCTAAAATCTTAAATTATTAGATATATGTGGTCATTTATATACAACATTTAACTATTTAATAGTCAATGTAAGATTTACTCTTTTACACTTAAACCGAACACTCAAGACTAAAACCAATGATAATCACTCTCCTTGCAAAATGAAACTAATAAAAAACATGAGCAAATTCTCATTTGGTACGTTCATATAAAATATAGAACTAAAGTTAATGCTTTAAAAAAAATGACACTTAGTCAATGGACCAAACGCAATTACTACACTATCTTTTAGTGATTATGTAGACTTTTAAATGAATTAAAAGACATTTATGTTCTTTGGTAAGAGACACTGAAATTATAAAAAAAATAAATTAAAAGAACAATTTTTTTTACGCAAGATAAACAAAATTGAAAGTACTTAGGTTTTTTTTTTTTAGGAAAAATTGAAGGGACAAGTTAGTCCCTCATAAAATAAAAAAGCTCATTTTAATCCAATGCATCGAATTTAGACAATAAAAACTCAATTGTTTGGGTGAATATCATTGATATGAACAATAATCTTTTAATTTAAAAAACAGCCATATAAAAGATTACTATAAAATAGGAACACCCTTAAAAAGGTAGGCATGTTTATTTAGAATATACTAATGTATTTTATATCCCACATTCGCATTCAAGGAAAACACTTCTCGTAGTACCAGCACATGAATAACTTTCACTCCAACTCATGACATGTTTGGAAAGTGATGAAGTCTTCTCTGAGCATATTGTGTAATTTTAATTATTCAATATAAGAAGAAGATAAAATCTTATAATTTAGAGATTTTAAAAATCATTTGGAGACTAAATTGTCTTTGAATATTACTTTTATATAGAAACTTAAATATCAACGAGATTTCTCTTAATTACACGTGGTACACAAGAGCAGATATAATCACTTTTACATTTCAACAAAAAAAGTAATATCAAAGGTATGAAAAACATTGATAGAAAGACTTTCAAAATTCGATTTATCTATGGATTAAAACATTGATACAATTAAACTCAAAATTTGATACAATTAAATAACATTGATACAATTAAACTAAAAATATTGAATGCAATATAATTGTGACATGTAAATTAAATATGGTGGCACAATGGAAACGCGTTGGTGAGTGAGAAGAGAAGACTACTGTGTGTGCGCGTCAAAAAGCAAGTCATTTAATAGCTCTTGATAATATTCTAACGTCACTTTTATCTGCTATATATAAACTACTTGCTAATTGATCTAGTTTGTTTGTTAATTAACATAATAATAACATCACTTTCTTGTTCATTTTGGCGAAATGAGTAATTTCTTCTCATCACCATCAATGCCTCACTAACTTCCCTTATTTTCTGCTGCATCATCAACGGGTAAATAATTAATTAGCTTTACCTTTTTTCTGCTAGCATTCATTTCTTCACTTTTATTAATTTATTTTATTATTAATTATAATTAGTGTTTGTTGCAGTGAAGAATCTGTGTGTTGAGTACTATTTTTCTCATCTAATTGGGACTGTTTATGTGTTTGGTATGATCTTTTCACTTCTTATTTTTCATTCTCTTTTGTTTTTATTTATAAATCATCCAAGACATCGGTAATAATTTGAAAAAATAAATAAATTGAACGTAATCATATGTCGATCTCAAATAACAACACGTGTCGGATACCACATACACCTTCAATCAGAAGTGTCGGTACTACAAAAGTTTTTACTCAAAGACAAATGATTAAGAAAATACTGTTTTTCTTCCTGAAAAAACAGCCCTAGAAGAAATATCATGCATGCATTGAACTTCAAACTGTGAGGTGATAGTTTCAAAATATTAAGGTCTGCATAATTACTATTAATCTGTGTTGGGTTTGTGTAGTCAACTTGAAGCATGTTGTGGATAATATAGAGTTTAATCGTCTAAAATATTTTATTGACAAATTTTACCCTATCAATGAATCACAACTAATTACTTGTTTGATTTTTGAAATATTATGATTAAAGTAAATACTGTTGATGATTTAAATGAAGTTGCTCAATTGTTTTTAGTTTGTCTTAATTGGTCGCAATAAGAAAGTATAATAATGTCTTCAAAGTGAAATGTGTGTGCGGGCGCGCATCCGCGAGATTACAATCGAATTACATTAAACTGTTTGATCTGATATCTGAAGTCCAACATATAATATTGAGAACAAGTATCAAGAACACATTTATCTTCAATCTATTTTAAGAAGATTCTTCCTCGAATGATAGTGACAAACGATATACTTTCATAACTCCATTTTCCAACATTTTTTCCTTTTCTAGTTTAAACTTAAAATCTTTTACATTTTAGAGTGTAACATTGTGATTAAGCAGTGCAGCACTTGGAATTTTATAATGGCTATGCAACAAATGATGGGTGCTTCTTCTTCGGCGATGCCTTTGAAGAAATTCGACGTATTTATTAGCTTTCGAGGTGAGGATACTCGTAGGAACTTCACAAGCCATCTTTATGATGCTGTGAGCAAGAAAGTTATAACCTTTATAGACGACAATGAGCTTGAAAAAGGAGATGAGATCTCATCGGCATTGATCAAAGCCATTGAGGAGTCATATGCATCTATAGTCATCTTCTCAAAAGAGTATGCTTCCTCAAAATGGTGCTTGAATGAACTCATCAAGATTCTAGAATGCAAAAAAGATCAGGGACAGATTGTGATACCGATTTTCTACGAAATAGATCCATCACATGTGAGGAATCAAACTGGGAGTTACAGGAAAGCTTTTGCAAAGCATAATAGAGATTTGAAGCACAGCAAAGATAAATTGAAGAAATGGAAAGATGCTCTCACCGAAGCAGCCAATTTAGCTGGGTGGCACTCTCAAAATTACAGGTAAATAAAATGAACTATCCACATACCTTTTCTCTCTCAGAAAATACTCTAAAATCACAGTGACTTTCCCACCGTAGAGGATCCATTTGCACTCAAGTTGAAATCTTTGTTGTACATGTTCCTGCATACTCATATCTCACAATCTAAAGAATATGTACTATCCCCCATTGGGCTATATTTGTACATCCAAACTTTTAATACCATGCACGTGGGTAGTATAAATCCTTATTTGGTAATTTGCTTTTGAAATTCATTGCCTAGAAATAAATAGAACATTAATTATCTTCAATACTTGTTTGGATTTTCATTTCCTGAAATCTATTTGATGTTTCTTTCTTTGGCCATAAGTTTTATACAATTATTATCTTCACAACAAGAATGTTGACCTTTTTCCCCATCCTACATATGGTAGGATTGAATCGAACTTCATTAAAGACATCGTGGAAGATGTTTTAAAAAAACTGAATCATAGACACCCGTTTGAAGTTAATAAGGAACTTCTTGGAATTGAGGAAAAGTATGAAGAGACTAAATCCTTACTGAAAATTGGGTCAAATGATGTTAGGACCCTTGCATTATGGGGCATGGGTGGCATAGGAAAGACGACTTTAGCTAAAGATTTATATGCTAAATTGTGTTCTCAATTTGAACGTCATTGCTTCCTCGAAAATGTAAGGGAAGAATCATCCAGGTATGGACTCAATGTTGTACGTAACAAACTTTTTTCGACATTGTTGGAGCTTCGTCTTGATGCAACTTATGTGGATACCCCAATTTTCATGAGAAGACTTGCATGTGAAAAAAGCTTCATTGTGTTGGATGATGTGGCAACCTTAGAGCAAGCAGAAAATCTTAACATAGACAATAATTTCTTGGGACCGGGTAGTAGAGTCATTGTCACAACTAGAGATAAGCAGGTATGCAGTCAATTTGATGAATGTGAAATTTATGAGGTCAAGGAATTAGATGAATATGAATCTCTTCAGTTATTCTGTTTGAATGCTTTTGGAGAAATACGTCCTAAAGTTGGATATGAAAAGCTCTCAGAAAGTGCAATTGGCTATTGCAGAGGCAATCCACTGGCATTAAAAGTTTTAGGTACAAATTTCCGTACAAAAAGCAAACAAGCATG
Organism: Cicer judaicum; assembly: GCA_037974835.1. NCBI lineage: Eukaryota > Viridiplantae > Streptophyta > Magnoliopsida > Fabales > Fabaceae > Cicer > Cicer judaicum. The sequence goes on from JBBPBS010000276.1 coordinate 15,872,147, forward strand.
GGAAAGTGAATTGGAAAAGCTAAAAAAGATTCACAATAGGAGAATTCACGATGTGTTAAAATTGAGTTTTGACGACTTAGATCATACACAACAGGACATATTTCTAGACATTGCATGTTTCTTCTCCATGATGCATCGGTGGTACGAGGATCGTGATACTTGTCGAGATGACCTAATATGTCTACTAGATGCTTGCAATTTCTTTGCAGCAAGTGGGATTGAAGTCCTTATAAATAAAGCACTCATAACATGTAAAGATTTTAATTGCATAGACATACATAATTTGTTACAAGAAATGGGACAAGAGATTGTTAAGCAAGAATCTCCCAAAAACCCCGGAAGAAGAAGTCGATTGTGCGATCCTGAGGAAATTTATGATTTACTGAAATATAACAAGGTAAAGGGATGATCCAGTGTGTGTGTTTGTATATATATATGAAATATAAGCAAGAAAAATATGTATGACAATATTTGTTAATTTTTATCCTAAATTTTGTTTGATAGGGTACTGAAGTTGTTGAAGCTATCGTATTTGATAGTTATAAAGTTGAGGATCTACACTTGACCTCTGATTCCTTTAAAGGGATGACTAACTTAAGATATCTTCAAATAAGAAATACATGTTTTCAGAGAAAACGTTCCAATGTGTACCTCCCTGACGGTCTTGGGTGGTTGTCTGATAAATTGAGGTACCTTTCTTGGGATGTATTCCCACTTGAGTCTTTGCCATCAACCTTTTGCTTTCAAAGGCTTGTACAACTTGTCATGTGCAGCAGCAAGCTTAAGAAGCTTTGGGATGGAATTCAGGTACGAATTAATTAATGTGTTTAGATATACTTGTTATTGTTAGTTTGTTGTGGTGCATTCATATTATCTCATGCACAGAGTTACGCCACAACTACGCTGAAATCCTTCTGATCTATATATGCTTAATTATGTGAAGATTCTCTTTTAGTTAAGACTCATACATGATTATGAATGAACTTAATGATTACTATACACTGTGATGTTTCTTCTTTCTACAGAAACTTGACAATTTAAGGTTCATTAGGCTAACTGGCTCCAAAGACCTGGTTGAGTTCCCAGACTTATCTGGTGCACCAAATATTGAAGTAGTATCTTTGCCTTATTGTGAGAGCTTGTGTCAGCTCCATCCATCCATTCGCAATGCCCCCAAGCTTGGAGAATTACATTTAGATGAATGCAAGAAACTTAAGTATATACCAAAGCTTCCCGCGTCCTTGCAAAAATTGACAGCCATTAACTCTACTTATCTGAACACAGACTCCATTCAACAGACAATGCTTGAGAACCTGTTACACAAACTCCACACCAACTCCATTCAAGACAGATCAAATGATTTTTATGAAATCTCTTACCTTCCCGGTGGCCAAGTTCCAAGCGAGTTTGATTTTCAAACGACAGACACTTCCATAGTTATTCCTCCTATTCCAAAATTTGGTTTGTCCGCTTTCATTTTTTGCATTATTCTCTCTAAGGGCTTAAATTTGTCTTACAATGCCGTTTGTTGTACTATTTACGAACGCGGAAAACAAGTCCACGAATGTGATGTAGGTGTTGGTGGGACAGGGACATTAATTTCTGATCATGTTATGTTAAGTTGCCAGTATGTTAATGAGGAATTGGTGGAGTTGGGGAGTGAAAGTGGAGATGATCATTCCAACCTTTCATTTGAATTCAAATATTATGTTGATGGGGACTACAGAGAATTTTGGTCAACTAAGGCGATAAAGGGTTGTGGGATCTTTCCTGTATATGACCTGAAGCTTAGGTTGGAGTTGGATGGTAGAATCATTGGTAGAGATGAAATTGTTGAATTACAATCTAGTGCTCAAGTTTCTAATGAGTTTGATCAACATCTAAAACTTGATATTGAAGAGTTACATTGCTTGGGACCGGGTAGTAGAGTCATTGTCACAACTAGAGATAAGCAGGTATGCAGTGAATTTGATGAATGTGAAATATATGAGGTCAAGGAATTAGATGAATATGAATCTCTTCAGTTATTCTGTTTGAATGCTTTTGGAGAAAAACGTCCTAAAGTTGGATATGAAAAGCTCTTAAAAAGTGCAGTTGGCTATTGCAAAGGCAATCCACTGGCATTAAAAGTTTTAGGTACAAATTTCCGTACAAAAAGCAAACAAGTGTGGGAAAGTGAATTGGAAAAGCTAAAAAAGATTCCCAATAGGAGAATTCACGATGTGTTAAAATTGAGTTTTGATGACTTAGATCATACACAACAGGACATATTTCTAGACATTGCATGTTTCTTCTCCATGATGCATCGGTGGTACGAGGATGGTGATACTTGTCGAGATGACCTAATATGTCTACTAGATGCTTGCAATTTCAATGCAGCAAGTGGGATTGAAGTCCTTATAAATAAAGCACTCATAACATGTGAAGATTTTAATCGCATAGACATACATAATTTGTTACAAGAAATGGGACAAGAGATTGTTAAGCAAGAATCTCCCAAAAACCCCGGAAGAAGAAGTCGATTGTGCGATCTTGAGGAAATTTATGATTTACTGAAATATAACAAGGTAAAGGGATGATCCAGTGTGTGTGTTTGTATATATATATGAAATATAAGCAAGAAAAATATGTATGACAATATTTGTTAATTTTTATTCTAAATTTTGTTTGATAGGGTACTGAAGTTGTTGAAGCTATCGTATTTGATAGTTATAAAGTTGAGGATCTACACTTGACCTCTGATTCCTTTAAAGGGATGACTAACTTAAGATATCTTCAAATAACAAATACATGTTTTCAGAGACAAAGTTCCAATGTGTACCTCCCTGACGGTCTTGGGTGGTTGTCTGATAAATTAAGGTACCTTTCTTGGGATGTATTCCCACTTGAGTCTTTGCCGTCAACCTTTTGCTTTCAAAGGCTTGTACAACTTGTCATGTGCAGCAGCAAGCTTAAGAAGCTTTGGGATGGAATTCAGGTACGAATTAATTAATGTGTTTAGATATACTTGTTATTGTTAGTTTGTTGTGGTGTATTCATATTATCTCATGCACAGAGTTGCGCCACAACTAGGCTGAAATCCTTCTGATCTATATATGCTTAATTATGTTAAGATTCTCTTTTAGTTAAGACTCATACATGATTATGAATGAACTTAATGATTACTATACACTGTGATGTTTCTTCTTTCTACAGAAACTTGACAATTTAAGGTTCATTAGGCTAACTGGCTCCAAAGACCTGGTTGAGTTCCCAGACTTATCTGGTGCACCAAATATTGAAGTAGTATCTTTGCCTTATTGTGAGAGCTTGTGTCAGCTCCATCCATCCATTCGCAATTCCCCCAAGCTTGGAGAATTACATTTAGATGAATGCAAGAAACTTAAGTCTATACCAAAGCTTCCCGCGTCCTTGCAAAAATTGACAGCCATTAACTCTACTTATCTGAACACAGACTCCATTCAACAGACAATGCTTGAGAACCTGTTACACAAACTCCACACCAACTCCATTCAAGACAGATCAAATGATTTTTATGACATCTCTTACCTTCCCGGTGGCCAAGTTCCAAGCGAGTTTGATTTTCAAACAACAGAAACTTCCATAGTTATTCCTCCTATTCCAAAATTTGGTTTGTCTGCTTTCATTTTTTGTATCATTCTCTCTAAGGGCTTAAATGTGTCTCACAATGCCGTTTGTTGTACTATTTACGAACGCGGAAAACAAGTCCAGGAATGTGATGTAGGTGTTGGTGGGGCAGGGACATTAACTTCTGATCATGTTATGTTAAGTTGCCAGTATGTTAATGAGGAATTGTTGGAGTTGGGGAGTGAAAGTGGAGATGATCATTACAACCTTTCATTTGAATTCAAATATTATGTTCATGGGGGCTACAGAAAATTTTGGTCAACTAAGGCAATAAAGGGTTGTGGGATCTTTCCTGTATATGACCTGAAGCTTAGGTTGGAGTTGGATGGTAGAATCATTGGTAGAGATGAAATTGTTGAATTACAATCTAGTGCTCAAGTTTCTAATGAGTTTGATCAACATCTAAAACTTGATATTGAAGAGTCACATTGCTTGGGACCGGGTAGTAGAGTCATTGTCACAACTAGAGATAAGTAGGTATGCAGTGAATTTGATGAATGTGAAATATATGAGGTCAAGGAATTAGACGAATATGAATCTCTTCAGTTATTCTGTTTGAATGCCTTTGGAGAAAAACGTCCTAAAGTTGGGTATGAAAAGCTCTCAGAAAGTGCAATTGGCTATTGCAGAGGCAATCCACTGGCATTAAAAGTTTTAGGTACAAATTTCCGTACAAAAAGCAAACAAGTGTGGGAAAGTGAATTGGAAAAGCTAAAAAAGATTCCCAATAGGAGAATTCACGATGTGTTAAAATTGAGTTTTGATGACTTAGATCATACACAACAGGACATATTTCTAGACATTGCATGTTTCTTCTCCATGATGCATCGGTGGTACGAGGATGGTGATACTTGTCGAGATGACCTAATATGTCTACTAGATGCTTGCAATTTCAATGCAGCAAGTGGGATTGAAGTCCTTATAAATAAAGCACTCATAACATGTGAAGATTTTAATCGCATAGACATACATAATTTGTTACAAGAAATGGGACAAGAGATTGTTAAGCAAGAATCTCCCAAAAACCCCGGAAGAAGAAGTCGATTGTGCGATCTTGAGGAAATTTATGATTTACTGAAATATAACAAGGTAAAGGGATGATCCAGTGTGTGTGTTTGTATATATATATGAAATATAAGCAAGAAAAATATGTATGACAATATTTGTTAATTTTTATTCTAAATTTTGTTTGATAGGGTACTGAAGTTGTTGAAGCTATCGTATTTGATAGTTATAAAGTTGAGGATCTACACTTGACCTCTGATTCCTTTAAAGGGATGACTAACTTAAGATATCTTCAAATAACAAATACATGTTTTCAGAGACAAAGTTCCAATGTGTACCTCCCTGACGGTCTTGGGTGGTTGTCTGATAAATTAAGGTACCTTTCTTGGGATGTATTCCCACTTGAGTCTTTGCCGTCAACCTTTTGCTTTCAAAGGCTTGTACAACTTGTCATGTGCAGCAGCAAGCTTAAGAAGCTTTGGGATGGAATTCAGGTACGAATTAATTAATGTGTTTAGATATACTTGTTATTGTTAGTTTGTTGTGGTGTATTCATATTATCTCATGCACAGAGTTGCGCCACAACTAGGCTGAAATCCTTCTGATCTATATATGCTTAATTATGTTAAGATTCTCTTTTAGTTAAGACTCATACATGATTATGAATGAACTTAATGATTACTATACACTGTGATGTTTCTTCTTTCTACAGAAACTTGACAATTTAAGGTTCATTAGGCTAACTGGCTCCAAAGACCTGGTTGAGTTCCCAGACTTATCTGGTGCACCAAATATTGAAGTAGTATCTTTGCCTTATTGTGAGAGCTTGTGTCAGCTCCATCCATCCATTCGCAATTCCCCCAAGCTTGGAGAATTACATTTAGATGAATGCAAGAAACTTAAGTCTATACCAAAGCTTCCCGCGTCCTTGCAAAAATTGACAGCCATTAACTCTACTTATCTGAACACAGACTCCATTCAACAGACAATGCTTGAGAACCTGTTACACAAACTCCACACCAACTCCATTCAAGACAGATCAAATGATTTTTATGAAATCTCTTACCTTCCCGGTGGCCAAGTTCCAAGCGAGTTTGATTTTCAAACGACAGACACTTCCATAGTTATTCCTCCTATTCCAAAATTTGGTTTGTCCGCTTTCATTTTTTGCATTATTCTCTCTAAGGGCTTAAATTTGTCTTACAATGCCGTTTGTTGTACTATTTACGAACGCGGAAAACAAGTCCA
>JBBPBS010000276.1:15891246-15916305 GCA_037974835.1 Cicer judaicum
TTTTTTAATTGTAAGCTCTTTATTGTGGAAAGAATTGTAAACAAATGCTTCATTTAATTAATCAATCATTATATTCAAATATCTCTAATTTATATATATCTATTAATTATTTCATAATTATTTATATTTATATTTCTATTAACGTGTAAAATAGGTACATCAAATATTTAATTAATAGTAGTACTCCACTAACAAGCTACGGAAGCATGTGGCCAACGTGCCTTTGAGTTTAATTTTTTTGTCCGTTAAAAAAGACGTGTTTGCTTCTTGATTTCAAATTGGTCAAATTAATGTGCTGTTGTGCATTGACCATTGAGTGGGGACTGGCGTTTGCAATTTGAAAGACCAACCAGGGTTTTTTTCTATCTTTGGAATGATATTATTCTTTTTCTCATAAATTCTCACTAGATCTATATCCAAAATAATTTTATTGAATAAATACTTTATTCAGTTTGACTTTCATTTGTTTCAAGTTAGTCTCTTATCTATAATTTTAAAATAATTTTAAAATAATGTTAATCAAATTAGTATCTATATTACTTTTAGTTAACTAACAAAATTAAAGTTTTTGGTTAACACATAAAAAAATAACAGTGAAGACCACTTTGCAACAAATAAACTTTTGTACAACAAAAAAAGCCTCCAATTTTCTTCAATCCCAAATAAAAATATTATGTTATTCGTAAAGTAACTTTTTTTAGGTATCTTTTGAAGATATTTTTTAGTGGTAACATATGTTTTGAAGAATGAAAGCAAGGTGATAATAGAATTATGATCATAGTTGCCCTTGCAAGCAATTCAAGCAAAGAATTTATGGTTGTCTTGTTGCTTTATCTAATACTAATTGATTTGCGAATCAAATCAATAATAACTTTTTATATCAAGTGTAATTATTTATATAAAATCAATTTGATTAATAATATATCTCTTTATAAATTATATTTCGACTTTATCTCAATGTAATGTAAAACTTGAGTTTATTTTCAATTTAAATCGTTATGAGGTTGGTAGAATGACAATTCATCTCTACAACACATCTAGATGTCATCCTACCATAACTTTCAAGAAGTGTTAAGTTTTTCATATATCAAAGTGGATTAAAATAAAAGAAATCCACAAATGTTTGGAAAGATGTACATCTATCAATAAAAAGAAAATAAAAAAAAAAACTCTAAATAATGTTACAAGCATCAACGTATAACAATTATTACAAATTTTTTTTGTGCATTCTAGCTTTTTTATTTTTTCTTCGTGGACTCAAGATAACTTCAATGAAATTTTGATATTGATTAATATCAATCTCGTTATTATCATTGCTCCAAATACATTTTAAGAGATATATATTTTGAGCAACATTTGAGTTACAAATTTCCTTAATAAAAGTTTGATGAATTTTGACATATTCACCTTCAAGTACCATATCACTCTAAAGACCAACAATACAATATCGTAAATTTCATTTATCTATTGTTCCTTTCTTTGTATACTATTAGTTTGGTTGACAAATATTTGATTACAATAATAGATCATTCAGACTACACATCTAGTGCCGACAAGCATAATGATAAAACTAGAAGACAATTTGGATTTATTAAAAACGAAGATAAACTTTATTAATTATGACTATGATATATCAAGTCTTAATATATGTACTAAATTAATCTACTATGAGAATGTTACAATATAATAATTTTACAAGTGTCATTAGTAATTTTCATATATTCATTGTGAATAATCATTCGACTTGAAGTCATTATATTTTTATATAAAGAACTATAGACTTTAAAGTCTTTAAACACTATAGACAACCATAAGGAGAGTTATTGAATTTGCAATGAACATAATTAACATGTGTAACACATAAGTGATATATATTTGATTTATAGTCCCAAAACTCATAAATGAGATTTTTCGAAAAACTAAATCAATTTTTTTTTTCACTTCATATAATTTGACCTATATTTGCAATTTATAAACAAATGCAGAAATCTAAATAAATGTGGCAAAGGTTTCCAAAACATCTCAACAAAATAAAATGGCAAAGATATAATTTGTAGTTTGTGTCTAATCCATTATAACCATTGAATTGGATAAACACAACAATTGAGCAGACCTCATTTTTTGAATCAACTACAACATATTTCAAAGCTGCGTCTAACCAAAGTAAAAGAACAAAAAATTAAGAGGTTTTATTGTGGGAGAGTAAATAAAATTGAGATATTTTAAAATAGAGAAAGAAATTTAGTAAACAAATAAAAATAAAAAGATCAAAATTGTAATTAAATATTAAAATAAACTAATAATTAAATATTAAAAGAAATTTATAAACTAACATCAAGGTTTCTAATACTTGAAAACAAAGTCATATATGAAACTTGTCACATGAATCAAAAGGTCTTTGTCATTTAGAAATTTACTGCAACCCATTTGTTGTCATCTATAGGAAGAATTGTAATCCCCTCATGGAACACAATATTTGGGAGGCTTGTATGAACCTTTAACTTGTTACAAAGCATTGTATTGAGAGTCTTTGTGTGGGAGAGTCCAGGGGAGCAGGAGCAACAGCAGATCCGAGACTCAGAAATTGATGCACAGGGAAAATCAGTATGTGAAAGTGGATATGATTTGCGTGAAGATAAATAGTTCATGTTGCACATATTCATTTTTTTCTTAGGTGGCTCAGATTCATTTGACATGCCATTGTTAACTTTGACATCACTAGATATTATCACCTCATCCAAAACTTCATCTGTTTGAATATAACACAATGCAATAAACATGCCCAATGGTTATAATATTACACATTTATCAAAAAGTAAAATAGTTACATGATGATTTAAAAGAGTGATTGATAAGATATGTTTTTGATTGAAGATGAAGAAACATACCTTCAGGGTTGATATTTTGCTTTGTTTTAATGATGTCTGGTTCATGAATTGATTGTACTGCTTGATTTTCTTTGATTGAGGAAGAAAAAGCAGCATACATTCGAAGTCCACCTGTTCAAGACATCAATATTATCAAATCATAATCATATTCATGAATTGACACATATGGTTATATGTAATCACTTTCATTATCTCAAATTGTTACCGGTGTCAGCGTAATAGTAGAAGTGAAACTTATGGTGTTATATCGAAGTTCTCCTTTGAATGAGGAAAATCAAGTGAATCAAATCAACTTACACTCTTTTAAGGCAATGTAAGCAATCTTTGCAGCATCTTGTTCTGTCTGTTTCTTGGATTTAGATGCCTTTCCATGAAATTCCACACCTTCTACTTCCACAGTTGAGAAAAAAAGTGGCATATGAGAAGAACCAAGCTTTGTAGTTTTATATGTTGGTTTGGAAAAACCTTCTCTCCGTGTTAAATCCAGTAGTAAACTCTTGGATGGACAAGATTCACCCTGAATAAGCAGGATACAAATCAAGCTTAAACTTGAATAAGTTCACTTTAATTCTTACCGTCTCAACTATATTAAAATAAATTTGAATAAGTTTGTTTGTTTGGTTATACTTTACAATCAATGTCTCTACTAAATATTCATGCACCCTTGTTTATATATTTTAACATTTTGTGCTACAAGTTTAAAATAACGTCTCAACTATATATTCATGCTATCTAACATCCAACATTGTGTTATCAATTTAATGATCATAAAATATACAAAACAAAAATCACTTTGGAATCATATAAGAAATTACAAGTGGAGACTTGCCTTCTGAAAGATGTCAACTGAAATTTGCAATTCCATCAAAGCAATTTTTGCAGCAGCCTGTTCTGCCTCTTTTACAGTGTCAAAAAATGTTGAGCTTTCAAATGATTTTCCATCAATAACAACGGTGGCCTTAAATTGAATAGGTGCTCCCTTAGTTTTAACTGTAAAAACAGGTGGATCAAGATTGTTCTTTTGAGTGTAGTTATGCAGCTGGATTTTGCTTAATCGAACAGTATCTGAAAAAATGAGTTGATTATTGTTAAAGAAAGTAATCAGTTGAAGAATAGTTACAAAAATATCAAATATTTGCAAACACATTAGTGAATAAAGTGAAAGAAAGTTAACAGCTTTTTTAAAAAAGACTCCACCAAAATACAATGTGTTATTCAAGAAAAGCCAATAGAAAAAGTAAGAAAAAAGGAAAGAAATTGTTAACCATTTAAAATAACTGGAGGAGATTGTGCTTGAACTGGACTCTCTCGATATTTGGCATCTTTAACTTCCTCTTTTGAACCATTTTTATGATATGTTGGTGTTGAAGAGCCTAGATGGACATCATGAACATAAACATTAGAGTACAAATTTATGTAACCTGTGAAATTGTCTTGATCTAACATACTATACTAGTTCCTGTCATCATCTTTCAGTCATTTCAAGGCGCAATAGTAAAAGGGAAAATATACAAGAAAACTCTATAGCAAAAGTGATTTAAAAAAATGGTGATTCTAAAATACAACATATTATGCTTAAAAATATTATGATTATTAATAATGCTAACTAACTCCTCCAGTCACCTATGTATGAATGATATGAAGCTCATAACTGATTAGTAAAAAATCCAATAACTCATAAAAAAATATAAAAAATCCAATAACTCAAAAAGAAAAGTCATTTCAAAATACCAAAAGATTCAACTACAAGACCATCATATAACCTCAAAGGTAAGATTAAAAAAGTAAACTTTTTAAGGAAACAAAGCAAACCTAAAAAGAGAAAGAAGTGGGGTACCTGATGGAGCAGAGGAAAAGTTGAAGAAAGCTTTCATAGCAGCTTGGTTGTGAGCTTCTTTAGAGGAAGTGAAGGTATCAGAAGAAGTAAAGGTGACACCATTGACAAAAACAGAGGCTTTATAGCTTGGTTTGTGTTGTGGACCACCGTTCATGGCGGAGTATTTTGGTAAACCCCACCGTCTCCGGTGACACAGCTCCTGAAGCTTCGTCTTGTACATTTTCACTTTTACAGCTACAATACAACGTGAACATGAAATTAATTTGGAGAAGAATTAACATGAACCATTTATGCAAATGAAAAGTAAAATCAATGTCTACTATTATATATCCATGCACCCTTCTTTGGTTAAAATCAGAGTGATGCTTACTTCAAACCAACAATCCTTACAAAATTATAGTATATAATTTAAATAATGAGCAATATATCACATATTTATATGATGAAGTTTTTTTTTTGTTCCCTTATACATATATTTTTTTAGTGTTACATGGTTAAAATTACATTAAAATTAATAATATTAACCTTATATGAATCACTGTACTCAAAATTAATAGTACAAGATATACGGTTGCATTCAGAGAAATGGGTTCCTTATGAAGGAGAGAAGGGTCATGAAAAAGTGTTTTGAAGCCACGTGGTCTGTTTTGAAGCCAATTTTGGTTTTTTCTTTATTTTTTGTTGTCTTGTGATTAGCATTTTGAAAAAATAATATGATATATTTTGATTTGTTATAGGAGTATAGTAGTTTTTGTTGTCTTTCTGTTTTTGTTCAATTTTGTCTCTTTTTTATTTATTTATTGTAAGTTGTGCTGCTTCTCTTTTGTTTCCTTGTTGTACAAGTATCTGGTATCTTGTTTCTCCAACACCCTCTCACTCACTCACGCATAATGTTTGTGAGAATCAGTGACTATATTTGATTCTCAAAACTGAATGTTTTTCTCACGTTATTATTTACTTGTTAGTTGTGGAATTAAGCGTTGGAGTTGCAATGCTAATTGCCAACTAATTGTTGAGGAATCAAATAGTACGATAGAGAGAGAGGAGGAAGATTGTGTGGGAGACAAGTAGTACGCTGTATGTAGCAGGCAATGCTGTCTGCAAAACTCTCTGTCGTTTCCTGCATGAAATTTTGTTCATTTCATACTCCTCTCCACTCATATGTTTTTATTTTGGTTGAATTGATAAGGAAAGAAAAAAGATGAAATTTTGTTGTGTTTTGATTCTGTTTTTTATTTTTTATTTTTTCAACCAATTGCTGCCTACCTTCTCTCTGTTATAGAAAAAAATTCAAACGAGACCAAAAAGGGTCCTTTCTCTGATTTTGTTTTTCCTATTCAAACTTATTTATTTATACAGCTACAAATTTAAGGTAATTTTCTAGTGCCTTGTATGTGTTTAATTTTTTGATGAATATTTTTATCTCCCCAATTGTGCTTGCTATTTTCTGCCTCTTGTTGATAGTTTTTCCCTTTTGCAGATCAAAATTGTCTCATTGGACTGACTTTGTTGTTATTTTTTACTTCTTTTGTGCAAACATAGCCTCATACAGCAAAAGGTGTAGAGACTATGCTAAACAAAGGAATAGTAGAAACGCAAGATGGACTCTCTCCAATCTTCACACTTTTATTTTATATTTGTTTTTCTCTAACAAAATTAAAATAAAATAAAATAAATATGATACACATAAATAAGTGAAGAATATTTGTGGCACTTTTCTTTAAGAGTTGAGGGGTTATCGACAATTCAGTAGACAAAGAGGAGGGTGATTCAAGTGTCGTAGTGGAATTATGGAATTTGTCTCATTGTAAGTCTAATGTAAATCCATTCCAAACAATTAAATTATTATTGCCAAAATTTGTGGCAGATTTTAGGCTAAAATTAAGTATAATACATGGAAATTAAGCAAATTTATTTAAATGCTCCTCTGCTTGAAGTAACTCACATCACCAATCCCCACAAAAATGGACAAGTCCTTGATTATATGCTGCACAGGTTGCATCTTTTTTGAGATTTTGAGCAACAGAATAATAGCGCTACTCCAACCACCCTACTCTCCAACAAAACCTACTAGAAAAACTGATAAACAAAATATACAATAGAACAACTTATTCATATGCAAAAACCTACATTGGAAAGAGCATCATGTGCGAGAACAAAGGACAAAATCTCATCAAAACTTTATTATAAATTATAAATATAAAGGATTCGGTTTCCCAACCGGAGCACGTCCTCTAACATGGATGAATCTGTTGTCTCATTATCAACTCACTTGGAACTAGCTAGCTGGTTGCGGATAAGTTTGGCAGCAGCAACCACGTTGGTGAGAGCAGGCTTAACCTCGGTGTATTTTCGCGTTTTAAGGCCACAATCTGGGTTTACCCAGAGGATGTTGCTTTCAAGAACTGCAAGCATCTTGTTGATTCTGTCGGCAATTTCTTCTGTGGGTGGAATCCTTGGTGAGTGAATATCATAAACACCAGGACCAATGCCAGCACCATATTTAACTCCCTCACGGAAGACAGATAACAACTTCTCATCTGATCTGGAGTTCTCAATGGTGATCACATCAGCATCCATATCTATGATCGAGTGAATGATGTCGTTGAAGTTCGAGTAACACATGTGAGTGTGAATCTGCCAAACATCAGTATATAGTAAAATTAATATAAGCTCAGTAAATAAAACTACTTGATCATTAGTAAAAAAAATAGTCAGTGAGAAGTGAAGCTGAACCTGGGTAGTGTCTTGCACACCGCAGTTAGTAATCCTAAATGAGTGAACTGCCCAGTTTAGGTAGAAAGCCTCCTCAGACTTCCTTAGAGGCAAACCTTCTCTTAAAGCAGCCTCATCGATCTGGATGACTGTAATACCAGCTTTCTCGAGATCCTCCACCTCGTCCTTTATAGCCAAAGCAATCTGGTAGCAAGTCTCAAATCTAATAACAAATAGACAATGTTAAATTATACTATAAAATGATCACCATTTAAACTTGCATAGCAGCAATAAAGGTGCTTGTGCATACCTAGGCTGGTCATCTCTAACAAAGGACCAGTTTAGAATAGTAACAGGGCCGGTAAGCATTCCCTTCATAGGCCGTTTGGTCAAACTTTGAGCTGTTGAAGACCAGAAAACAGTCATTGGCTTGGGACGGCTCACATCACCATAGATAATGGGTGGTTTGACACAGCGAGAACCATAGGATTGCACCCACCCATTGGCAGTGAAAGCAAAGCCAGATAATTGTTCTCCAAAGTACTCAACCATGTCATTCCTCTGAATTGGCAACAAAAAAAAAGTTTCAGACTGTATTTTCACACAAGAAGCCCCCATGAAACCGATGAATAAATAACAAATATAAGCTCCATACCTCAGGTTCTCCATGCACCAAAACATCAATGTCGAGCTCTTCCTGAATCTTCACGACATTGTTAATTTCTTCCTTAATGAAATGGATATAATCCTCCTCAGAGATCCTATTCATATAGCGACATATAGCAGGTTAAGTGTTAAAGTGTGATAATCAACAAATGTGGTAGATAGCTTAAGAAGAAGACTTATGCTTACTTGTTGGCCTTGAACTCACGGCGAACCCTTCTAAGATCTGCAGTCTGAGGGAAAGATCCAATTGTAGTGGTTGGAAGAATAGGAAGATTCAGTTTCTTCTGTTGTGCATCCAATCTGGAACTGACATTAGTGGCCCTCCGATGATCAGAGCTCTTAAGAGCAGCAGCCTGAGAAAAAAAAACCAATAATTTAAGAATTCTACTAGCTTAAAACTAATCAAATACGGAAATAACAGAATTGAAACCATGAAGAGCACTAACAGCCTTTTGGACGGCCTCATTGGTCACCCTTGGAGAAGACTTCCTTGAAGCCAAGGCAGCAGCATTAGAAGAAAAGAAAACCTACAAAATGACAGGTATTAAGAAGCTGAAAAACTATAAAGTATGAGTGGAAACATCAAACATCCTTATAGAGGGTATGATATACCTCATCCTTTTGTCCAGACAATGCCTTGGCCAAGGCATTTACTTCAACTACTTTTTGTGCTGCAAATGCAAGCCAGGACTTAATCTCTTGGTCCAGCTTGGTCTCATTCACCAGATCAACTGCAGTGTGAAGGAGAGAACAGGAAGTGGAAACAACAACTTTCTCTGCAGAAGAAAATGATAATTCAAATTTAGATTGTGGCGTGCTAGATTTATATCAGCAGAAAAAAAAAAGACAGTAAAAAATAAGTACCCTTTCCCACAATATCCCCAAGTTCCTGCAAGGTGTTCAGCGAAGATGCAAGATTATTGGCCCAAATATTTCTTCCATCAACAACACCAGCAAAAAGAATTTTTCCAGATGGAAATCCTTGCTTGATCAAATCAAGGGTCTTTGTTCCGCGAACAAGGTCAAACCCATATGCAGTAACAGCCTTCAAAGAGGTTAGTGTTTTGTATGCTTCAGCAGGGACATCAGCAAAGTATGTCTCAACCAGAACATTCAAACCAGATAAAGTTGATTCTAGCTCTTCATAGGCATAATTAAAAGCTTGTAATTGGTGAGCATCAAGATCCTTGACAAGCGTAGGTTCATCAAACTGGACCCAAGTAGCACCAGCTGCCTTCAGTTCCGTCACCACTTCCCTATAATAAATTATAAAGTATGACTAAAATTGAAAACAACTTATATACATGTTAAAGAACATATCATTACATTAAGGCCTTACTTGTAGACAGGAAGGATTTTGTCAATTAAGGAAAGAAGGGAAAATGATTTGTCAACACCCTTCGCTGGTTTTGACAGCAACAAGTAGGATACTGGTCCCACAAGTACAGGTACGGTATTAACTCCTAGCTGCATAGTACAAAAAGTATAGTATTTTATAAGCAACGGTCGATGAAAGTAAATCATTCGAAACAAAATTCTCTTGTAACAAACATTCTTCCCAGGTCTCAATCTTCTTTAGTATATTCCTGGTAAGGTAGTGAAGATTCTTCCAAGAGCAGAGTATTCAGTAGTTCATTAAAAAAATTCAAATCAAATTTTAGATACTTATGCTAAAGCAATTTTTAAACTTACAGCTTTGGCCTCATTGTATTCATCCACTGCCTCGTGTGATGCATAGGAGAACTTAACATCTGGACCCAATTCAGGAACAATGAAATGGCTGTACAATAATAGATTATGATTTTGTTACAGCAATGATAAATATCAAACCAAATTGCCAAATTCAACTTGTATTTATGTACATATATTTAATGAAATACAGTGATGAATGTATGTCAAATATATATACATTCTTTCAGTTATTTCAAATTACTACAATATTATGTATAGTTATGCATCAAAATCT
Organism: Cicer judaicum; assembly: GCA_037974835.1. Classification (NCBI taxonomy): domain Eukaryota; kingdom Viridiplantae; phylum Streptophyta; class Magnoliopsida; order Fabales; family Fabaceae; genus Cicer; species Cicer judaicum. Next base: position 15,901,319 of record JBBPBS010000276.1, read on the forward strand.
ACATTCATACACTAACCTACAACTTTCTTCAATTTTATTTAATAAAAAATCTGTGTATAACTTAAAAATTAAGGAAAACTTTTCGAGGAGGGTTACTTACTAGTTGGTGTCAAACCATTTGGTCATCTCCATAGCTGGTACAGACGCATTTCCTCTCGCCATGGAGAAGTAAACATCAAAACCAATCTCCCCACCATTCCAGTTATATCTGTCAGGAACTGCCCCGAGCATGGCTGTTGTGTCCAACACTTGATCGTAGTATGAGAAGGTGTTGCTTGGAATATGCTGAATTCCAGCTTCGGCCATCTGCTTCCAGATGGCTGACCTAAGGTCAGCAGCAACCTTCTTCAATTCATCGGCACTACTCTTTCCATCCCAAAAGGATTCCAAGGCAAACTTAAGCTCTCTCTTGGGCCCCACCCGGGGATAACCAACAATATGGGATGTCATCGCTCTATTATTGTAAATACATAATTAGAATATTTCACACAAACAACTCAATTAAGTTAAAAAATGTTTCTTGCAGTTGCAAAACTACTACACGTTTGTAAAATGATGATAAAATCAATGAGAATAGGGAATTTATGGTTCATAGAAATCTGTGGGTTCAACACAGCCAAATAAATCTATGAAATACCAGACATTTTGCATGTGTGTTGCCTATGTAGGAACCAAATTTAACAATGTCTTCTTTTATGAACCAGCTCTACCAAAAGCTTAAGCTATTAGGTAAAGACAAACATGATAGTTTTAATATTATATATTATATCTTTAACATGTCCTTTCATATGAGAGTCTTCTAGGCTTGAAGCGTCGACGATGCACAAGCCCACCAACCTTGTGCTAAAATTCAGCTTTTTATTAGAAGAATGGTAGAAAAAAATAATCAAACTTTAGATAACTTGGTCATAAAGACTTTGATAGAATGTAAACTGAATAGATTTTATATCATAATTTTAACATCTTCAACACTAAGAAACATATGATTCAAAGACCTCAAATAATCTTGACCAATTAATATAGGCCTTCAGATTCTAACTAATAGTGCAGGGGATATTAAAAACATTTGTAATAAAAATGTCTCGTACTTGGTGTTTATGTTGGTTAATAAAATTGCTTTGTTTTCCAAAAAGAAGAACAACTAAATGTAAATTGAGAAAACTACAATGGAAAATCTTTTTTTATAAATTTCCAATAGTGGAACCTGAAGGTAGAAGACAGTCAGTGAGACAGTTTGTTCATTTCCCTCATAAAGGTGAAGGAATTTGACATTGAAATCAAAGTCAACACCTCACCCCAAATCTCAAAAAGTTCAATTATGACTAAACTAAACAGCAATTTTTACCATCCCCAGAGTTCATCAATCATTGAAAATATCTCTTTTTTTCTTCTAAATTTTAAATCAGATACATCAACTTTTTAAATACCCTTTGTGCTTATAATTTCATTCTAGAGAAAGTATAAATTTAAATATCAAAAGGTTTACTTTTCCTCTAAAGTGAGTAGATCACAAGAAAAACTAAAATATTTCAATCATTGATGAAAAAGCATCCATTAATTTGGTAAACACATAGTACATGCAATAGATATTATAGTTTTGCTGAAATCCACACCCTTGATGGTTAAAATATCTCCCTTTTTTTTCCAATGTGAATTACTTATTTTAGGGTAGCCAAATACAAATCAAAAGAAATGGATACAAAGCATTTCGTCATTTTTTACTTATCTTTTATGAATACATGCTTCAAGCTTAAATCTTTCTATTGTGTTCAATTCAAGTTCCCAAGCTACAACCTCAAAGTCTTGGAATCATCAATTGCTCCTTCCTAATATTCAAAAAGAGCTCTAAAACACACACAAACATGGACACCAGATATAACATGACACTGACACCGATAATAACTACATATGTTAGTGCAGTGTCAAATACCAGACACAAGAAATGACGTGTCAGTGTTACATAGCAAAAGAGTTCTCAATTCAAATTCAAATTCCATCATAACATATTAAGAGCTAGAAATCATAAAGAAAAACTACTCATAGAATTCTCAATAAACCCAAATTAAAAAAATATGAACTTTATAGTGAAATAGAGATACAGACAAAAAGGGTAGTCATCCATGTTATTAAAATAACATAACAGAACAAAAATAAAGTGACCAACTTCAAAATACAAAAAAGTAAGAAGATAGAAAGGTAAAGAAAACAAACCGAGAAGAAGTAGCACGAACAGAGAAGCGAAGAAAGGAACGTGAGTGGTGATGAGAGAAAGAGAGAGAACGGAGTGAGAACGTGAACGGCGTCAGAGTCTGAAATGATACTTTATTCATTTATACGCACCGCCCTCAACTCTTCACGCATCTATTTTTCTACTCTTTTCTTCTTCTTCTTATTATCATTAGCGTCGTACTTCTAATCCTCAATAATTAAATTTTAATTATGTGGGGCTTTTATTTTTAAATTTTTTAGTGAATCAATTCTGTATTATCATAATTTTTAAGTAAATCTTTTTTTTTTTTAACAATTTGATTTTAGATCATTCTTTTTTACTGAACTTTTTATGTGCAATTATTGAATCTTCGTTATTTAATATTTTTCTAATATTTGGGGTTTTATAGTGATTTTTAGAATATGTAACAATTTAAAAACTTAGAAGTAGATAATTAATTCATATTAATTTTTTTTACTAAAATTTAAATTTGGTTTAAACTGCATTCTCAATGCAATTGTAAAGACTAATCCTTCATGATCACAATTAACAATAATTTTTTTTTAAAAGAATTTTAATATTATTGAATTCTCATGACTAACCTCATACCTCTAAATAAACTATATATAAAAGACCTGAATTATTAGATTGCTATTGGGTATCTAAAATTTAGATTTGCAGAGGAACACTTTGTTTATTTTTGTGAAAAATGTTTTGGTTGGTATGTTGTAACCTAAAAATATTTAGAAAATTGTTAACTATACCTCAAAAAGTGGTATTAATTGCACCTCTATAATTTTGCATTATCATGTAAATATTTCTCCTACAATTTTTTTATGAATTTTTTTTCTGAGCTCTACTTGAAATAATTTTATTTAAGACATGTTCGAATTCAAAGGTGTCTATATCTCTTAACTACATCAAAGATCAAATGTTTAGATACAAATAGTTGGACAATTTACTTTGCACAATATTGTAAGTAATGCTTTCCATATACTTATAGTAAACAATTTTCTACCATAAAATTAAGAGTAACGTGTTGATGCACATTTTTATGGAACACATACAATGATGAAATACACCTTTTCTTCACACAAAAACGATGATGAATCCTCAAAACTATAAATTTATGGTACAACTTAAAAAAATAAAAAAAATAAAATAAAAAAATAGGGTATTGCAAATTGTGAAAGTGTTGAGGAACAAATAGGATCATATTATAATACTATTAATTTGTAGAAGTGAGAAAATTTGTTTGTGCCATTAGTAGAGTAGCATAGAGAAGTTGATTCCAAGAGTCTGGAATTCCAGGAAGACACCAATGACTACAATCCTGAACCATTTTATGACCTCTATTGTCATTGAAACCTGCTTCTCTATATATTGAAGGATGTCCATCTTTTCTATAATCAGTCATTTTAGTTATATTCAGATAAAACACTGGTGTCTTCATCTCTGCTATTATCTCTTCAACAATCCCCATTGTCCATGGATATGCTCCTAGATAGCTTTCATTTGTAATAGGTTGTCTTTCTCCATCACATTTACCTCCAGAGTTCCATTGTCCACCTTTGTAATGAGAAGCTGAAAAGCCAGTAAAAAAAACTCTTGTTTTTTTGCTATCAACTTTTGAATCAACCCACTTAGCCCATGTTTTAAGTGCTTTTCTCAGTGCTTCAGAAACTTGTAATTTTTCATATACATGATTACCTTCTTGAAAGTAGTTTCTACCATTTTTTGTTTTATCATGATTCCACCAATGTCCTGTGTTGAAAATGATTATATCAGCATTATGATATAAAGACTTAGAAGCTTGAATCATGTCTAGTCTGAGAGTTTCTCTTTGAAGAGAAACCGATGTCCCATCTTTACGTAAGACCTTCCATTCCTGAACGAGGAATGGTGATTTCACAAAGTCTATAGAGCATTCATAATCTTTGAATTTGAAAGAAAAGAAACCTTGAATCCTGAATTCACGGCGACCGGAAACTTGGTAGATTCTGCTTTTGCTCTTATCTTTGAGAGATGATCTCAAAGCACAAACTAGTGACTGCCACATGTTCCTGTTCAATGAGTCTCCAACAAAAACCACTCTTTTACCTCTTAACATGTTCAACATTTTCAAACCATCAAATCTTGGAATTTGACATCCATGTGGCTTCCAACGATATTTAAGAAACTCGAAATCGGAACGTCTGTTTTTGAAGCAGTTAAAAGCGTCGTCGAGAAACGGACACGATCCGTGTTGGTAAATCGGTTCGAAAGAATCGTCTTGAATCCAAGAACCATCGAAGATATCACAGGAGTTGTTGGTTGAATTTTCGCGTGTTCTTTCGGCTGCTGTAACGGTAGAGAATGTGTTGCTTTGTGATTGGGATGAAAGAGTAATGTGGGAAGAAGAAGTAAGAGTGGTGGTAGTGTTGGTTGAGTTGGTAGTGTATGACGCTGAGAGAAGAAAGAGGGAGAGAAGGAAAAAAGGGACTGTTAAAATGTGAGTTCTTGAACGTAATAGAGGGTGTTGAAGAGTTCTTTGAAGTTCTGATGATGTGAGTAATGGTTTCTTTAGGCAAGCCATGAGAATGAATGTTCAAAGAAGAATGTAGCAAATACTTCTTCTTCTTCTTTTTCTTCTTCACTGAATGATTTATTATTAGGCAGTGTAGAGAGGAGTTTATCAAAACTTCCTCCTCAAGCTTCTGTTATTATGCACGTATGCAATGTGGTTTATTGTTATGCCATGCTGGCACCATTGGATAAAATTTGTTATTTCATGTTGGCACAGTTAGTTAAGCTATAACTTCTGAAAAGTCTTTTAGTTTTAAATTTTTATGGTTTTTTATTATTAGTCTAGGATGGACTATTTATAAAGTGGTTCACCTGGAACTCACCTATGATATTAACTATTGATAAAAAATAATCCAAAGTAATTCTATGAGGGTCTTAAAGGAGTATGAAAATCAGGACAAAGGGGTAAAAGAGGGAAGCCAAAAACACAAATTCTTGGAGAAAAGTCCTCAAGAAAAAAAAAACTGCAACTTATTATATATATATATATGCGTTCAAAGTTTCTATATCACCAGTGGATTATATGATTGGTTTAAGATAAGGTAAAATTGATTCTGTTTAGATGTTTTGAGTAGAATTAAATTTTCCTAAAGTTTTGAGTGTGCTTTTTTATTCCGGAGATAAAAATTAATTTTATTTAAAAGTGAATTAATTATAAAAGAGTTTATTTTAGAATATATTTATATAAACTGAGACGAATAATTTATTTTGAGTGTAAAAATCACGTTTTGAATAAAAATTGTAAATTTTAGTTTTAAGTTATAATTTATCATAGAGATGATCATTTTCAATTGATATTACCGAAACATGTTAAAACCTTATTGAGGTGTATTTAGCTGCAATGACAAAAATTGATTTTTAAATGAATTGATTTTGTTAAATTGATTTCAAGTAAAAGTCATCATGTAAAAGTGATTTCAAACTAAATCTATTCTAGAAGCAAAAGATATAAATTATAGTTTTAAGTTAAAATCAATTTTTAAAAAATAAAATAAAATCTTTTTTAAGAACTAATTAGCATATTACAATCCATTATATGCCTTTTATATTAAAAATAAAATAAAAATAAATAAATAAATAAAACAAGAAATTGTTACAAAACCTCATGCGTAGTTGGAGCTTTTAACTCCACAACTAATTTATAATCTCAAATTTATAAGTCAATCCATTTTTATATTGAATATACCTAAATATAAATTTACTTAACAAAAAAATTTAAAAACAATAAAAAAAATTTTAAAGGTTTTTCTACGTGCAACCAAAAATAAATTAGTCTGAATGATAAGAGACTTAGGTCAAAAATTTAATATCTAATTATTACGTATAAAGAAAATTTGTTTGAGATGAGAAAACTGATTTTATGTGACTCATATATTCTTCAACATAGATTAGCCACCCCAAAAATTTTATACCTATAGCGTTTAAATTTTTTTTCTCTATATACAACTTTAAATAAATTTATTGAATCTTAACTGACATCTGCCGCACAAAAATAATATTTTATTATTAAAAACACTACTATTATGAAGATACAGTACAAATGCATCAACCAGAACAATAAGTTAGAAGAAGAAATATATCCCGTTAAGTTTCAAAGATAATCACTATGTGCTAAATTGTTAAATAACTTCATATGATTCTAGAAAAAGGGTAACAAGACCAAGCCGTTAGACCAGCCGGCTGATCTATGCATGGTGAATACTAATAATAATGTCATCACTCTCTTGTTTCTTTAACGTGCTTCCAACCACAAGAAAACAAGTCCTGCAAGATATTAGCCACTGTTTTAAGTCTATAAATAGCAACCAAACTTATGATATAGAAACCAAGTAAGAAAACAAGATGAATAAGTTTTCTGTTTATGCTTGTTTACTCAACTTGAGTCTTTTGGTTATTTTTCCTTATAGCAAAGCTAGTCAGGCTGATAAACTTGATGAGTTTATTATGTCAAGAAGCTCACAGAATGCTCCTATGACTTTTTCTTGGGATGAAAAAGATGAAGTGAAAACATATTCATCTGCTTATGTTGCACCTCAAGAGGGGCTAAGGCTAGCTGATAAAATTGACACATTGCCTGGTCAACCTTATGGAGTTGATTTTGACCATTACTCTGGCTATGTCACTGTTGATCCTAAGGCTGGAAGAGAACTTTTCTATTATTTTGCTGAGTCTCCATATTTCCCTTCATCTAAACCTTTAATATTGTGGCTCAATGGAGGTAATAATAGCCTCATCAACTTCTTTATGCTTATAACTTTTGTTCTTTTGAATGCATTTTCTTTTCTTATGTTCTTTTTAATGTGTGTTTTTCTATTACATTATGATCCTTGAATTTGTGAAAATTACGGATGAATACGATACGATTACCATGCAATTATAGAGACCTCTTAAACCTTAATATTAGGACCATAAATCTTAATATTGTGACCATAATTACAGTAGTTATAAATAGTAAGATAATTTATAAACACTACACAAAATAAGAAGAACTGACATAGACAAGAACAAACATTACACTGACACGTTAACAACGATAATAATAAAAAGTGAAAGAAATTAAATGTAACTACATTAGTGTCGTTATACAGACATGTATTCAACATGAAGAAGTGTCAGTGTTACAAAATATGATACTACAATTTACCTAATATCAAGTATTATTTGATATTATTTTCCTATTGAATTATAAAAGATCATGGTTATTATGAGCATTTTGAGGTCTAGCTAGACCATATATGATTGATTACCTTAGAAATCTATGGTAAAAATTAGAGTGAGTCATCTGCTAGCCCAACCAGTTTCACAAACTCCCGTCCTCCCGTCCTCACTCCTCAGCATTATTTGTTTCACTTAGTCAAGAGTTAGTTATTTTATTACAACTTAAGGTAACTGAAGAGTTAGTTATAACCAATTGTTAGTTTAGCTCATGTGGATAAAAGGCATGTATATAAAAGGACAAATTATACTTTAACAATTAAATGTAACTTTTCTTTTGAAATTAATAAGATGTATATTCAGTAATTTCTTTGTTTATATTGCTGATAATTACCTCTTGATCCAATGATTGTGACAAGTACATAATGTTTGAAATTCACAGGACCTGGTTGTTCCTCACTGGGATATGGAGCCTTTGAGGAGCTAGGACCCTTCAGAGTAAACTCTGATGGAAAAACACTATACCGTAACAAATATGCTTGGAATGAAGGTGAGACCATAGTCATCAATATAATCAAATTGTTTCTTTTTAATTTACATACATGAATATCTTATCTTATTATCATTATGAAATATGTGCAGTGGCAAATGTGCTCTTCTTGGAGTCTCCAGCAGGAGTAGGATTTTCCTACTCAGACACTACTTCTGACTATGACAAATCAGGAGATAAAAGAACTGCCAATGATGCCTATGTCTTCCTTATCAACTGGCTGGAGAGGTTTCCACAGTACAAAACCAGAGATTTTTACATAACTGGAGAGAGTTATGCTGGTCACTATGTTCCTCAGCTAGCATACACTATTATTTCCAACAATAAACTCTATAACAAAACCATTATTAACCTCAAAGGCATTTCAGTATGTTCAAACTATGATGATGTCTATGTCATATTACATTATTACTCACAATTTGATCTCTCTAACTTCATTATTTTGGACTTCAAAATTTTCAGATAGGAAATGCATGGATTGATGATGCAACAAGTTTGAAGGGGTTATATGATTACTTTTGGACTCATGCTTTGAACTCAGATCAAACTCATGAGCTGATTGAGAAGTACTGTGACTTCACTTCCGAAAAAGTTTCAGCAATTTGTGTCAATGCAACAGAAAAGGCCTTAATTGAGAAAGGACACATAGACTTCTATAACATCTATGCTCCACAGTGTCATGACTCTTCTCTCAAAAATGGTTCCACTGGTTCTGTAAGTTTCCTTAAGATATGCTATGTAAAAAATTTACAAATTAATTATTAAACATAAAGTTACCAAAATAGTTCATTAATTCCAATATTCTTTTGACACCTAATTTCAGGTATATGAATTTGACCCTTGTTCTGATAACTATGGTATTGCCTATCTAAATAGACCAGAGGTCCAAAAGGCTCTTCATGCAAAACCTACAAATTGGACCCATTGCAGGTAACCTATAACAATAACTTTAAGAAATTGAAAACAGTAAGTACTATTTGACACTTCTATAACTATATATTTCTATACTAACCAAGAATGTGTTCCTTTTTATTCATAGTGATTTGATTTTGAAATGGAACGACAGCCCAGTTACCATACTACCCACCATCAAGTATCTCATTGATAGTGGCATTAAATTATGGATATACAGGTAAGCTCAATTTCATTATAGTAAAGTATTAATTAATCCACAAAAACAATAATATACAATTTTATCTATCATAACTACTAAATATATTTAGATGATGTTTTCTCCTAAACAGTGGTGATACAGATGCAAGGGTTCCAGTGACATCTTCAAGATATTCAATTAACACCCTCAAGCTCCCTATCATAGCCGCTTGGCGTCCATGGTATTCAGGAAAAGAGGTATTGAAATTAGCGTAATTTATATTCCGTCACATATCTTCGTATGGATTTGGATCTCCTACGGTCAAATAAACGACAAAAAAAACAATTAAAAATATATATGAATTGTAAAGCATTAGTACATTATAAAAATTGTTAACATTCTTAGTCCAATTGTTGCATCAAAATTATAAAATATGGCTGATTTATGGCCTTTCTTGTAGACCAAGTAATAATATTTTTGAAAAGTGACTAAATAGTAATAATGACAGATTGGAGGATATGTGGAGGGATACAAAGGATTGACATTGGTTACGGTGAGAGGAGCTGGACATCTTGTTCCAAGTTGGCAACCAGCACGGGCTTTAACCTTGATCTCATCATTCATCTATGGAATCCTGCCTCCTGTTTCACCATCAAATTAATTATTAGTGTGATCCATGTCTCAAATTTTACATTTTTTGAAAAAAATGCACTTTGTGCGGAATCTACTTGTTAGATTGTAATAAAAATTTCAGTTTTAAATTTTAATTACAAGTTTAGTCACATGTGATGTGCATTCACCAAAATAAAATTAATGTGATGTGCCATATGTCTCGCCTTTGATGTCATATTTCTGAAGAAACAAGGAACTGAATTCCTTATAACCAGAGATCCCCACATTCTTGCAAGTAAATATTCGAGGTTGTTCAATTGAGCCACTCAGATTTAAGTTAGGTATTTTTATATATTTAAGTTAATTAAACTGCTGATAATATCAAATATTTTATATATTTAAGTTAATTAAACTGCTGATAATATCAAATTATTTTATATATTTAAGTTAATTAAACTGCTGATAATATCAAATATTTTAATTAGTATAATAGTACGTTCTGTCTGTTTTTGTTAGATATTGACTAGTGAAATTTTAAACGTAAAGAGAAATATTCGTTTTTTTTATATATATATAAAATTATCTTAAATAAATATTTATAACATAAGTACATTAGCCCTCAATATTATTCACTAACACTATATATAACGTTCAATCAAATATAACTATCATCTCCAAATAACAAACACAAAATAAATTAACATATATATATATATATATATTTGCAAAAATATGATTAAATCATATACTTTATTTGACAATTATATTTGTTTGATTATATGTCAATCACTCTGTAGAGCAAAAAATCCCACCATTGGACGAATGATCTTCATAGTTTCATATTTGATACTCTAATATTAAATATTTTTCTGAATCGCATTATCTTTTTAATGAATTGTCTCACGTACTCGTGACTAAGTTCGAATTATTAATACATGCATAAATGACATCACTTTAGTTAGTAACAAAATAGATCACTCAACTAGAACGTCCAAAATCTTTAAACTTTGTTCTAAATCAACTTAAATTAAACACAAAATCGTCACCTTAAATAACCACATGTTACCAATTAAAACACACAAATTACTTAATCTTAGAATATCATTCACAAACATACACACTATCAAAAAAAAAAAATCTATTGTAACACTTAACTTTTAGTGATATCTATTAATTTATAGGTATAATTACTTTTAACTAGAGAGAGTGTTACTTATTTTTATTTAATATTAATATATTATAAAATAAAATAAAAACTAAAATATTTGTGCAAATATTCCCATCTAAAAACACCAACTCATTACTCAAACACATTTTCTTTGCACCCTAACACTCCCCAGAAAATCTCTTCAATTTTCTCGGGAAAATCTCATCATGTCGTGGCAAGTGTACGTCGATGTTCGTAACTATTTCAAGGAGGGTTACGCACCACTTAACTTTTACGTCAAAGAGGATTTTGATTGTGCTTTTACTTGCAGCACCGGAAGCGCTAAAACCATTTCTAATTATGAACGGGTATCAATTTCTTATGTTTTATGCTTTTAATTGATGTTATGCCGTTCAATCATTGTTAATTACTTCGAATTTTAACTTATGTACTTAATGTTGTAGAGCCAAGAGCAGAGGATTTTCAGATGTGTTATACTTGATTCAGTCAATAAGAAAAATTTGGAGGAAATCTCTTCTTGTAACATTTTTATTGCTATGGTATTATTCAAATCATTTATCTTTTTCATTTTGGTTATAAAGATAGGTAAAATGTGTTGTTTTCTTATGTTTGTTGCAATACTCGATATGTTATTACTGACGAAAAGAAAAATGTACAAGAAGTTCTGATATAATCGACTATATTTGCTTGCAACTGTTCAATCTAACTTGGGTTTCAATTTCTTAGGGAAAAATAATTTCAACACCTGTTATCAATGGAATCATACTTTCTGACATCACTAGAAAAAGTGTCACTGAACTTGCCAGTGATCTTGGCTATCTGGTATTGTTATGTCTCTTTTGCTACTATATCATATTACATAATAAGATTCTGTATTTTGTTGTTTTCTTGTTTCTATCTGAATTATGTCGCCTCAAGCTATAATAAGGTGTCAAAAGGCCATTGAAAAATGCTCAGGATATTAACGGGCTTAAGCATCATCAATTGAATAATAACATTATCTTGTTTTTGAAGAAGGAAACCACCATTGATTGTAACCCACAAGAGTTATTAGAAAAGTTCTAACATTATAGCCCACTTTTTTTTGCAATGTTATCGTATCAAATGTTTGGTTAACCAATTTTGATACTCCATTGCTATATTGTTGTCTATGCATTATTTCTCTCTTTCAAGTGTGTTTATTGATTAAGACTTTATTGGTTCAGGTGGATGAGTGTGTTGTTGCAGTGGACGAATTGATTGAGGCTGATGAAGTTTTTTGCACAGGAACTGTTGTTGGTGTTGCTCCTGTAGGGAGTATCACATATCAGAATAGAAGGTAACATAATGGATTTAGATACAATGAATGTTCGTGTCAACTTTTTGGTTTCAGGAACTATTCTTAGAACACCTTAAAAGTTCAAGAACCATAATGGGGTTTCACTCTTAACATATTTATTAAGTTAACATTTTCTCAAAATAATTATAATTGAAAGCCCAATTGAAAGTGAGTTGCAACCATATCATTGTCAGTACCTCAATCTAATCAGAATCTTACTGTCTTTTAAAAAATATGTCTTTAAAATTGAGGTTAACACATTTGAGTGGACAGATTGTGGTATTGATACCTCTCAACAATTGAATACTATTTATTGGGATCGTCTTGCATAAAACACCATCTTCAATTTTAATCTTAATAACTCTAAAATATGAACATATATATCTATTTTGTTTCTTGAATGAAGTCATGTCTTTAATGGTGGTTTTGTGTATGTGTGACTAACTTAAATAATGAATTGCAGATTTCATGTCTTAGGGCATAGCAGACTCAATTAAGTAAGACCCTTGAAAAGGAGAGACAAAGAGCAGCTGAAAGTAGGCAGGAATATCTTACTTCAAAGGAGGAAGTTGACACTCAAGAAGGTCGTGCGAGACAGCTTGAGGAAGAGATTAGAGATTTAAGACAAACACAAGCAAGAGTTGCATGAGGCATTGATGCACAGGGAGCTTCTTCAGCAGGTAAAGTTTCTGCTTCTGGCTTCAAACTTGCATCATTAAGTGATATTTATATGTTATATGAAACTCTCTTCTTCTTGCATTAAATTGTTCTTATTTTTCAATTATTACATTACTTCGGTCGTTGAATGAACCAAATAAAGAAACATATTTGGTTCCATGTTGCAAGGTTTTTTCCGAAAAATTTAACAGAAAAAGTCGACTTGCTTTTTCAAGTACCTTTCAAGACATGATGTGGGTGCTTGGGATAGAACATATGTTAGTGACCTAATGTAGAATATTTGAGAAATCTATGGAATTGAAATTTGAAACCATGTATGAAAATGAAAACAAAAAATTGATGGGATATGGTGTTTATGGTAACAATATTAAATTCCATCCATCTTATTAGAATCATGGGGAATATTGTTTTTCAAGTTCCTGAATCAAGCACTTTGATTTTTTTCCTGGAAATAGAAAAAGAAAAGGTTGCTCGATCAGATATGGAGAGGGCCGATTGTGTTCATTATGTGCCATCATCATATCGAACTTCCACAACAAAGCATAAATCTGCTTTTGAGAATGGTGTGATGATTTGCTTCTTTTTATTTTTACATCACTTGGTTCAATTATCTTCTCTGTGATATTTTCGATAATATACTTTATGATGTAGGGAATTTGTCCCGTAAAATCTCCAATCCAAGCGATGTAAAATTTTGTTTAGAAAAGCATGGAAGAAACCTATTTTCTTCAAGCATCACTGATTCATCTGACAGTTTTTCTGAACGGAGAAACCCAGGAGAACTAAGCATGAGTCCTTACTATATGAAGAGCATGACACTAAGTTATTTTGAGGCTGCAATTCTTCAGAAGGAGGGGGAGCTTGCTTCATATATGTTGCGCTTGGTATGATTTGTTGCCTTCATTTTCTGTTATCATACCTTCCAGGGATATCTTTTTGGATCCGCAATTGAAACTACGATAACAGTAATCTTGTCCTAGCACCGCCAATATGCACTTCAAACTAGAGAGCTCAAGCGAGTTATTTAAGAGCTCAAGCGAGTTATTTAAGGTCTAGCATAAAGCCAACTTATTGTTTTGATTGGATTTGGATCCCCTATTCCATTATTTACTCTCTACATTCATAACCAAAATTTTTTGGAATATGTTATTAAATATTTTCCTTAGGAAGATGATTACCGTTCTTTATGAAATTAATTTGCAGTTTATCACACTAAATGTTAAGAAACTCATTCTCATTTTTGGAGATAATTTGTTGAATCTTTTAAAGTAAAATAATTATTTATAATATGTTTTAATAGAATTCGTAAAATTAAATTATATTTTGTTGTATATTTCAATAGCATTAGTTAATAAAAATAAATTAAAAATTTAAATTTAATTTACTGGTATTAATAATTTAGAATTACAATTAGTAGAGAGATAAAATAAATTTAATTTAATAAATAATAAGTTTTAGTGACAGAAAATACCGTAGGAATAGATCAGTTATCTATTTATATTTATCTAGTTTTTAGTGACAAAAAATACCGTAGGAATAGATCAGTTATCTTTTTATATTTATTTAGCTTTTAGTGACAGTCATTGTAATAGGTAGAACTAAAAAACATGTAGTGACATTCTTCAATTTCAAAGTATTTTTATCTGTCAAGTCAATTTCCTCGTAGTCACATATTTTAAAGATAACTCAAAACAAAACCAACTATGACTTCTTCTTCAACTCGCTTTACACTTTCAAATAAGCAATAATTAATATAATATTTAATTATATCTTAAGTACTAACTTCTAGTCAAACAATGTTTTGATTTAATTCAAGATTTAAAAAAAAATCTCTTAAAACAAATATATTATTATTATTATTATTATTATTATTATTATTATTATTATTATTATTATTATTAACACAACCTCTATACAATTGTTTAGTACAATTTCTACTTTTAATCTTATAAAAGAAATAATTATTACAACATCTTTAAACAGGTTTATTATTTCTCAAAAAATTATTATTTTTAATTTCAAGTTTCTAAAAATTTCTTCCAAAATCAAATTATCACATTATAATCTTTTAATCAAATAAAACTTATGTGTACATCTAATCTAATGGCTAATTTTATTATGTAATTTAATATTCATGAT
>JBBPBS010000276.1:15949525-15960909 GCA_037974835.1 Cicer judaicum
ATTAAACCTTAAAAATAAGAAAGTGTTTTAAAAAAAAGTAGTTTTTAGATTATTTTTTATTTTTCTAAAAAGTTATAACAAATGGATAAAAAACTTTAAAAAGTGATTTTTTTTTAAAAATTGATTATTTTATGAAAAAACTATAACAAACATCCCTTCAATTATTTTTATTTTTTTACTTCCTTTCAACAATAAAATATACTTTTTTTAGAAAAAGTTGTTTCAAAATAAATTATTATTTTAATTTTCAATGTATTTTTTAATGTAATATATATATATATATTTTATTTCTTTATATATATATATATATTAATATAATAAGACTAAGATAGTACAATAATAAGACTTAATAATTTAGAAGGAAGATAGTAAAATACAGCGCAACAATATGTGGGCAGCTTAAGAAAGTCCATAGAGCCAAGTAAGTAATAAGAGTAAGTAGTGACTTGACTCTGAAATGGGATTTGGTTTGGAGCGCGGACACGTTATCTCACTGAATGGGGAAGAGAGATGAGTACGTGCGAACATTGCAACTTGAATCATTGGACTTTATTTTATTTTATTTTATTTTTTTTAATTTTATGTATATATCCTTTTTTAATATTTTTTTTTTAAATATTCCACATTGAATTTTTTTTTTAACATGTACTATTTTTTAAATTCAATAGGAAGTCTCTACTCAGGGAACCGACCTCCAACAACACATTTTGGTTTTTCTTTTTTTTTTGAAAAATTATTTATTAATTAATTTAATTATTTAAAAAATAAAATATATTAACAAATTATAAATAAAATTTATAATTTAATTATTATTATAAATAATTATTATAATTAAATTAAATTATTTAAAAAATAAAAATACTAATAATAAATTAAAAAAATACATTAATAAATTATAAATAAATGTTATATTTTTATTATTGTTATTATGATAATAAATAATTATTATACTTATAATTAAAAATTATTATATTTAAAATGATTATATATATATATTATAAATTTCGAAATAAATAAATAAATAATAGTAAAAATTGAATAATAATAACAATTAAATGAAAAGAAATTTATATTGTTAACATGAAAATAAAAATGCATGAAATTTGGAAAAATAAAATACATTAAATTTATATCAATGATGTCCACCTAAATGACCCTCAGTCTCACATGTAGGGTGTCTTCGAACTCGTCTAGCTCTTTGAGCAAGTTTGTGGTTCTTCCGATTGATCTTCATTTTGATCATTTTCTTCAATGTAAGTTGTAGATGTATTAGAATCATTGACACCTGCTTCTATTAAATTTTGAGATTGTTGATTATACATCGAATCGAATACAACATAAGCTAATTCAGGAGTTGTGTACTGAGTTCCAAACAAATTATAGATAAGCCCATATTCGGTTGAATAATCGGGTGTTGGTATTTCTGGCACCGACGAAACGTAATACTGAGATGGTGGTGGATCACAAAATGGAACTTCAATAGCGACATGTATGTTAGGTGATGATGAAGACGGTCCTGCTATGTGTTGTTGTTGTAGGGTTGATTGGGAGGTCGATTGCACACGAGGATATGATAGCAGTTATAAATATAATAATTATTTATTATCATAATAACAATAATAAAAATATAACATTTATTTATAATTTATTAATGTATTTTTTTAATTTATTATTAGTATTTTTATTTTTTAAATAATTTAATTATACGTATAATAATTATTTATTATAATAATAATAATTAAATTATAAATTTTATTTATAATTTATTAATATATTTTATTTTTTAAATAATTAAATTAATAATAAACAATTTTTCAAAAAAAACAAAAAAAAACCAAAATGTGTAGTTGGAGGTCGCTTCCCGAGGGAGAGGCTTCCTCTTTAGGAGGCCGTTTCTCCAGGAAGAGACTTCCTATTAAATTTAAAAAATAGGGCATTTTGAATTTTTTTTTCAATATGAGACATTTAAAAAATAAAATATTGAAAAAGAAATATTTACATAAAAAAACTATAATCATTGTTGCATTAATTCCACAAGGTACCAACAAAAAACATGTACTACATAGTGGAAACGGCTCTCTCTCAGTCTCACCCATGCCTTCCACTAATATGTGGTGGTGTGGCCTTACTATTCTCAACTCTAACCACCTATACTCAACATGTATTTCAATTAGACCTACTCATATATTTCAAACATATATTATTGTCTGAATCATATATATATATATATATATATATATATATATATATATATATATATATATATATATATATATATATATATATATATATATATATAAAAGATGACTTTTTTTGATGAAAGCTTAAATTTTAATTACACCATCATATATGAATGATCAAAATTAAAAAAAAATAATGTTATTTTTTTACGTAATTAAATCTCATTTAAATAATTTTTAATCATAATCATTCATACAGTTGTATTTAAATAATTTTTAATTATAATCATTCATACAGTTGTATAATCAAAATTTAATTTTTTTAGTTCTAACAAAAATATCTAACGAACCCAAAATCTTGAACATAAAATATGAGTGTTCTATAAATAAAATCGGTTCACAATAAAATTTGAAAATACAATGATCAAAACTATTAACATAAAAAAATTTTAAAGACCAAAATTTAAGATGAAATTTATAAAACGTAAAAATCAAAATAAATTTACTTTAATTTATCTTCAGCTGTATATATAACAAACATGATAACAAGTTATTACAAATACCAATATTTATTGAAATAATTTATATTAGTATTGTTAGTATTATACTAAAGGGGAAATTAAATATTTGATCTCTTTGTAACTCCATTACATCTTAAATACTAAGTCAATTTTAAATCTTCTACTCATGTCATTATTTTAAATTTCTATTGTGAAATTTTATTTGAAGTAACTTATATTTTGTCAAATTTTTAGATGAAAAATTTATTGTGGATGGCACCTTGGAGACAAATTTAGATTGGGTGATAGGAATGAAAGATATGAGACTAAAAGACCTTCCAAGCTTCATGAGAGTCACCGATCTTAATGATATTATGTTTGATTTCTTGCGTAATGAGTCAAAAAACTGTCTGAGTTCATCAACAATCATAATCAACACATTTGAAGAATTGGAAAGTGAAGCCCTTGAAACACTTAGGGCCCAAAACCCAAACATATATAGCATTGGCCCACTTCACATGCTTGGTAGACATTTTCCTGAGAAAGAAAATGGTTTTAAGGCAAGTGGTTCAAGTTTTTGGAAAAACGACACTGAATGCATTAAATGGTTGGATAAATGGGAAGCTTGTTCAGTCCTATATATTAATTATGGAAGTATTACTGTCATGACTGATCATCATTTGAATGAATTTGCTTTTGGAATAGCAAATAGCAAGGTACCATTTTTATGGATAATGAGGCCAGATGTTGTAATGGGTGAATCTTTCAATTTGCCACAAGAGTTTGTAGATGAGGTTAAGGACAGAAGTTACATAACTAGTTGGTGCTTTCAAGAACAAGTGCTTTCTCATCCATCAATTGGTGTCTTCCTAACACATTGTGGATGGAACTCTACAATTGAAGCTATTTCTTTTGGTGTGCCTACTATTTGTTGGCCTTTCTTTGCTGAGCAACAAACCAATTGTAGATATTTATGCAACTCTTGGAAAATGGGGATGGAAATTAATCATGATGTCAAAAGGGAAGAGATTACAGAGCTTGTCATGGAAATGATGAAAGGAGATAAGGGAAAAGAAATGAGACAAAAAAGCTTAGAGTGGAAGATAAAAGCTATAAATGCCACTGAATTGGGAGGATCGTCATATAATAATTTTAACAATTTAATCAAGAAGGTTATTCATCACAATGCTACTTGAGTCTTAATATTATTGGTGTAATATGACATGTATCTTGTTCTTGTACTTTTAGTTATGTTACTCATTCTTGGACTTTCAGTTAAATGATTTCCATTTAATATTTGTGGTTCGAATAATGTTAGCTTTTACTGCTGATGTTAAGAAAATCGTAACTTTTTTTACTGTATTAAAATATAAATGCAATTAATATTAGTACTTTTGTCGGGAAATATTTTTATTGTTGATATATATTAGATCAATTTTTAGGACTGATGCTAATGAAATTCAGGATTGAATTTAAATACATCCACAGTAATGCATATACTCTCTTGGATTTTATTTTCATACGGTGAGCGGTTAAAAATTACATTAACTAAAAATTAATTAAATATTTAATTATATAAAATATATGATTTATATAGTTAATGTTTTAAATTTTTTAATAGAGATGTAGTTATAAAGTTTTTTGTGATTCTGAAACATTTGACAGCTTCTACAATCTTAGATTCTATAACAAGTAGTATTAAAACCACAATCTTACGCTCTATAACAAGTAGTATTAAAACCATGATTTGATTTGACAGCGGAGTGATAATGAGTCTTTGTGTTGAATCTTTTCTGGTAAAGTCTCCCTAATGATTAGATGAGTCTCGATGGTAATAATACAAGACGTGAGACAGTTATACTTGATAAAGAGATTATTGGATCCTAACAAAGGAAGTCAGTTCCTTGTAAACTTTCCTTCCTCCGTACTTTCACTTTCGTGCTTCTATTTTCGATTACTTCAAACACAAATTAAGGAGGACAAATGATTTTCCCATAGTGGAAAAGTTGTCATTTCACCTGCTATTGGAATTTCATCCGATCACATGTTTAAATTCTCTCTCCAAAATTTTGATATGTTCCCTACTTTTCTTGTCCCATGTCACTTATCAGATTCTTCGGGTGGTTCACAAATATTTTATTGAAGAAATAATAAATTATTAAAGATAAATACTTTAAATAATAATAATAATCATCACAAAACTAACTATTATTTTCTGATAAAATTAAAATTATTGTATGTACAGTTTCGATATCTTATAATAAAAGATATATTTGATAACTTGGTTTAATTTTCAAAAATTTAAATGAAAAAAATATTAATTTTACTAAATTACTTGTATCAAATATTAGTATTGATCAAATCTGAACCGAAGCAGAAGATTGATTTTGGTGGATTTATAAAATTTCAAACTCGTTGAAGGAGGTGGTACCTCCAAATACTCTAACGCCCACTTAAGTGTTGATTTCAAGAGAGTAAGAGAGTCTACCTTTTTGGTACCAAATAAACTACTTATAAAATAAATATACAAAAATTAATTAGATTCAACCGTTATTATATGAGAAAGTTAAAACATATCCAACTCCCTTAAATTACACGGAATTTTTTCGCTAGTGTATTTACCATAACTTCTCCGTAGGTAAAACAAGACAATAATTTTAATTTTTTCACATATTGTCCATGAATAATGATTAAAATAAAGTAAAATTTTTCTTCCTCTATCTTCTTCTTTGAATTTCAATTAGCATCGATTGATGTTTCACAAGTGAACGATTTCTTTTAAGTGTGACTGAAATTAATAGTGATAGATTTTTCTCTCTTCAAAAATAACTAGTATTTTTTAATTATATGGTTTAATTACCACCACAATATTATTAGATTAATAGTTTTTTGAGAAATATCTCATGAAATGAAATAAGCACTACACATATGATTATATATTTATTATATGGTACCTGATGTAGGATCAATGGAGAAAGATCTCCATCCAGCCATAAGAAAACCCAATAATTGTTATTTTGTTTTTATATAATCAAACTATTGATCCGATGTCATTCACAAATCAAATACGAGTAACAAAAACGTAGGTTAGGGCAACAACTCGAGTCATCTCACAAGGACCTCTAACAATATTAGTCAATTCAGAGTTGATAAAAAAATATAAAGAAGTGGTTTTAAGTTTAGGTTTGGAACAGTTTGAGAAACAAATAATCCACTCATTCATAAATTTCAGATTTATAATAGATTATATCAACGAGTTCAATTTTTAATTGGGATTTGATTCATGTTTCACTATAGAATTGTTAAAGCAAGTGTTAATCAATTCTATGTGTATTCAGTTTGTTTAACTGGATTAATTAAGCATCACATTAATTGATGTATTATAGTTAACGATCAAACGTCAAAAACTAATAGTTAATTGATTTAGAAATCGGATTCTCTCAAGTCAAATTATCAACTCTATTGACATTCTAATTAAGCAAACGTAAAACAATATATTTGAGAAAATAAATATAATCATCAAGGCAAAGTTAAAATTATAAAATAAACCTCAATATCTTGATAAAATTTTGAAAGAATGAATTAATTCTAGAAATTAGTCTTCCATCCAAGAATCCCAAAATAGAATTCAAAAATTAAAGATTAATGATCTATAATAAACTCTATGAATACTTACGTGTCTTTGTAACACAAACAACTTGCCCTAACCTCATTTATTTTTTAGGCGCTAAAATCTTCAGGACAAAAAAAAAAAAAAAATTGGACCGATACTAAATGTTATTACAAAAGCTCCTGTCACATGATGAACAACTTTGACCAAGTAAAGTTCCGATATGAAATTTTGTACCAACATAAAAGTTGGAACTCTAACTTTTGGCTTTCCAACGCCGATTTGTACGCGTCAATTGAATATCCAGAACTCAAGTTATAACATGTACGGCGATAATGAAGAATTGCAGTGGTTGGTGTACTGGAATTAGTGGTTTGGTTTCAACTTATGTGTTAGCTAAAGCTAATGTGTATGTGGTTTTTTATGAAAAGATTTGTGATGACTTATGTTTGCTCTTACTTTCTGTTCATATTAAAACATAATCTCACTTATGTTTTTGGATTTTAGTTGTAGTTTTTAGATTGTGGTATAGATAAATAAATTGTATATTTTCTACTAAAATACTTTGTTGTTGAATGTCTGTATTTCTACATATTGTGATCTTATATGTTGTTGACAGTTTGTGTATCGACTTAAAAGTGAATATTAATTTCTCTAATGTAATTTGTTAGATAAAGTTATTATCTAATTTCTTTTTCAAGTCGTCTCTCCACTGTTGTTTGTGCCATTTTCTCTTTTCAGATTTCCTTATTCTTCCACTGTAGTTTGTGCCTCCATTCACACATTCGTTCGTGCTGCTGTTTTTTGTGACGGTCAACATGTAATGTTTGTCTTCGTGATTATTTGCATAATGATTATCTTAAAACATGTTTTATTTAACACATTTATAAGTTTAATATACTATTTGCTTTAGTGTTCCGTTAGCAAAATATTTAATAAACAACAACAAATAAAATGAACCTGAAATAGATACCAAAGATTAATAATACAAATTAATAATAACTTATAATCAAATTAAAATAAAACAAACATTAAGGGTAAACAAAATTAAACTTAAGTTATTATAGATGTATTTCTACCTATTTTATTCTTGGGATTAAACCTAAACTACATAAAAAAGAAGCCTTGTTTTATATTTAAATAATTTTATCTAAACTTTGATAATACTTTATAATAAATTTTAAATATTACTATATTATATAGTTTGGTAGGTAAACGACGTGTGACGCGTAGTACATTCTATTTTAGATTTTTTATTATTATTTTATTAAAAATTTAACCACATGATACAGTAGTGATAAACAGAGATATATGTGAAATATAAACCACCGCCATTGTATAAAATCTAGAATTGATATTTGAACACACAAAAATATAATTCCCACACAAACTACAACTCTCAAGAAAATAAAATTAAAATGGACACCAAAAAACATCATGCTGTATGTGTACCATTTCCAGTACAAGGACATATGAACCCATTCATGCAACTAACCAAACTCCTACGTTGTAAGGGTTTCTACATAACTTTTGTGAACACCGAATTCAATCACAAACGTTTGGTGAAATCTCTTGGACAAGACTTTGTTAAGGATATTCCTGATTTTCAGTTTGAAACTATACCCGATGGTTTGCCTCCATTTGATAAAGATGCTACACAAGATATTCCAACGTTGTGTGAGGCAACTAGAAATAACTTTTATGCTCCTTTCAAAGAGCTTGTGAGTAAGTTGAATTCTTCATCACCGTATCCAGTTAGTTGCATAATTGCTGATGGCAATTTTGACTTTGCTGGAAGAGTAGCCAAAGATTTTGGCATTCCAGAGTTACAATTTTGGACAGCTTCAACTTGTGGCTTTCTGGGATATTTGCAATACGATGAACTTGTCAAAAGAGCCATTCTTCCATTCAAAGGTGCTATTTTTTTCTTCTTTTAGATTGTTTTTATATTTTATGCGTGATTCTCAAAATAAGTTATATTTCATTGCTCTAAAATTTTACTAAGCACCACCCTACTATTGATAAGTTCTGCCCTTAAGAACAATTTATACTACCTCTCGTACTTATATACTATGAAAAATATTCTAATAGTAAATTATATATCATTTTATACATATGCAGAAAAATAAAAATAAAAATTTATATATACATGTTTATATTGAATAATGAATACGCACTATATACTGCAAAAATTTGCAAATAAATGAAAAATTATACTATACATTGATTATAATTGAAATGTTTCCGATGATTAATAAATATAACTTGACAAAATCATTTCTATTATTATTATTATTATTATTATTATTCTTTTATTATATTTTTTTAATATGTGTAGAATAGTTAAATATATTAGTTATTTTGGAAAGGGATAGTAGATGCTAATATTGTGCTATCCGATTATTAGTTAAAGAGGCAAAACAAGACATGATTTTTCATCCTTATTATATATAGATATATATTACGAATTAGAATTTCAACAACATATTTATTTTTTAAAAATAAAAAGAATTACATTTTAAAGAGTTTTATTGTCATTCCTCATTTTCAAAAGGTTTTGTTTTGATATAAAAAATAAAAAAGGAAACAAAGTGAGTAGAAAATGCAATCACTTTTTGATTGTTTGATAAGTGTAATGAGCTAGATTTTACTTTAGTCAGACTAATTCTTTTGAGTATTTACGATTTAACCATGACAAGGTTTTTCTTTTATTAAATTGTTGTCATTTTCACGGTGACATGTTTTCGTATATATCAATACAACGACATATTGGGTAGCTAGCTTAAGAAAGTTCATGAACCAACAGTCACTAGTATGAGTTGGGGACCCCTTCGCAACTTGTATAATTGTTTGTATTAATTCCACAAGGTACCAACAAAGATATGTATACAGTGGAAACGTGTCTCTGTCAGACATGGCTTCCACCACATCATCGTGATTGGATGGATACTTGCTACATGTGGTGTGGCCTTAAACAGCTCCTATAGTAGCTAAGCTCATTAATCGAAGTTAATTAAGGCGTTGAAGGATTTTTTTTTGGGATATATGGCGAATCATAAAGTGAGTTAATAATTTAAAATCACAAGAAGATTATATGTTCTGACCATTTATTTATAAAATTAACAATTCATTTTTATTTTAGTATATTAATAACTAATTATTAATTAATATTGGTTATTTTTTCAAAATAAACATATAAAATAATCAATGGAAAAACTAGAATATATTTTTCAACTAGAAGATGGACCCACTTGATTCGCTAAAAAATTATATTTTAAAAATAACAATAAATTTTTTAATAAAATTATATCATTTAAATCAATCAATGTAAAGTTGATGCTGTAAGACACATTGTACACTAGAGTATAAAACACTACACAAGAGTCTGACTTAACACTATTGAGGCCTGAAGTAAATTCAAAACAAGATTTAGATAAAAAAAATATGTTTAGGCATTTTAATTCTAATTAATAATAATATTTATGATCATTTATTTAAATTTTACCTTTTTTTTTAAATATACATTTTTAATTTAAGTATGTTAATTGATATGTGTTTTTATATCTATATTTGTGATGCTTTTTAGTTATTATACTATAATATTTTTACTTTTTAGACTTAGATATACTTAAAATTTATAATTCTTTTTAAAGGCTTAAAACTCTTGCCTTTCCCCCTTAAGTCTTAGATCGACTCTAATACAACATAAGATATGTGTATAATAAGATACATAATATAGCGCAACTTTTCATCTTGTCTTGTTTTGTATGAGGGTTGAAAAGGAGTAAAATCCGAGGAAGTTTGAAAAACAATAGAAGGTTGAGAGAGAAATGAAAAAAATGCATTACAAAAAAAAAAAAAAAAGATGTTTTGGTAAAATTAATAAGAATACTTAATTAAAATCACAAGTATAAAAAATTATAAAACTGCCATTAGTTTAGGAGTGAAACTTTGTATATTCAAACTCAATGATTTTTGTATATAAAGGTTATGGATGTTGTGAGTTTTTTCTAAGATGTAAAAATCAAATCAATAAATTGATCAATTCAATTATTTATTTGAAATTAATTAAGTATATTCAAGGTCAAACTGAACCAATCAAAATAAATTTAATCTCTATCAATTTTAATATAGTTTCAGGTTATTTAAAATTGGCCATCAATATTTAAATGATACTCTTATATTTTATTTCATACTATATAATATTATCTTAAAAAATATAGACTAAATTACATAAGTGGTCCCTTAACTTAATTTCAGGTAACGTTTTAGTCTTTTATTTATTTATTTTTTTATTTTAGTTTTAAGTGACAATTTGATATTTTAAGTTTTAAAATTTCATCAATGTTATTCTTTTTTATACAAAAATTCAAAAAAATAATCAAATTTTTCTACCAAAACCCATAAAATTGATAATCATCTTCAATCTAATGCAAATTTTATCAAATTCATAATTCAAATATTCAAATACACTCATATTTTCATCTCCAATAACATTAAATATAAAGAATGAAAATATGAGTTTATTTCAATATTTAAGTTATGAATTTGATTAAATTTGTATTTTATTGAAGATGATTATCAATTTTATGGGTTTTGGTTGAAAAAATTGATGGTTTTTTTAAATTTTTGTAAAAAAAAGGACAACATTGTTGACATTTTAAAACATAAAATATCAAATTGTCACTTAAAACTAAAATAAAGGACCAACTCGGAAAAAAAAAAGATAAAGGACTAAAACGTTACCTGAAAATAAGTTAAGGGACCACTAATGTAATTTAGCCAAAAATATATTATATTATATTTTTTTAAATATTTATCTATCAATTTTTTCTATTAAAGTTAGGTACTCCGGTCATAAAAAAGAATGTATATAGTATTGTTTTAATAGTATAAAAAATATATGATGTTTGAAAAAGGTTTAAGATTTTTCAAAATAAGTGTCTTAATTTTTCAAAATGTTAATCAAATTAAACATTGACCTAAGCAACATGTTCTACGTTGATTTGATTCAAATTTTGTGATAACAATCGTAAAAGTTCAATCAAATCAGCTATCTTTTTTCTTCAGATTTATTTCTGCAAAAAAAAAAAA
>JBBPBS010000276.1:15961063-15972283 GCA_037974835.1 Cicer judaicum
AAAAAAAAAAAAAAAATACAAATTAAATCAATATATTATACTCATAGTTTCATCTCTTTCAAACTAGTGTTGTTTCTGTCTAACTCTCCCTCTCACTCTAGTATTGTGTTTGCAAATTCGTACATATATTATAAATTTCTAATTTATCTATTAAAATTTAAAAATCTAACCCTTACAAAATTGTTATTCAAGTTTCGCCACTAAAGATGACATATAGTAGGATGCTATAAATATATATTTTTGACTTAAATATAATTTTGATAATTTATCTTCTACTTAATATTTATTTTGATTATTTATCTTTTTTTTAATTTATTTTTTATAGTTTACTTTTTTATAATTGTGTATTTTAGTTTTTATCATAATCACAACAAAAAATATAATATATAATCATTGAAATTCTTTCTAACAATTATCAATTATATCTAGTATAATATTTTTTATTTTAAAAAACATCAATTTAATCCAATATCAGACTTGCAATTGAAAACAAATTTTTTTTTTCAAGCTTTGAAACATATATAAACTTTTTGAAATAGATCACATTTATCATAGTTTATTATATTTTCACTTCGTTCATAACAAGATTGTAGAATTGTTCGAAAAAATCGTGATAAAAAAGACTAAAATACAATATTTATAACAGATAAAAAATTAAAATAAATTTTAAAAAATAAATTAATATAAATATTAATTAAACGATAAATAAACAAAATTATGTTTAAATATATTATTTTTTAGTTAGATCCTCACCCACTCCCGCAAAACATTAAAATATTTTTTTAACTAATAGTAATTAAAACAGTTAGTTTATAATTAATAAAAAGTAAATATAGTAGTCAGTGACCGAGGTGGTGACGATGGCAGCACAATTAAATATTAGTTAGGAATTAAAAGTATATATAACCTTTTAATTAAAAATCAAAATACATATTAACTTTTATATATTTTTTCGCTTTGTGAAATTTTATTTGAAGTAACTTATATTTTGTCAAATTTTTAGATGAAAAATTTATTGTGGATGGCACCTTGGAGACAAATTTAGATTGGGTGATAGGAATGAAAGATATGAGACTAAAAGACCTTCCAAGCTTCATGAGAGTCACCGATCTTAATGATATTATGTTTGATTTCTTGCGTAATGAGTCAAAAAACTGTCTGAGTTCATCAACAATCATAATCAACACATTTGAAGAATTGGAAAGTGAAGCCCTTGAAACACTTAGGGCCCAAAACCCAAACATATATAGCATTGGCCCACTTCACATGCTTGGTAGACATTTTCCTGAGAAAGAAAATGGTTTTAAGGCAAGTGGTTCAAGTTTTTGGAAAAACGACACTGAATGCATTAAATGGTTGGATAAATGGGAAGCTTGTTCAGTCCTATATATTAATTATGGAAGTATTACTGTCATGACTGATCATCATTTGAATGAATTTGCTTTTGGAATAGCAAATAGCAAGGTACCATTTTTATGGATAATGAGGCCAGATGTTGTAATGGGTGAATCTTTCAATTTGCCACAAGAGTTTGTAGATGAGGTTAAGGACAGAAGTTACATAACTAGTTGGTGCTTTCAAGAACAAGTGCTTTCTCATCCATCAATTGGTGTCTTCCTAACACATTGTGGATGGAACTCTACAATTGAAGCTATTTCTTTTGGTGTGCCTACTATTTGTTGGCCTTTCTTTGCTGAGCAACAAACCAATTGTAGATATTTATGCAACTCTTGGAAAATGGGGATGGAAATTAATCATGATGTCAAAAGGGAAGAGATTACAGAGCTTGTCATGGAAATGATGAAAGGAGATAAGGGAAAAGAAATGAGACAAAAAAGCTTAGAGTGGAAGATAAAAGCTATAAATGCCACTGAATTGGGAGGACCGTCGTATAATAATTTCAATAATTTAATCAAGAAGGTTATTCATCACAATGCTACTTGAGTCTTAATATTATTGGTATAGTATGAATAATGTGAGCTTTTAATATTTGAGTCTTGGACTTTTAGTTAAAAATCATTTCCATTTAATATTTGTGGTTTGAATAATGTTTGCTTTTAATATTGATGTTAAGATTACGAAAGTTAAGAAAATTGTAACTTTTTTAATGTATTAAAAAATAAATGCCGTGGATATTTATACTTTTCTGAATAAAAAGTTTGGTTTCATTGCAACTTTAGTTTTTTTATTTTATTTGTTTATAATTTTAGTTTTTAAATAGAATATTGGTTTAAAATTTAATAAAATTTTATTTGTTTTAATTACGTGTAAAAAAAAATGAATTGGAAGACTCTACGTGGATTAATTACATTTTATTAAATTATTCTAAAATTATAAAATATATTTTCTATTTTTAAAAACAATTTTTCTATTTTATTACATAAAACATACAAAAAAGACACATTCATATTATAATCCATAATTTCATCTTGCTTTTTCTTCTTCATCTTCTTCTCTTCATTGTTGGTGAATTCTGTAATATTTCAATTTTGTCTGAATAATTAAAAATAATTTTTGAATAATAATAAGAATAACATACAATAATATGTTTAATAAATATTTTACAATCATTAAAAAAAACTTTAAACATCATCATTTTACAATTCAAATTTGAGTATGTATTAAAAATAAAATAATATAAAATAAAATAAAAAAGAAATTGTGAATTACATCGATTTCTAGCACTCCTTCTGAAGCATCAACACCATAAGATTAGGATCTGATTTGCATTTGACTTCTCAAGTCCTCACGTTTCTGAACTCATGTTCTTCAATTCTTACATGATTATGGATCAAAATAACTGTGTTTTTTTTAGTGTTTTTTGTAATTAAATAATGTAACAAAATAGGAAATGTGATTTTAAAAATAGAAATTAAATGTGTTTTATAAATTTGAAATAATAAGAAACTATAATTAATGTACATGAACTCTTCCACATCATTTTTTTTACATTTCATTAATAAAAGACATGTTATCAAATTTTGAACCAAGATTCCATTTAGAGGACTAAAATTGGAGACAAATAAAATGAGTTGACTATTTTCGTGATTCGGTTAAAATAGAAACACCAAAACTGCAATTAAGCCTAAATTATTCTACTTGTATATATAACATATGTTGCATCCCAATTTTGTCTGACCAAATTAATTTGTAGTTATTATAATATATTTATGTTGGAATCAAGTTGGTTATATATTTAGAGTTTTAATATTAACAAAAATATTTTATAAGAATAAATTATTTGACTTCACATAATATGAAAGAAGATTCGTATTTTTGAAGATAATTTAAACTAAGATCTGATTCAGATTTAAAATTGAAGAATTCTTTTGACTAAATTAAAAAGCATATATCGTTAAGATTTGAAGAAGATATGATCAACATCATATCAACAATAACATATGAATCATTTACGAGAATATTTGATTAATATTTATTTACAAGAAGATACGAATTATTTACAAAAAAATATGATTAAAATTTTTCACAAGAAAATATGAATCATTTACATTGACATTTGATCAAGATTTTTCTACAGGAAGATATGAATTTGATTATTTATATTAAATCTTTAAATAAATTCATATTTTATTTATTTATTTGATGAATTTGATGTTGTTGGAGATATAAATATGAGTTTTTGAGTATGTAAGTTATCCATTTGATAAAATATGCATTATATTAAAGATGATAATTAATTTTATGAATTTTATTTAAAAATTTTATTAAAATTTTATAAAAACAAAAAATAACATTATTGACAAAAAAAATAACAATAACTTAAAAAAAACATAAACGGTTCAAAATAATTCAAATAAAATAACATTGTTGAGATAAAAATAACAATAAAAATAACATGAAAAAAATAACTTATTATATAATACAAATAATTATACATAAAAAACAATCGATGGAGGCAATAATTAAGACCATTCAATAATTTATCTACACACGGTTTTATATTACCATTTTCAAAAATAAAATTATTCAATCTTTCTGTGGAGGCAATAATTAATCTTTAATGGAAGATAGATAAAACTATTCAGTGACTAATACCAAACCTACATGTGCATTTGTCACTCATCACTTATTGTTAATCATGAACGGTTCGAAAAGTATGTATGGTATTGATGTCACTTGTCATCAATAATGGGACTATTTAATAAAATTGTCTCCTTAAATTGACATTGGGGTATCAAAGTTGACGGACGTCATCGGGGGCATCTAAAGTAATTAATTGCTTTGCTAGTCGTACTTCAATAATGATGCATATCATTTCTTGAGGTGACTTTTAATGTCTTGTTTGAATGATAAAAGAATGTCTTGTTTGAATGATAAAAGAAAGTGAAATGAAAGAATTTATGAAATGAAAGAATGTTAAATGAATTAAGATGAGTTGAAAGTAAGAGAAAAGTGACATGACATCTTTGTTGTTTGGGAGGAGTGAAAGTAAAAGGAAACAAAAGATATATGTTTAATTACACTTTTAATTAATTTAATTTTTATTAATTTATGAATTGATCTTTTATTTTAAAAGTTGATAATTTTGATTTTTTAATTTAATTTTTTAATTAAAAAATAATGATGTGTGATATTTTAAATAATATGATATATAATACGATGATATAGAATAATTAATATCTATAAAATTGAAATAACTTACCGTAAAAATCAACTTTAAACTTTGATTTATTTTATTTTATTTATATTTGTAATTTAATTAATGTATTTAGACTATCTTATATCACAAAATTTTATATCATGTAATTTTAAATATATCAAATATTATTTTTTAGTTTAAAATTCTAAAAGAGATACAAAAATAGTTGACTATTAGAATAAAATGACATATTTCATGAATTAATGATAATAGAGAGCTAAATCTACAATTAAGATTCAGATGTATTTGGTAAGTTACATACATATCTTTATATAAAAATAAATATTAAATTAAAGTTTATATGAATGGGTTCCAAAATTTCAATTATGGTTATGAGATATTCTAAGATAAAAAGAATGCCGACATAAATACATAGATACTTACCTATTACATTATACATGAATCAACTCTTTGCCAACTAAATCAATATTTATTGAACATATGTGTATATTAATATATAATATTTTAAATTTTAACCAATTTATTTATAATATAATTATTAATATATTAATTAAACAATTAATATAATTAATATTAAACTGAATAAAAAACTAAAAATATGATATATTTTTATAATTTTTAACTATATTTTATTTACTTTATAATCAAACCCGAATCAACAAAATCTATTTTTTTTTTTAAATTAAAGAGTTAAAAAAAAATTAAAAACAACAAAGCCAGCACATGTGATGAAAAAAAAGTTCACAGATTCAAACAAAAGGAAGAATTTTTTATATTAATATTTAATTTTAAAAAATTATATATCAAATTATTCTACATTAAAAATAAAATAGGATAATTTAGTGTAAAAATTTTAAAAAATAAGATAGTAATATAAAAAATCTCGAAAGCAAGGAGATGGATGGGTTTTTAAAAATTTGAACATTTTTTCTTGCTTTCTTTTCATGCATGGATTGCTTTCTTTCCCAATTCTCTATAAGCTTTCCTTCCTACATATATATTTTCCGTCCTTCTATTTTAAGCTATTCCAAACACAGCATTAATGTGGACAAATGGATTAATTTTCCGATCGTAGAAAGGTTGTCATGTCACCTGCTATTGGATGGTTACATGTTTATTCTCTACTTTTCTTTTGTCCCACATCACAATCATCAAGTGGTTCACAAATATCATTGAAGAGATAATAAGTCATCAAAGATAAATAATTTCATAAATAATAACAATATAATAATCATCACAAAATTAATTATTAATTTTCTTAATAAAAATAAATTATTGGATTTACAGTTTCTTTATCTTACAATAATTGATACATTTGACAGCTTCAAATAATTTTAGAAAAAAAATCCATAAATACAAAAGAATATTAATTTAATAGAAAAATTTAAGTGTTTTTTGTACTGATCTTAATATAAAAACATATATTTTATAATTATAACAAACTTTGAGGTAATTGTAAATTTAATAAAATTATGATTGATTAAGAATCATATATAAAGTTAAAAAAAATATGCTTAAATTTTATTTTAATTTAATTTACTAAATTACTTGTGTATTCAAGTATTAGTATATTTACTATTAGGATAAATATAAAAATATAGAATATTAAATCAAACTTAGTGCGTATTGTATTTATGATACAATTAAAGAATATTATTAATATTATATATTTGTTAGTTTAATGATAAGAATTTTTTAGTTTATAACCTCAACATACAAAATTTAAATGTTACTTGAAACTGTTGTAAAATAATTAATAATACCGTTAATAATAATAATAATAATAATAATAATAATAATAATATAGTTAATATAATCATATTGAATATTAAAATTGTAGTTATTTCGAGATAATTATTATTGCAAACAATTAAATAATTGTGTTAGAGGAAGTAATTTTTATTTTTATTTAAAATTAGAGAAAAATTATTATTAATTAAAATGACGTTAACAATGATTTTGAAAAAACTAACATCTCATAATATACACTATTTAAGGGTCTATTTGGAGTAGTCCCACATTTAGTAGTATAAATTTATACTATTATTTTCTCACCGCTTGACTGCCTCTTTAACCACTCTTCACCACTATTTTAACAACCACCGTCAAACTTAGTCGGCAGCCATTTTGACCTTCGTTAGCCACCACACTCACCCCGCCGACCACCACTGGCCATCGAACAATACTATGACATTTGTCTCTTGTTACATTTAGCAATTACAATCACTTTTAACCAATATAATTGACAATAAGTTTTGTTATTAAAATATCACTAACTAAATATTTTTAGTGCTTATTAAAATTATTTTGAATTATATATTTATAATATTTTATTTTAAAAAATATGTTTATAATATAATTTTAATTTTTAATTAAACTAGTTTAGTTTTGCTGATAAAAATTTAGAGTAAAATAATTGTGCCATAATTCAAAAATATAGAAGATCTTCAAGCTTGTTAAACGTACACTTGCAAAGATATTAACATTTTGCCTCCCTTTAATGGTATTAGCGAAGACAAAATCTGTAATCTATCAAATTTAATAATTTTTTTTACCACTAACCCAAACTATTGAAGTTAGTTTTTGAAAATTAAAAAAAATAATTAATCTTTTATATTCAATATACTTCCTCTAGTCATTATCATAAGTAAAAAATAGAACTTAAATATTTTTTTATTAACTTATGGAGATCTTAAATCTTACTTACTATCATAAATAAAAGTTAACTACTTTAAATCATCTAATGTTATTATTTTTAATACAATATTTATTTAATTTAAAATACTTGATATTTATAGTTATATATTTAACATTAAAAAATAATTTAATAAATCAAATTTATATTTTATATAAAATTTAAAAAATTATTTTTATTTAATTATATTTCTTAACATCTGTAAAAATAATTTTTTTTACTTTATAATAATAACTTGAGTAGTACATAAAGATATTTTAAAATTGTGTTAAAAAACCATCTTGTAAAATTATTATTTTTTTCCACATGTTAGAAATTATCTTTGTTCGGCAACAAACAATAAGACAACGGAGCGAAGGTTTTTTAATTGCTAAATAAAATATTTCTTGAATCTTCTACCAAAAAGATATTAATTTTGAATACGGAATAATAAAAAGGGGGACCCCATACGGGTGAAAGTAGTACACTATCAACAAACAAGGTAGTCGGTATAAAATCTTGATCGTTGAATATTTGAATGCTTAATCATTTTAAGCTATTTGCCGAGTTAAAAAAGCCACCACAGCTTGATGATACACTTTGTTATATATTGAATTGCTTCGCTCTAACTAACTATTCAGATATAGTAATATAGACATGTCACATGGGAATGTGTTATCCGTAAAAATTAAAGCTTGTGATGATGAAAATGTTTATGGTCCACAAGAGAATAACAACAGAAGAGGTGAAGCTAGCCTACGTAACCACATGAAAAAACTACAATCAATCAAATCTCTAAAAGAAATATGGTGAAATCCGACGGTCCTGCTGGAGCGGTCCACCACTAGTCACAAACAATGTTGTTATTTGAACATGTGCACAAATTAGAGGTACGTCTAAACGGTTATCAATTGGAGGACTCTATGTAGGATTAGGAATAAACACATAACACAATAACAAGTAATTCTTAATAAATATAAAATTATTCCAACTTGTAAGAATATGTGAAAGACAACAATATATCACAGTAAATTAATCAAAATAAAAGAATATAATGAACATCAATATTTTAACGTGAAAAATTTCTCAATACAAATGCAAAAGTAAAAATTATAGATTAAAATTTAAGAAATAGCAAAAGTAAAAATTACGGATCAAAATTCAAGAAATAGTTCAACTATAATTAAATAAAGGTATAAGAGAGTCTCAACATGATGCACAAAATATGACTACAACCAGCTAAAACAATAAAACAATGAAGTCTACAAATGAAAACAAAAAGAAGAAAAACACTCAAAAATCCGCTGTTATACGAGCACGATTTCTCTCCATATGTCGTTTCTCTCCATAGAAATGGAGTCCAATACCCAATTGTTAATTAACTGAACGAATAGCAATTTCCCACGGTTATCAAAAGGGTTAAAATATGTCTTTTTTTTTAATATTTAATCTTTCAGTTTTTATCTTTATAAAGTAAACTGGAAATTTTACTTTCTATAAAATTATTCAACACCTATTTTGAGTAACTGGTGTGACGAAATATCTTTAACAATTTTAAGTTTTTCTAATAAATTTTTATAATAATATTAAGAACATTATAACAATATTATTTTTAAATTATTGAAATCTATAATATAGGAAGCAATAAAAATAACTTCAATATAAACAAAAAAAAAATATAAAATTTAGAAAACGCAATATTTAGCTAACGATCGATTATAAATTTTGTATATTTCAATTAACGATCAACTATAAAATTTTGCTACACAACTGAGTTACAGCAACAAAATAGTAGGCTTGTAACTTGCTAGAATAACATAATTAAAGCTTTATTTTCTTCTTTTGTAATTAGAGCTTTTTTTATTTAACATAAAATATAAAAGAATAAATGACTTTTTGAAACTATTAAACAATAAAAGATTAAAAAACAAAGGGTGAAGATATTTTTTGCTTGTGTATGTATAATGTATATGAACTAGTGTTGAACCCTAGTTTTTATCACAAAATAAAAGTGTTAGAAACTAGTGATCCACCGGTAAAATTATTTATGTACAAATATTTTATATTATAAGAATATTATATTAATTTTATTTGCAAGTAATTGTTTTCTATAAAATATAGAATACCACATGTGTCCTTTAACTTAATTTCAGTTAACGTTTTAGTTTTTTTTTTTCTTTGATCTAGTCCTTTATTTTTATTTTAATTAATAATTTAATCTTTTATGTTTTAAAATCTTAACAATGTTATTCTTTTTCTTTTACGAAAATTCAAAAATTTATCAAAATTTTCAAACAAAACTCATAAATTTAGTTATATTCTTTAATATAAAATAAACTTTATTAATTTTGTAGCTCAAATCTTTAAATAAACTCATATTTGTCGTTCTTTATTTGATGTTGTTAGAGATGAAAATATGAGTTTATTTAAAGATTTAAGTTATGAATTTGATGAAATTGCATTATATTGAGGATGTTAATTAATTTTATGGGTTTTGTTTGAAATTTTTTATGAATTTTTTGAATTTTTGCAAAAAATAAGGATAACATTGTTGACATTTTAAAACATAAAAGATCAAATTGTTACTTAAAATTAAAATAAAGGACAAATCGAAAAAAAAGATAAATAACTAAAACGTTAACTGAAATTAAGTTAAGAGACTACATGTGGTATTTAGCCTAAAATATATTATTACAGTTTAATTTATTAAAAATAAAATGTAAATATTATTTATTAAATAAATTATTATATGTTATATTATGTAATATAAATAATATATAATATTTTCATTTTTTAATAAATTTATTACTTTTCAATTTAATGTATATTATTGATAAAATAAATAAACTACATAACTCAAATTGAATAATAATTATTTCAAATACATATTAAGAAGTAGAAATGAAATTGTGATACAAACTATATTCAAAAATTATATTTTTTTTATTGAATTTGTATAGGACATTGGTAACCTACTTTAAAATTATAGATTTAAAATCACACACAACTACACGCAACTACGAAATTTCAAATTTCAATCTGTAATGTAATATCAACTTAATAATTTCACTTTTGATACGAAACATTTTTTTGTATTTACCAAATAAAATTTGTGGACCTTCATGACTCATCAATCTCTTTGATGATTACGACTTTCAACCAAATTATACATTCAACACAAAACTCAATAACATTGACTGTGCTTAAAAAATGGTCTTGGTCAATTTAAACAACTTGGAGATGAAATTTGTCCCCCAATATTTAACAAATAGTCACTGTAAAATACGGACACAGTGGAAACTGACGTCGTTGAAATTTAACTGAAACAAAGGTAAAAAAGTGTGTCAAATTTGAGATGTACTCTTTTTTTTTAACATGAGTTCTTATAGTAAATTGTGCACCAATCACATTCAACAATAATTTAACAATAATTAGGTGTCTCCGTCATATCACACGAACTCCGTCATATCTATTAATATTTTTTTTAAGTTTAAATATAAAATAATTTTAAAATTTATATAATTCAAATTTTGAAATTATTTATTTACTTAAAAACTATTTATTTTTCTTAACAAATGTCTCCAAATATAGTTGTTAATATAACTTTATATTTTAATGCTTCCCATCAAATCAAGGCAATTCTACACTTTTCTATCATAATTTATAAGGCCTAAAATTTTCTCCAAAAAGACAAGTCATATCTAATAGTATTTAGAATAATATAAATTTTTTCTATCATATTTAGAATATTATTCATTTTGACTCACAAATGAGTATCATTTAAGTATTTTACCTATAACTAAAATATTTAATAATTAAAAAAAGAGTCATTTTATTAAATTATTTTTTTTAATCATTTTTTTTTGTTATTATTGACGCAAAATATAATAATTATTGAAAAAATATTTATGTAGTAATAATTAAA
>JBBPBS010000276.1:15974968-15985174 GCA_037974835.1 Cicer judaicum
GTAATTGAGTAAACTACCATATTTTTTCTATCATGTTTTATAACTCGGTTCATATTAGGAAAAAAATAACAACTAGTGATACAAAATAAAATAAAATTATAAATTAATTTATGATATCATGTTGATTCTTCAGATATTATATGATAACTTATTTCTATCATGTTTTATATTTTGTCCATCAAACGGACTCTTAATCTATTGATACAATGAATGATTTAACAAATACACGAATTTAATTGTTATACAATCTATTTTTTTTAGTATATTAAAATCTTTTATGAAAATAATTTTAATAAAAATAAAATATTTTTAATAATTTAATAGTTCTAATTAATTGATAATATAATCTTTTCTCTCTATATATAAAAATTAAATATTAAAAGCATGGTCCACTTTTGGCCATTTACATAGAAAACTGCACATCAATTATTATGTCATTATTTACATCTTAAATATTATATTTCCAAAATCCTCGTAGCCATAAATTTTAATTAATCTGAAAAATTCGAGAGCAAATATTTTGAAATTAATAACAAAATTTCTTTTGATGCCTTGTAAAAATTATTTGTGAATCTACAGATATTATCATCGTTATCTCTAGATATATATAGAATATCTTCGAAACCTTATTTACCGTTTTGGTAATTTAAATTTTTAACATATATGTTCAACAGTATATACCTTTAATTATTTTATTTTGTTATTGTACAACCAATCATAGATATAATATTGTAAATATAAATTAATTTTATCTCTTAAAAAATAAACTTGTGAAAATAATATTAATTATTAATAAATATAATGCTACAATAGCTAAAATTTTACTTTAATTAATCATTTAAATACAAATATCATATACTTTTCCAAGATCACATATACACCAATCTATGAGTTAAGTTTAAAAGTCTATAAGCTATCATATACTTTTCCAAGATCACATATACATTAATGTATAAGTCAAGTCTAAAAGCTATGTCCCCTTATAATGTTAAGTATAAGACTCTATGACAAATTTAATTAATTGATATGGACCAAATTAGTTGTAACATTAAATTTATTAAAATTGTGTGTTATTTTTTTATTTATATTTACAGTATTGATATCATAAGTGATAGAACAATGATTTATGTTTTTCATTGAGCATCAAATAGGGGTATTTTTTTGTAAAAAAATTATTAATACATGTTGAATTAAAAAAATATCTTATATTAAAAGGCAAAAAAAAACTGATAAAAAGAGATAAAGAGAGTATAAATTTTCCTACAGATCGATTCTAACTCAATAAAACATGAGTGATTTTATTTGAATATCAAATTTTAAACAATGTAATATACAGGTAGAATACGTGTGTCTACAACTCGCAAAACAAACCAAAGAGAGATAGAGAAAATTATTAAACAATTAAAAATCGTATCCTTGTACCATGTCAAAGATCAAAATCTTATGTCCACATATTATTTCTCTTATAACACCAAAAGAAATCATGTGATATTTTGAAAAAAGAGTCCATAAAAATAGTAATATTTTAATTGCTTGGTTGTAAACATTATTATAGATTTTGAATGCCCCTATCATCTTTCTTTCCAATTTGTCTTTTACATGCAATGACAAGAGACTTATTTTTCTCATTCAATTATTGGTCTTTTTTCTTCCTTTAGAGCATGATCACTTGTAGCTTTTGTACAATTTACCATAATTATGACAACGTGATTGTAATATCAAACATTAAACATATATTTAATTTAATTGATTAACTAGTTCGTACTTAATTAGTACATAGCAAAACTGATATAAATTGAGAATGAGAATTAAATATTAATAATTTTAAAAATGAGAACCAAATTTATAGAAGAAAAAAAAATAGAAGATCAAAATTATAGATTTAATAAAATAAGAGAACTAAAATTATTTTTTAACATATTTTTTTCTATTTCATATTGAATATACTTTAAGAAAGGAATCGTATTCATCAACTTCAAAAAAAAATTTAGACAAAAAAATCAACTTCAAAAAATAAAGGATCAAATGAATCTTAAAATTGATATAAGACCAAAACAAATATCAATTAATAACAATAAAAGGTGCAAAAACAAAAATATTATAGCATTTTAAAAAAAATAAATTCATCCACTTTTATTTTATTGAATATTTATCTATTTTTTTTACTCAACATTCATCTACTTTTAAATGTATAAATATAATTATAAACTTTAGTAAAAAAATATATTTATAAACTCTTTAATTTCAGGTAACGTTTTAGTCATTTATCTTTTTTTTTCTCCCAAGTTAGTCCTTTATTTTAATTTTAAGTGACAATTTCATATTTTATGTTTTAAAATTTCGACAATGTTATCATTTTTTGTACAAAAATTCAAAAAAATCATCAAAATTTTCAACCAAAACCCATTAAATTAATAATCATCTTTAATATAATGCAAATTTTATCAAATCCATAACTCAAATATTCAAATACATTCATATTTTCATCTCCAACAACATCAAATAAAGAATGAAAATATAAGTTTTATTTCAATATTTAAGATATAAATTTGATTAAATTTGTATTTTATTGAAGATGATAATGAATTTTATGGATTTTGGTTGAAAAGTTTGATGATTTTTTTTTGATTTTTTTTGTAAAAAAAAAGATTACATTATTGAAATTTTAAAACATAAAATATCAAATTGTCACTTAAAATTAAAATAAAGGATCAACTCGAAAAAAAAAATAAAATAAAAGACTAAAACGTTACTTGAAATTAAGTTAAAGGACTTAGTCTAAAATATAATAACTTTTTTACCATAAATTCTCTACACCTAAGTTAATTTTATTGAAGGCACGTTGATTTAAATGTGAATATTCTTTCATTGAGATAATCCAAATTCAAATTCAAATATTATTTGAGTCTATTCCATTCCGGTGTACCTAACCACTGTTGGTTAAAAGTACCATTTTAATTTCGATGAAAAATTAAGTTAATTAATTTAATTTTGAACAGTGGTTGTTAGCATTATATAAGAGATGGTATAGAGGGGTAGAAGAGCACAGCCAAATCCTAGAAAACCATTTATAGAGTTAATTGAGCATCATCATCATAAGCAAAAAAGAAAAATGGAGGTGATGGCATTCTCCCAAAAGCCTCATGTAGTATGTGTACCATTCCCAGCACAAGGTCATGTGAACCCATTCATGCAACTAGCCAAAATCCTTCGTAGCATTGGTTTTCACATAACCTTTGTGAACAATGAATTCAACCACAAACGTTTGGTGAATTCTCTTGGACAAGACTTTGTTAAGGGTCTACCAGATTTCCAATTTAAGGCCATACCCGATGGTTTACCTCCATCTGACAACAATGCAACACAAGACATTGCCACATTGTGTGATTTAACTAGAATACATTGTTATGCTCCTTTGAAAGAGCTTGTCAAGAATCTCAATGATTCTTCACAAGTTCCTAAGGTTACCTCTATTATATATGATGGGCTTATGGGCTTTGCTAGAAATGTAGCCTATGATTTAGGCATTGGTGAACAACAATTTTGGACTGCCTCTGCTTGTGGATTAATGGGTTATTTGCAATTTGAAGAGCTTATCAAACGAAATATTCTCCCATTCAAAGGTGCATTAATAATACTTGCTAATTTACTCTCTAAAATATATATAAATAATAAATTATTTAAATCCATCTATTTAATCTTCAAACTATATGAAAATCCACCGTTAATTTTACTCTCCGCTTATAAAAATAATAATTAGTCTATAATAGAGTATATGGAATTTTTCATTTTAGTTCTTAAAGTCTAGTATGCAAATATGTCGATTTAGTCACTTGTATTTAATGACATGGATTAAATTAACAAATTTTATATACTTATTATATTTATAATTTACAGAGTAAATGGGAGTGATATATTAGAGATTAAATCAATAGTTTATTTTATAAATAATTATACTTTTATTAAATAAAAATAATTGGAAAAAAAAATATTATCAATTAAAGTAATATTAATAATTATTTTACAATCGTGTCATATTAAATATCGATCAACTATGACATATAATACTAAACTCTTGCAATTTAGTTAGCATGTCATGAACAATTTCTATTAATAGCTACTAGATAATGTACTCCAAAACTAAATTCACAAATCTAATTAAAAAGACTTGTATGATCCAAAATTATTTTAAGTATTAATATTTTTAAATGTTAAATTAACAATATCCTACAATTTAAGTCGTCAAACATCAAATCTATGTCAACAAAATATAAAATCTCAAAAATAATGAAAAACTTAGACGAAGACTGAGATATGAGTGAACTCATCTCTTCCAAATATGGGTACCAATAATTGGACCTAGTCTTTTTTTGTTAGAGAAAAAGGCTTAAATATCTTCCA
Organism: Cicer judaicum; assembly: GCA_037974835.1. Lineage (NCBI taxonomy): Eukaryota > Viridiplantae > Streptophyta > Magnoliopsida > Fabales > Fabaceae > Cicer > Cicer judaicum. The sequence goes on from JBBPBS010000276.1 coordinate 15,979,370, forward strand.
ATAATTGGACCTAGCCTAATTCTTCCAATAACATTTCTTCCAGTAAATAACGATATTAAACATGATGCTTAAATATATTTTTTGTGTCTTAATTTATTTATTTGAGATGCAAGTTGGTGCTTTAGTATTCATTGCACCTAGCAACACAACTTGCATCCATGGATATATATTCCAACCTGTCCTAATTTGAATAGAAAGAATCTATTTTAATTGAATATTAATTTTTTTTAATTAAAACTCGAGAGTTACAGATTTGATGTTGATAATCACTTACATTAACTTTTAAATTTATTTAATTAATAATATTATTATTATTTTTAAATTTAAATACATGAACATATTTAATATATTTTAAATATAATAAATTATAATCTCCTCTCTACAATAAAATATAATTTTAATATTTTTAACTTTATTATTGTATAGTAATAATTATCTTATTATATTAATTATAATAAATATAACTTTTAAATTTATTATTTTATATATATGAATAGATGTAGAGGTAGGGTAGAGAAATCAAAATTATGAAGAGGAAGAGTTAAATTTCACGCTTGATGAAATACAAAGACAAATTTTATCGGACATTATTATTATTATTATTATTATTATTATTATTATATTTTTAATTATCATTTAATTAACATAAAAAAATCAAAGGTCTTATTTTTAATTTTTTTTTAATTTTACTTTTCGTTGAGATTTTTAAACATTTCTTTGTTTGGTTTTTGGAATTGATGAATACTAATTGTCAATGGTAGATCATTATTATTTTAAAATTGATAAAGCACATGTGACATTAAACAAATTATACTTCAAATAAACTTAACACTATTAGTGCTGTATTAATTAACGAAAAGGACCAAGTGAGTCTTACTCGCAAAATATGTAATGAAACATATAATCACTTTTGGCCACATACAAAAAATAAAGGAACAATTTATTTAAAGTTTTATCTAATATGAAGGAAATGTTTTATTTTATTTTTTCAGATGAAAGTTTTATTGAGGATGGGTCATTGGAAAAAAATCTAGATTGGATATCAGGAATGAAAAATATTCGAATGAAAGACCTTCCAAGCTTTGTTAGAACAACTAATATAGATGATGTTGGTTTTACTCGATTTGGCATTGAGGCTCAAGAATGTATGAAATCATCAGCAATCATAATTAACACAGTAAAAGAATTAGAAAGTGAAGTCCTTGATGCACTTATGGAAATTAATCCAAACATATATAATATTGGGCCACTTCAATTTATAGGTAGTAATTTTCCTGAAAAAGAAAATGTATTCAAAACCAGTGGTTCAAGTCTTTGGAAATGTGACACCAAATGTTTCCAATGGTTAGACCAATGGGAAGAATCATCAGTGATATATATAAATTATGGAAGTATAGCTGTGATGAGTGAGGATCATTTGAATGAATTTGCTTGGGGACTAGCAAATAGCAAGCTTCCATTTTTATGGATAAAAAGGCCTGATTTGGTAAAAGGAAAATCAACTTCTTTGTCACAAGAGTTTTTGGATGAAGTTAAGGATAGAGGGTTTATAACAAGTTGGTGTCCTCAAAGTCAAGTTTTAGCTCATTCATCAATTGGTGTTTTTTTAACTCATTGTGGTTGGAATTCATCACTTGAAAGTATATGTGAAGGTGTGCCTATGATTGGTTGGCCTTTCTTTGCTGAGCAACAAACAAATTGTAGGTTTATATGCAATACTTGGGGGATAGGAATGGACATTAATGATGAGGTGAAAAGAGACCAAGTTACAACACTTGTCAAGGAAATGCTTAAGGGTGAAAAGGGGAAAGAAATGAGGGAAAAGTCTTTAGAATGGAAAAGGAAAGTTATTCAAGCTGCTAATCCAGGTGGTTCATCTTACAATGATTTCTATAGGTTATTAGAGGAAGCTTTTCATTGTGATGCTATTTGAGATGTTATGCAACTTTGCTTATAATAAGGTTGAGATAATATCTCCCAATGTTTTAATGTTTTAATGTTTTTATGTTTGTTGTTTTTGGTTATCAATATTGTAAATGTTTCCATTTGTTTGGTGTGGAGTCTTTTATGTGGTATGATGTAATGGATTGTAGTACTCAATCCTACTTTTTATAATAAATTTCTGTTGGTAATTTAAAGAAAAAAGTATCATTAGATTCAATTGTTTGATAAATACTTATTTTTAGAATGGAAATACTATGATGTGAGTTTAAAACTTGGGATGTTAAATCAAAATATTTGTATTGTTTCTATTCATCATATTATTAATTAACTTTCGTTCTGTTTATAAAAAAAAAAAAAACTTTTAATATTATTAGGGAAAAAAGTTTGATCAAATTAAAAACAGAAAAACGGAAAATTTCTATAATTTGTGTTGTTAGATGGCAGATTGGGGGTGCCATTTTGGAGACTCCATCAATTTTAATTCAACTCTTTCATCTGTCGTTGAAGAATTTAGTCTTAAGAAATATATTGGACGTTTTAAGAAGTTAAATTTATTTATTATCTTTTTGAGAGACAAAATTATTTATTATTGAATTTATAATAATTTGTAATGTCCTTTTCAACCCAAACAATTAGATATATGCAAAAATTACATCATCAATCTTATTTAATATTATTTATATCATGTCTTAATATTTTTTTATTACTAAAAAATTTTTTATTTGAAATTATCCTAGAGATTGAAAGTGTCAGACAAATAAATATATTAATCAAGTAATAATTTTTTTTTTTACATTTTTACTTCTCTTAATCTTTTACTAACATGCCTCTTGTGTCCAAAAAATTGTCAAATTTATAAGTTCCAATAACCATTGGTGCCCTTTTGCACATGTTTTGCCTTGTTATAACTAGTGGGGTGCATGGTTGCTTTTTTTAAAATCAAATTATATTTATTTTAAAGTTAATATATAAATTTAAATTTATAATTAAATTATTATTTGGTTTAAAATATTATAAAACTAATTGTAAAATTGATTATAGTTAAATAATTGGTTTTTAATTAAGTAATTGATTTAAAAAAATTTAATTTTAAAATCGATTTTTTCTCAAAACCGGTTAAAATTTGATTATTTTTTTAAAATTATTTATTCATAATTTAAAAATTGGCTTTTTAAAAAAATTTGATTATTTATATTTAAAAAAGATTATTTTTATAAAATAAAAGCTCAATAAAAAAACATTCATCAATCATATAATTGTTTTCTCTTGTGATTAAAATTAAACATGTTCAATTGCTTATAATAACTTATGATTCAAATTGATTTATTATTAATTTCATTAAGGCCACCAATTCTGATTGATACTAGTTCAATAAATTGATTATTACTAAAACCATAGAAAATACAAAACACTTGAAAGTTTATTCGATTAAATTTAACAATTATTACACCATAATAAAACCGTAGAAATACAAACACTTGAAAGTTTGTTTTCAAGACCAAGATGAACACCACCACCACAAAATTTAGTAAATTAAAAATATCTAATGGATTTAATATATTAATTTTTATTTTGAGCATTTATAATAATGTTAAATTTGAGTAATATCTAAATCTCAATATCATTTCCAACGTAAGATATTAATGTAACATTTTGAAAAAAATTCATCATTTAAAAATCAGTAATTTAAAAAATTATATTTAAAATATCTAGTCTATCATATTTTAATCTTCCTCCATAAGCAATTGATTAAATGAAGTTATTAATAAATTGTCGGAAAACATTGCCGAAAGGTGGAAGGTCAGTGGGCTGATGACAAAATCAAAATCGTTTTTGGAGTTTTGAGGATTTAGAGTTTTTGAAAGTTGAGTGGATAAAAACTAAATTCAAATATAAAACTTAAGTGCATATATAATTGATTGATAAATAAAACGAATTATAATTATATTATTTTAACCAGATATTTAAAATGAATTTAGATCCAGAAAACTAAATTCAAATATAAAACTTAACAATCCGTTGATAAATAAAACGGATTATAATTATATTATTTTAACCAGATATTTAAAATAAATTTAGATCCAATTTTAGATTTCGATCTCATAATCGAATTTTTTGCAAAGCCCTAGTTGTAACACATCTATTATAATTTATTAAAACAAACTTTCAATCCATTTTGTTGTCAATCAATTTTATGAGTCATATTTCACTTATCAATTCTCTTTTCACATTCATACACAATTATTTCACAATTATCCCTCTTCTAATTATGTATCTTTTTTAATTATAATTTATTAAAACAAATCTCCAATTTATTTTGTTGTCGTCTCATCACTCTATTTGCCACGTACTTCTATTTTTGCTGCATCGTAAATATTCCTAAGTGTCACGTTAAAATCACTTCCTCCATTCTCTTCTTATTATCCATATTTTATAATATTTTTTTTTTTATAATATTATTATGTATTTTTCGTTACTTTCAATTTATGCAGTCATATTTTACATTATCAATCATTTCACATTCATACACAATTATTTTTGGTGAATAATGATTCATTTTCTCTCTCTCTCTCTCCCTCTTCTTATTATGCATTTTTTTGATAATATTATTATGAATTTCTCGTTACTCTTAATTTACGTCAATCAATTACACTTATGAGTAATATTTTACACTATTAATCTTCTTTCACATTGATGAACAATTATGCCACTTAGTGGCGAATAATTATTTCATGCATTGAAAATTCAATTATTCATTAAATCTAATAAAAAAAATACATAAACACTCAAAAATATTGTTACAAATATTCTATATCGTACTCTTTATATTATCTCAACATGTTAACAATAATAAATCAATATAAATCAATTAAGGCGATCACAACAAATCATACTCTTCTTGCAATCTAGACCATAATTTTAAATTTATGCGACAATGTCATTATCAAATCAACTACGTTCCCTCTGCCTCAAATCAAATTATAACGTGGAGTTAAAGATAAACACATGAATATAAAAGAATTATAGTCGAAAAATAATATTATTTAATTTTTAGGTTGACTTCCAACTTTAGAGTATTTTTTTACAACAAATGATTACATTCATAATTTATTAATAGACAATTACTTTGTTACTTCTAACTTTTTTTGTGTATTGCAATAATTTCAAGCACAATGACTTTTTAAATTGGATTAGATTTTACAATGTAATTTAAGTCGATCAATATTTTTCAATTGGACATTTGTTCATGTGAGTCAACCACATCTATCATATATAAGTGTTGTTGTTATAAGCTTTTTATTTATTTATTTTTTATGAGCGTGTAGCATATTCGAACTTTATGTTTAATAATTTTTATAAATATTGATGTTATATCTAAATTTGTCGCAACTATTATTATATTATATTTATAAAACTTAAATTAATCGAATAATATTGATTTTCCACAATATGGCCATCTCACTTGTCTTCATTCAATTATATATTCAAGTGTATGAGTGAAAGATTTTTTTATATCAAATTGCAATATTGTAATATTGTATGTAAATTTTTCTCACGAGTTCTTTATATAACAACTATAGTTAGGTTTTTAAACACACTAAAACTAATTTAATTCAAATATAATGAAGATTTATTTACTTTCATAGACATGAATTCATATACACTTCTATCCCTCAAAATTTCAAGATCTACCATAGAAGTAAACTATAAATATTTTACTCATAATAGCATATTTTAAGAAACCAAACAAGTCATAACATATCGTAATTATATAATTTTACAAATAATTTTTTCTTTCACAATATTTTTAATAAAAGTATCAAATGAATTTTGCAAATAAATAAATTAATAATTATAATA
>JBBPBS010000276.1:15985668-16011673 GCA_037974835.1 Cicer judaicum
ATTCATAATTAAAATATCATACTAATAAAACAAATAAATTTAGACTGCACTACAATATAATTCAATATTAACATTCTTTAAAATAAAAATATTAAATAATAAATCACATATAGTATAAGGAGAAAAACAATCATTGAATATTATAAGATATCATACAAATTTGAAAAAATGTTTTAAAAAATTAAATTAAATAATTGTGATAATTTAATTTTCCTAAACATATTCAATTATTTTAAATTAACATAATAATATTATAAAATAACTATATTTATAATACATAAAATATTATTTATAAAACTTATCAAATGATCTAATTAATGTGAGCACAATGCACATACCATAATCTAGTTTTTATTATAATCCAAACTAGTATCTACATGAAAATTGAGTCTATAGATTAATCTAAGTTCTCATTTGGATCAATTTCATCTCAAATGAACATGTATAACACAAGATACGTTCAAAACATTATACAAAAATATCATAATTTAAGACATGCAGTAGAATTTATTTTACTAACTTATAAATTCTACCCACTTACATTACTTAGAAATTAGCACGATAATCTTTCAAATAATCCAAATAAATTGTAGAAGGGAAAGATTAAGGGATTGTTTGATTCTATTCTTAAAAATTTTATTTTAATATTTTTAAAAATTGTTTTGTAAAACTATTCTTAATATTATACTTTTTAAAACTAAAAAAACAAAACAGATAGAAGGGAAAGATTAAGGGATTGTTTGATTCTATTCTTAAAAATTTTATTTTAATATTTTTAAAAATTGTTTTGTAAAACTATTCTTAATATTATACTTTTTAAAACTAAAAAAACAAAACAGATAAATGATGTTTTACTTTTTATTTTTCAGTTTTTTCTTTAACTCTTTAATTAAAAACTATTTTTAAAATTGAAGTTGTCAAACATATCTTTTTTTTTTAAAAAAAAAAACAATTTTCTAAAATTTATTTACAAAATAGTTTTTGAAAACTAAATAGTAAAACACAGTGGAACAAGCCCTAATTGTTTAGTGTCCACGGCACCCATTTTCACATGCAAACACATCCTGTCAAGAAAAGAAAACGGGTATTAAGAGGAATTAACATAAAGTTTTGATAAATGCATCTACGCTACGCTACGCATAAGTTGAGTATAGGCATCGTTTATCCAGCAATAGAAGAGAAGTACACAAATTTCTTGTTATAATTATAATGATGGACTAGAGTGTATCTACCTTCCTACTGCCGTGCCGTCGATGCTATTGCCTCTCTTTTTCTTTCCTGCCTGCTTCTTATAGGACTTACGCCAGGGTACCATTTCTGCATAACAACCGTTTCTTCAACTTTTATTCAAACTATATTGCCATCTTCTAATTTTTACTGTTCATAAAGGTGTAGTTTGTACATATGTGATACACCTGTCAAATGTGGACCAGACTACATAAATGAGATGCAGTTATTTAAAATCTCGCCTAATGTGAAATGTGAGGGCTAATGGGCCAACCAACCTTAACATTCAACATTAATACTTTTGTCGACATTCTTTGAATCTTGGTATACTCTAAATTGATGAATCACGGTGTGAATGATAGCTACCTTAACGAGTATTTAAGAACGTCTTTTTTCTACGAAATCGTTCTCACATTAAATATGACAATAAGGCCTCACCTAATATGTATGCTTGCTTTTCAACATTACTTTGATTACCGTTGGCAAAAACGTACATCATAATAATTGAATATTGAACACCCAAAAGGTTATCTCTTCGCCCCATGTAGTCCACGATCATTAAATTAACAGCCCCTCTTTGGCAACTCTCCAACTCAAATAAATGCACCATCATATCACAATGACAAGGAAGATCATTCATATTAATTTCGACTTTTGTTTTAAAGAAATATTAATTTTGACTTGTATATACAAGAAATTGAAATTACCAAACTTTCAAAATATCGTATTCAATGTAATAATACTGATATTTATCGATTGAACTAAGACTTACTTATTGACAATTTTTATTTAATTAGTACGATAATTATTTTTCCACGACACAAGAATATTGACGTGTGGAATTTTTTAGAATCATGGTTACTTTTTTTTTTGTTTATATATCTTTTGACTCCTATTTTTTTTTCATTTTTCACTAATATAACTTCTATGAATGAACTATTTCTATTTTATAATACTTGTATATGTTACTTATGGTATAAGAAAAACTCAAATTAGCTAGCTCTCTCTTTCAAATGTAAAGTAATACCGTACAAATTGAACTATGATGCCAAATTAGCATGATAGTGAAGTGTTTGTGATAGGCAAAACTAGGAAAACAATTAGTAATTAATAACCTCTCTTTGAAATGGTACATCAAGATAGGTGTTCTTGCCCAATATAAATCTACAAAGAGATCCGGGGATAGATGCAATTAATTAATATATGTGACCAAACACAACCCAACCATATCATATAGTATTTTAGGATAAATGGAATACCAAAGTATGACGCTTTTGTTGAAGAAGCCACATGTTCACCAATCATTGATTATTAATAGTGCATCTTCACCTTCCTATATATGGAGGAAATATATTTCTCATAGTTGCCACAATAATAGTAATTGGTTTTTTAAATCTTCTCTGTCCCTAAGTAAAAATATTCACATTGGAAGGATCATAGGGGGGTGTATTTCTCCGTGCATGAGAGTTGTAACGATGGCAACAACAAGCAACACTACCAACACCAAATCTGGTAATGTAAAAGCCTTAGTGACGGTTAAACAAAGTGATGGTGGACTCATAAAAAATCTTGTGACTAGTGTTGTTGGTAACAAACACTTGGTTTTGGAGTTAGTCAGTGCTGACCTTGATCCAAGTAAGTTTTATTAATTTATTAAACTCAAAATTTTCTTAAAACAAGTCTGTTTGACACTAGAAATTCATTTGAAAAATCTATACAATTATAAATACTTTTGTAAAAATGCTAAATTATTAATATTGAATTGTATTGACAATTGTCTCAAAAGGAATTGAGTTTAGTAAAATTTATATAGAAATTTAATGTATGCACCAACGATATAAAATAAAAAAACTTGTATATACATCAACTAATTAATCATCCACTAAACATAGTAAATTTGAAACCTTTTTAATCATATATACAATTGTAGAAATTATTGTTAAATTTGTGTATCAAAATAACATTTTTGATAATTTAACCATTTTTCATATGTAAATGAAGAAACAAACTCGAAGAGAGAGACAATAAAAGGAAATGCAAAAGAAACAGAGAAAAATGAGAAGGAGGTGCAATATGAAGCAACATTTGAGATACCAACAAATTTCGGAAAAGTGGGTGCTGTTTATGTTGAGAATGAAGACGACAAAGAGATATTTCTAAAAAGCATTGTCATTGATGGTTTTCCTGATGGACCTGTCCACCTTACTTGTAATTCATGGATTCAACCCAAACCTATTAAGAGACTCTTCTTCACTAACAAGGTAATCATCATACCAACATTATAAACATAGCCTTATATAATATAGTTGTATAGTTTTACATATTATTTTCATGCATTGAATGAATAGATGTATTTGCCATCACAAACACCAAGTGGATTGAGAAAGCTGAGAGAAGATGAACTAATAGAGCTAAGAGGAGATGGAAAAGGTGAGCGTAAAAGCACAGACAGAATATATGACTATGATGTTTACAATGATCTTGGTGATCCTGACATCAACATTCAACTCAAAAGACCTGTTCTTGGTGGCACTAAACAATATCCATATCCAAGACGATGTCGCACCGGTCGAAAGCACTCTAATTCGGGTAATTATAATCTATACTATGTAATATATTTCATTCTAGTTGTCAATGTTTAATTTTCTTTGTTTTTATAGATCCATCATATGAAACAAGAGATTCAAATTTCTATGTTCCTCGAGATGAGGCATTTGCTGAGATAAAACAGTTACAATTCAACACAACCACGGCATCTTCAGGTGTAAAAGCAGTTTTGGAATCCTTAGATGCAATTCTCAGTGATATAGATCTTGGATTTGTCAGCTTTGAAGACATAGACACACTTTACAAAGAAGGATTTCAGTTGCCAAAATCTCTTGACTCCAATAGGTTAACATTGCTCCAAAAAGTCATTCCCAAGTTGATCAAGGTTACTAATGATAGCCAAAATCTTCTGCGATTTGATACACCAGAAGCACTTAAAAGTAAGCACATTTATGATTAATTCTGTAATAAGTGTTTCTTTTTAAATTTGTTTATACCAACCAAATTAATATTTATCACATTACTTTTTTTACAAGTTATTTTAGTTGAAAACATTTTACAAAGTGCTTATCTAAAGCCTTGATATGAACTTGACATTATTGTACAAGGCTATTTTCTTAACAGCTTATGGACTTAAAGTTAATATTGTGAGTCATATTTCAAGTGCATGGAAAATTACACATATCTAAAAATACAAGAACACAATTTTTGTTTCAATCCCTAGCTGATTGTGAGTTTTGGAATTGCAGGAGACAAATTTTTTTGGCTATCAGATGAGGAATTTGCTAGAGAGACTTTGGCAGGGGCCAATCCATATAGCATTCAATTAGTCAAGGCAATAATTGTTACAAATACTTTGTATTACTTTTATGATAATATCATCTAATACTCTAGGATTTTTTTTTGATGCGTTTTGCTTGGTGTATTCATTGTGTAGGAATGGCCTCTGAGAAGTAAACTAGAACCTCAAATTTATGGTCCACCAGAATCAGCTATTACCAGAGAAGTTATTGAGTCACAGATAATCGGATACACCACCGTTGAAGAGGTAGTAAGAATCAAAAAATTTATTGCAATTATATTATTATGTTGTGATTAACATTTGATTAATTTGAGTACATGCATGCAGGCCATTCAAGAGAAGAAATTGTTTATATTAGACTTCCATGATTTGTTTTTACCATATGTAAGCAAAGTGAGAGAGATGAAAGGTACTACACTGTATGGATCAAGAACATTGTTCTTCCTCACCAAACAAGGCACATTAAAGCCACTAGCTATTGAGCTCACAAGACCAATTATTGGTGACAAACCACAGTGGAAACAAGTCTTCACACCTGATTCTGATTCCACCAATCTTTGGCTTTGGAGGCTTGCCAAAGCTCATGTTCTTACTCATGATACTGGTTACCATGAACTTATAAGCCACTGGTGAGTACAATACTATGTAACACTGACCTCAAATTGTAGGCATGTCCAATGTCAGACACCAGTACATGTAGTTACATAAAATTACTTCTATGCATCTGTATTGTGTCTGATGTTTCCATTTGTGTATATGCTTCATACAATCATCTTATTTTCTTTTACCGTGCATTTATGATATGACAGTTCAACCCATTAGTTGCTATGAGTATGAAGTAGTGCTAACTTTTTACATGTAATTTGTTGATTTTTATAGGTTAAGTACTCACTGTGTTGTAGAGCCAATTGTGATTGCAACAAATAGGCAACTTAGCACCATGCATCCAATCTACAAGTTACTGCATCCACATCTCAGATATACCTTGGAAATAAATTCACTTGGACGTCAAGTGCTTATTAGTGCATATGGAGTCATTGAACTCTCATTCTTTACCAAAAAGTATTCAATGGAATTATCATCTGTGGCATATGATAAGCTTTGGCAGTTTGATTTGCAGGCACTACCCAATGATCTTATTCATAGGTAAATTCAACTTTTTCTAGTATATTATAAGGCTTTTTTGTGTTTCCTTATTTTTGAAAAACACATTGAGTATTCACTTGTTGATGTAAATTGTTATTTGTTTTAGAGGAATGGCTGTGGAAGATCCTAATGCACCACATGGCCTAAAGCTGGCAATTGAAGACTATCCTTTTGCAAGCGATGGTCTTCTCATATGGGATGCAATTAAACAATGGATCACAGAATATGTCAACCATTACTATCCAAGCCCAAGTATCATAGAATCTGATCAAGAGCTTCAAGCATGGTGGACCGAAATTCGAACAAAGGGTCACGCCGACAAAGCTGAAGAACCATGGTGGCCAAAACTCAAAACACAAAAAGATTTAATTGACATCATTGCCACTATAGCTTGGGTAGCATCTGCTCATCATTCAGCTACAAACTTTGCACAATATGCATATGGAGGCTATTTTCCTAATAGGCCAACAATTGTTAGAAACAAAATGCCTACAGAAGACCCTTCTAAGGAAGAATGGGAAAAATTTATCAACAAACCTGAACAGACACTTTTGGAGTGTTTTCCTTCACAAATTCAAGCAACTTTAGTGATGACCATTTTGAACTTGTTATCATATCATTCACCAGATGAAGAGTACTTGGGAGAGTTTATTGAACCAGCATGGGGTGAGGATCCAGCTATTAAAGAATCCTTTGAAAGGTTTAATGGAAGATTGAAGGAAATTGAAGGGATAATTGACTCAAGGAATGCAAACAGTGATTTGAAAAATAGGAGTGGAGCTGGGATAGTACCTTATGAGCTAATGAAACCTTTTTCAGGGCCTGGTGTCACAGGAAAAGGAGTTGCATATAGTATATCTATTTAGTAATCAGATATCCCATGTTGAATTAATTCTATTACAACAATAGGTCCTATATATCATGTTTTCTTTATCTCAAATACTATTTTTTTTTATAGTTTTTAGAGGAATTTGTTGTTTTAAGTTGTATTTTTTTTCTGGAACCTCTTAGATTATATTATTTTTATTGTTTGATGAATGATTTGTTAATAATGTGCCTCTTCCATCTATTTATGATGTTATTGATTTGGACAATTTGTATTTTCTTATTTAATTTATCATTTTATTCTATTTTGTGTAAACACTATATCATAGACGATTCTCAAAAATAGTTTTCTAATGTAATAGCTATTCCATTATGTTGAGAAAAAACAGGTGTTATTTACAATTAAACAATTTACAATTGTTGTTTAATGACTAACATTATAGGAAAAATTTAGACTTCTTTTTTAAAATACTCTATGGATACGATAACAATACACCACACTATACAAAATAAATATTTGAATTATAATATCACAGGACTATAAGGTCAGTATTAGAAAAAAGAATAAAGTCATATACATGTACAAAGTATTTTCAACTAGTACAAAAAATTTGAGTAATATACATAGTCATACCTTCCTCTTCCTTTACTGTCTTGGAGGATGTAAAAAAGTTTCAATTCAATCAAGCCTAAGAATTTTGGGAACCATCGTTGAAATTCAAGTGTGGGTGGTTAATCCCACATTGATTAGGAATGAGCGAAATGAATGCTATATGAGATAAAATTAGATTTGAATAATTGTAATTATTATTCTATGTTTTTTGGGTTATTTAACCTATTTGGCCTTCCTTCAAATTATTCTTATGCTCTAGAAATTTGCAATGCACAATTTTTACACTATCCTTTTTTTATGGTTTGATAGATATTCGTAATTGCAAGCATTAGTTGATGTTAAAATTCATGTCAATGAATCAATACTGAATTAAGGTAATGGCAAGTTAGTTCATATACATAATTAAGAAGAGATTCATGACTGAACAAGCTAACTTAGTTTTTTTAGATAGCATAAGGCTTTTAATCTCAAACTTTGGAACTTAGAATTGATGGACCTAGGATGAAAAAAATTGCATGTTTATTCCTTATCAAATGAATAAGAAATTGCTTTTTATTAAGGACCAAACGAGACACGTAACATTTTATATAAATATAGATTAGAGTTCAATTAAATGTGCTGTTAATATAAAAAAAAATTACACGTATCAAATTACATCTCACCGTATAGATAATTTATAAAGACATTTTATAACTAGACGATGAGATGTGATTAAATCTGTGTAATTTTTTCAAATTGAACATGCATATATCAATTAAATCCTATAAATTATTCCTATTAAGGCTTAAAGAACCAAACGTTAAATGGATATGCTGTATGAGACTCCTTTGCCTGTGACTCCAGGCCCTGAAAATGGCTTTAATGACTCATAAGGCACTATCCCAGCTCCAAGTCTATTCTTCAAATTCCTATCTTCATTCCTTGAGTCTATAATACCTTCAATCTCCTTCAATCTCATTTGAAACCTTTCAAAAGCTGTCTTTATAGTTGGATTCTCAGTCCATGATGGCTCCACCTTTTGACCAATGTACTCTTCATCTGGTGAATGTTCTGATAATAAGCCTAAAACAATTGTAAATAAGGCTGCTTGAAGTTGTGATGGAAAACACTCCAAAAGGGTTTGTTCAGGTTTGTTCATAAACTTTTGCCATTCTTCATTAGTAGGATCCTCTGTAGGCATTTTTTTTCTAGCAATTGTTGGTCTATTAGGGAAATAGCCTCCATAAGTATATTGAGTAAAGTTCACAGCTGAATGATGAGCAGATGCCACCCAAGCTATAGTGGAGATGATGTCAATAAGATCTTTTTGTGTCTTAAGATTTGGCCACCATGGTTCTTCAGATTTGTCACTATGACCCTTTGTTCGAATTTCTGTCCACCATGCTTGGAGCTCTTCATCAGATTCTATGATACTTGGACTTGGATAGTAATGATTAACATATTCTGTGACCCATTGTTTAATTGCATCCCATATGAGAAGACCATCATTTGCAAAAGGATAGTCTTCAATTATTAGCTTTAGTCCATGTTGTGCATTAGGATCTTCCACAGCCATTCCTCTAAAAAAAATAACAATTTAAATGAGCAAGTTATATTCAGTGTTTTTTTTCAAATAAAGGAAACTCAAACAAACTTAATATTCAACATCTCTATCAGTGTGGTCAATGGCAGACATCCCTTCACAAATTGTTTATGACAGATGTTAAAAAATATATCATACCATTCTGTCAGGTCAGCATTTAACAAACATTGACTATATAAAATTACCTATTGATAAGATCCTTTGGCAGTGCCTGCAAATCAAATCGCCAAAGCTTATCATACGCCGCTGAGGTTAATTCCATGGAATACTTTTTCGGAGTGAATGATAATTCAAGGAGCCCACTTGCGTTAATAAGCACTTCGCGAGCAATTGCATTGATATCCATGGTATATCTTAGATGTGGATGCAATAGTTTATAAATTGGATGCATAGAACTGAGTTGTCTGTATGTTGCTATTATAAAAGGTTCTGCAACACAATGAGTTCTTAGCCTGCAAATAAAGTTAACATATTACTAATTAGTTATAGTACTAGTTAAGCTTGACAGAACATCTCATACAACCTAATTGGTAATGCTTCATATCCTTGTTGCATGGCATAATGGTACTCACCAATGGCTTATAAGTTCATGATGACCAGAATCATGGGCAAGAACATGAGCTTTTGCAAGCCTCCAAAGCCAGAGATTTGTGGAATCAGAAGTAGGTGTGAAGACTTGCTTCCATTGTGGTTTTTCACCAATAATTGGTCTAGTGAGCTCAATGGCTAATGGCTTCAATATACCTTCACTTGTGAGGAAGAATAGTGTTCTTGACCCATATAATGTAGTGCCTTCAATTTCTCTTACTTTGCTTACAAATGGTAAGAATAAATCATGATAGTCTAGCATGAACAATTTCTTTTCTTTAATTGCCTGTAGTATTGAAGTTAAATAATTTTTCAGCACTATACATTGTTAATTAATTTAGTAAAACTCATTGATGGTTTAGTACCTCTTCAACTGTGCTATAAGTGTTCAAGTGTGGCTCAATGATTTCTCTAGTAATTGCTGATTCTGGTGAACCATAGACTTGGGCATCTAGTTTACTCATCAAAGGCCATTCCTAATAAAAATGAATAAAAAGAAATTAAAATTATTGCATATATATAAATATGAATATTGAGAAAAGAGTAAAATAAATATAAGAATTCATGCCTTAACCAATTGGATGCTATACGGGTTGGCACCTGCCAAAGTCTCTCTGGCAAACTCCAAATCTGAAAACCAAAAGAATCTATCCCCTACATTTCCAAACCACATATTCATATATATTGATAAGAAACTATGAAATATATTTCATTTCATTGGTAGGCATAGGTTTAGGTTAAGTTAATATAAAAAACTTAAAGTTGGGGTGAATATTAACATGAGTTTCTACAAAAGTGAGAAGCATGCATTCATTTGGTACTAATATTAATATTTTATAAACTAAACAAACAAATTCCAAAACAGTAGGAATATTTGTTTTAAGAGAACTTCAAGAATCATCTCAATAAACTTGACATCACACCTTCCTTGACTAACAATTTCAAGCTCCCCACCCAAACCAAAATATGATTATTTAATCACAAACATATCTGTCACTTAGATTAATTAGTAGTTGTAATTTTATATAATCAAACTTACTTTTTAATGGTTCTGGAGTATCAAAGCGCACAATATTTTGGCTATCATTGCCAACCTTAATGAACTTTGGAATTACTCTTTGGAGAAATGTTAAGTCTTTGGATTTAAGAGGTGGTAAAGTATATCCTTCTTTGTAAAAAGCCTCTATATCTTCAAAGTTTGCAAATCCTAGATTTTGATCAACGAGAATTGTGTCTAAGGATTGAATAATTGCAGTCAACCCTAAGGATATGGTAGAAGTATTGAATTGTGTCTGCTTTGTTTCAGTAAATTTCTCATCACGAGGAACATAGAATGTTGAATTCCTTTTTTCATATAGTGGATCTGCAAACAAAAAGCAAAAGTTATGCAACCAAACATCATTAAAGGAAATTGTATACTCAAATGATAACAATATCACACCTAAAACATATAAATAACTATTCATAATTGCCTTTTAAATATTACAAATAAATATATAATATATGAGCATTCTATGAAAAACATATGAGCATGAGAAATTAATAACCTGAATTAGAGTGCTTTCGACCGGTGCGACATCGTCTTGGATATGGATATTGTTTGGTGCCACCAAGAACAGGTCTTTTGAGCTCAATACTGATGTCAGGATCACCAAGATCATTGTAAACATCATAGTCATATATTCTGTCTGTGCTTTTACGCTCACCTTTTCCATCTCCTCTTAGCTCTATTAGTTCATCTTCTCTCAGCTTTTTCAATCCACTTGGTGTTTGTGATGGCAAATACATCTATTCATTCAATACATGAAAATAATATATAAAATTATGCAACTATATTATATAAAGCTATGTTTATAATGTTGATATGATGATTACCTTGTTAGTGAAGAAGAGTCTCTTAATAGGTTTGGGTTGAATCCATGAATTACAAGTAAAGTGGACAGGTCCATCAGGAAAACCATCAAGGAATATGCTTTTTAGAAATATCTCTTTGTCGTGTTCATTCTCAACATAGACAGCACCCACATTTTTGAATTCAACTGGTATCTCAAATGTTGCCTCATAATGTACATCGTTCTCATTTTTCTCTGTTTCTTTTGCATTTCCTTTTATTGTCTCTCTCTTCGAGTTTGTTTCTTCATTTATATATGTACAACAAATATGAAAAATTAAATGGACGGGGATATGCAATTTTTTTTTACCTTTTTGATTAAATATAGAATATGTTAAATAACAAGTAGAATTACTCAATGTGTAAAATTTAGTTTAGTATAAAAGTGATGAAGTCATTGCTTCAATCTTAAAGATTAAGAGAATAATTAATTTATACTTCCGAAAAATGTCTTCGAACATCGTTAAAATTTTGGACGATTTTTTAACTCTACTCTATAATATTTTATATTTGCTTAATAGATAAATGTGTAGATAATTTATAGCTGCCATTTTTCATGTAAGTTAGTAGATAAATGTGTAGATAATTTATAGCTGCTATTTTTCATGTAAGTTAGTAGATAAATTAAACGCAAAATTACGTAAAAAATCATTTAACTTAATTTAAAGCTTTAAACATGCCGTTTATCCTTTTTAAATAAATAAAAAAGTCATTTAGCTTTCCAAACAAAACAATGGATGTTTAGTAAATTTTCATCCGAAATCGTAGAAAAAATGTGTTATTTTGATGGTCATAAAAATTAAATTTGCTATTAGTTTTTCTTTTTTACAATGAGTGACTCAATTGTAAAAAATTGTTGAAAATGAATGATTTTTTTAATTTTTAATGCAATATTACTTGAATAACTCTCAGGCCAATATCATTCATTTTACATTTTATAATAATAGTGAAAACACAACTAATGAAAGTAATTTAATAAAAATGTCTTTGTTTCCTTTTAATTTTTTTTTCAAATGAATCACTCATACAAAACAGACTGAATATGTTTTTATTTCATGATTATGTCATTTTGTCCTTACTTTATGATTATGTCATTTTTTTTTCATAACTTGGATGTTATTTTAGAACTTGAAAGAGTTCTTGTTTACTTTTTAATGAATGAAAGATTTTCTCCTTCCATTTCTTAGCATTTGTCGTTTCTAAAGAAACTTTTTTCTTTTCTTTTTCATTTTGATAATTTACGGTTCCATTTTATTTTAGCAAAAAATATAATCCATTTTATCAATAATACTCATTATCTTTTCATTAATTATCCTTTACATTATCAAGTGATTAAATAATCTACTAACTTAATGGTCATACATCCCCACTCCCTTAAAAAAAACTTCTACATTTACACCAATAATCAAGGCAAGTTATATATACATGCTGCTGTTAACATAAGGTAAACAAACTATAGGGATATTTTTCACAATTTTGGACGAAAAAACATTAAAGCTTCAACATTGTTTTATTTTTTTGTAACATTAAAGTTTCATCATTTTTGTCCTTTAAAAAGATAAATAATAGTATTTTTTATCTTAAAAAACTAAAATTTGTTTTAAAATTTAATCTAAGTTTTATTTGGGCTAATTAAGTTAAAAAATCCCTTGTGTAGATTTTATCATAAATGAATGAAACTTACTTGGATCAAGGTCAGCACTGACTAACTCCAAAACCAAGTGTTTATTACCAACAACACTAGTAACAAGATTTTCTATGAGTCCACCATCACTTTGCTTAACCGTCACTAAAGCTTTTACATTACGAGATTTGGTGTTGGTAGTGTTGCTTGTTGTTGCCATCGTGGTTACTACTCCAATGTGAACCTTTTTACTCAATTTACTATTGGGTAGAGAATATTTGAAGAACCAATTACAACTATTGATGTGGCAACTATGAGAAATATTTTTCCTCCATTTAAAAGAAGGTGAAGATGCACTATTATTAATGATAAATGAATGGTGAACATGTGGCTTCTTCAACGAAAGTGCCATAATACGAAATGGTTGGTGAGGTGGTGGTCACACAATTAACATTATATAAATTGCATTTATCACCGGGTCTCTTTATAGATATAGAAACAGCTATCACAAAATTGTTATTTAATTTGCCTTGTTAATAATATCAAAATATGACAAATAACAAAATCTCAATCTATCACTAGCCAATAGCTAGGGGCCACAATTCTTCAATTTCCACGTTATCTATATCTGTTTTTTCCTTTTTGGGGAGATAATTTATATCTGTCTTTTTCCATTTGAGGAGATAAAATGAGCCCACATATATATAATTTTATGACTTTTTCTTTCCTATTTAATCTACGAACATAAAAAAAAAAGTTATTCCTATAAAAAAAATTGAAAAATTCTTTAAATATTATATTTTTGTAAGAAATACACTATTTAATTATTATTTTTTTCTGCTGTTTTATTTAAGGAAATTTAGACCGATCAGTTGAATCGAAAATCGGATTTATTATCGGTTCAAATGATTATGAAAAACAGGAAGAAAAAAAAAACCGGTGGTTTGGTCGTTTTTGCAAGTTGGCCCGCATTTTGGCTTCTTTTTGAGAAAAAAACGAAAACAAAGTCCATCCAACCTTATCACCATTGCATCCACCTACAACATTAAATGTGTGATTTTAAGCACAGCGTTAAAGAACATTGGAAAAGTGTTGAAAAAATTCAATGTTGTAAATCCAAGCTTGCTTCGCTAGCTTTGTAATCATTTTAAACTAATCGAGTAAGAGTAGTTAGGACTTGCAGATATCTTTGAGTTTTAAATTTTTTTAGGCATTGAGTTTTTAGTATTGTAGTATTAAACTTTACATAATATAATATATTAAAAATCAATAAAAATATATTATTTAATTAATTATAGTTTGACTTCGGCCTAATTTAAGTCAGATTTAGTTGATAAAGACTATGAAAATTTGAGTTTTTTTAGATAAGAATTTGATGAGGAGGATGAACTTTTCTAGATTTCTTTGAAGAAGAATCCAAATTTTATTAACTAAGTTTGTAAAAAAAAAAAAACAGGATCATAGTATTAGCATTTAAAATATAAAAAATCGAATTAAAAAAATTTAAAATAAATGACTAAATCATTATTGATGATTAAGTTACAAGACCAACATGGCATGTTAAATTTACGTGCTTTAAGAAATATATTATCATTTAAATTTTTTTTACTTAAATAAAATAGATAAAAGATAATAAGCAGATCTATTACAATTAAATTACAGATTTAATTATGTTTATAGTCATTGTGAATATGTATTTTTTATTTATAGGTTTAAGAACATACAGATACATTTTTTGTTTCTGATCTATATTGTATCACGTGTATGAAAATGAAAAGACTACGGATGATTTTGAACGCAAGGTCGTTTAAGAAGTATATCGTGGCAATTTCCTACCCAAATCTTTATTTTCAATTTTAGAAACAAACGGCCGTAAGGACAACTCATATCACAAACGTGTGCGAGATAATATCGAAAGGGCCTAAATTTTTCATCTTAAATTCTTCATTTATCTAACTACAATTTCAACCTAGCAATCCCATCACCATTTACATGTAAGTGATAGTAGAATAAGTTCAGGAGAAGTGGTCATGAAAAACAAAGCAAAATCTCATGATCATTAGAGCAGAAGTCAACATATGTAACAATAGTGGAGATCTTCTCAAGAAAAACATATATTCCAGAACGAAAAGAAATTTTTCTATCTTCTACTTGTGGAAAAAGAATAAAACAAGTAGATTCATACAATTTTGGTTTAAATATGTATTTGATCATTGCAATTATAATATTTGTTGATTTTAGTGTGGATAAATTTTTTTATTTGATTCGCATCCCTGCAAATACAAATTCATTTTAAAATAATTCCTCTGTCCAATATTTATAAAATAAATTCCAACATCATTAAGTTGGTGTCACAATGTTTAAAATAATTTATTTAATAAAAAACAAAAAGAAAATAGAAATTAAAATTTTGATTATTTTTTAAAATGGAGACTAAAATTGAGAACCTTATTTCTATTGTCTCCTTCTTCTAACCTTCACCCTTTTCTCTTCTTCTTCTTGCAACCTTCTCACCTTCACCCTTAATTTCATTTTTTTTACTATATATGTTTTGCTTATCATTTTTTGAGAATCATATCTATTTTGTTTACTAATATTTTAGTTGAATCACATCACAAAGAAAATACATTTGATTTGTTTTCTTGATGTTACTTTTTTTACAACGAGTAAAAGGATCTTTAAATTTATTCCAATTTCCAATAACACGGTTGAGCCTAAATGAAATTAAAAAATGTATAATAGTATATTTAAGGGTGAATGTGAGAAAGTCATGAGAAGATGGAGATAAAATCGGTGAAGGTGAGAAAAATGAGACAATAGAAAGTAGGGTTTTCAATTTTGGTCATTTTTTTTTTTAAATAATCAGATTTTTCATTTCTAATTTATTTTTTTATTTGTATCAAATAAAAATTATATAAAACATTGTAAACGAGAGTAACGGTATTAGAACTTATTTAACAAAAGTTGAATTGAGTGATCATTTTAAAATGAATCTGTATTTATAGGGATGTGAATCAAAACAAAAAAATTTACAATGATAAAAAAGATAAAATGTTATAATTGTAAGGACAAAAAACATATTTAAACCTACGATTTTTTAAAAATGAAACAAATTTGAGGTGACAAAGAATATGATACTATTACTAGAATGAATGACACTAAAGATTGTTTCACCCTAAAATTCAATTGGAATTGGAGTATACAACGAAAGGAAACAAGCATTTTCAACAATATGGTAATATTTCCTTTCAACAACGTCACTTTGTTGAGGAATATTAGTACAAGAAGTTCAATGAATAATACCATAATAAGCAAGTAACTATGAGAATTCATTACAATATAATCAGAGTTGAGATCACAACTGAAACAAATTATAACATCATTACTTTTGGTCTTAACCATAGCATGAAACATATGGTAAATGCCAAAAAAACTCAACGATTTTTCATAAGATAAATCTAACAATAACAAGTATAATCAATGGTAAATAAGATATAATTTTTAGATCCACCTTTAGTATGAAGCATTGATAGACTCCAAACATCATAATGAGCTAAGTCATAAGGTACAATTGAAATGGAAACACTTTTATTTAAAGGCAAAGTTGAAAATTTAGCAATTTTTTAACCCTAACTTTCCTAAGGTACACTAGTTTACAACTTTCCTAAATCTTCAGTAGAAATTAAATATTTTAATTTAGATGCAGAAACATGTCAACGAAAATAATGACACATATACAAATTAGAATATGATAAATTGAAACAAAAATAAGATAAGTCAACGGTGGAAGTAGAGTTTGCACTATTTGGAAATCTTAACTCATCCAAAATATAAATTTCTTATGTCTACTATTTGTCCCAATCAACCTCCCTGGTTGTGGATCCTACATGTGACAATGAGTAAAAGGGAACATATTTGAGAAAAATTACACCATTGATTAATAGATATAAGATTCAAAATGATATTAGGAATATAATAAATATCAAAGAAAGACAAATAAATGTGGAGATAGACCCAATATCAACTAATGATTGTCATCAATCGCCATAACTGACGTAGAGGAGGTAAAATTTAGAGACACAAATGACTAATGATCATATGTCATATGACGTGATGCTCCAAAATCAAAGATCCATTAAGAATACAACATATCTGAAAAATTAGAGGGAGTCAAACCTTTAATAGAGGAGACAAACATTGCATGTGTATGAGTGGTAAGAAACTTTTGAAATTTCTCTACAAAATCAAACACTTGAGAAGAATTGTTATTCTCCTATTCTTCCACCATTTTCTTCCAAACAATATGTGTAATGTGTTGGAATTACATTGCTAATTCATCATGACATGCTCAATATTCAGATAAAACATGCAATCATATCTGATTTATGATCATAAAATCTATTGTTCTCTTTAAATATCTTTATGGTTATTTTTTCCATTCTTCAAACACGAATTGCTCAAATATCTGTCATATAATCTTATTATATAAGCTATTTCTGAATGCGTATAAATAAGATTATTCCTAAGGCTCCCCACAACTAAAGTATAGAGGAATATTTAAGTTCCTGAATCTCCACATATTTTCTATTAGTTAAAAATTAAGACTAAAATAGTTTTCCTTTAGTGATTGAGGCATCCTATAGTATAATGTCTTTTGCGCCAAATATATTTACAACTTTATCGATATAGCTCTTTTGTGATAACTCATGGATACTATGAGAATAATCTTTAAGTATCATAATGTCTAATACAAAAGAGACGTTCTCAAAATCTTTCAATATTGCTAAACTTTCGGTAAAGATATCTTAGTTTTGCACAACAAACATATATCATTGTTAAATAAATATAGCAAATCTAATAAATTATACTAAAAATATAAACTTACTCCCAGTGACCTTATAATACTCACAATTGTCGGCAACAATCATCTTAAAACCAAATAAAATAATTACCTTATGAATCTTTGTGGTATCGCTAATGAAACTTATTTGTTAACTCATAGATGAATTATATTAGTTTGCAAATTATTTATTTTGTGTCTATTGACATAAAATTTCCTTTGATTACACCATATTATTTCATAAATATTGTCATTTAGAAACATGTTATTGACATCAATCTTATGTAACTCTAAAAATCATAATGAACAACAACTATCATGATTGTCCTAATAAAGTATTTCAGGAATACCAAATAAAATTTCTCTTTATAGTCAATCATTTACTACACTTGATATTCTAGTTCTTGAGGTGTTGAGTTTGATCTTCATAAATAATTTCATCAACTTGATTAAAAGGAAGAACAATAATATCCTTATGATGATCAAAATTTGTTACATTAATAGCAACTATATGAATCAGTTTGAATCATATTTTTCTTCACTTAATTTTATTCTTTTGACCCATATCTCTCCTCAAACTCAATATTCATAGAGAACTATGTATTTATTGTCTCAAATAATTTAATTTAATTTGGAGCTCAAAATTTAAATTTCTCAAACCTTTTAAATATTATAGAATGTCACAAGTCATAAGTAAATTGACTCTAATATTCACATTTAAAGGACAAATTGAACCCATTGTATTAAAAATAAAATGTAAAAAAAAATTATATCTGTTCAAATAGAAGTTAAAACAAAAAAACTTATTCAAATAACAATTCAACCAAAGTATCATTTGAATACAATTAAATATAAGTTAAAATAAAAAATTTATCCAAATAATTATTCAATCAAATTGTCCTTTGAATACAAATATAAACAACGAATGACAACCTAAAAAATACTTTAAAACCTCAAAATTTATCGACTATATACATTCTATAAATTGATATATCTTTCAACATCATTGAACATTTTTCGGTTCATCTGTTATTTTCTTCATTTGTACTCAACTTTTGAGGGTTTTTTTCTTTCTTTCAAATAAACAATAGTTTATTTTCTCTCACTTCACTATTTTCTTGTACAAATTTTGAAATGATCATTTCTAACATTAATAGTTATAAACTTAATAGTGGAATGAGAATATCAAATGCTAAAAGTTTAAGCAAGTTACATAGTCAAAATTTAAACTAATTTGCAAAATTAAATATTTACCTAATGTGTTCCTTATATTTTATTTACTCAATAGTCTTAATGAAATACTAGTTTTCCAATTAGTGTTTGCTTTCACTTTATTGTTTTTAAAAACACTTTAATTTAATCATAGAAAATATGAAGAAAAAAAAAGTCATATTTAATTAACACTTCTAATATCTTTGAAATAACATGTTTTATGATCAAATGACCTGTGTGTTTATGAGAAAATCCAATTTTCATACTTAATTCTTAATTTAGAAATTCTAAATCATGAGAGAATACAAGTTTTTTCATCTTTATACAAGAAATTCTCATAAAATGAATACCTTTTAAGAAATAAAAATTAATTAAATTTAGTAGATACATAAACTACATTAATTTAAAGAGAATGAAAACAACAAATATGCTCACCAAAATGCCTATAGCAACATTAATATAAAATCTTTAGATAATAACATTAATTGTTATGAGTATTTTGTTGCAATGATCAAACACTAACCATTAATATTGTTAAACAATAAATTCTTATAATCGTGGGATATTTATCATCACTCAAATAATTGAAGGACTTAATTACATACATAATATTAGTAGACACAAGAAAATTAATTATAAGTATTTACACTATCTTTATTCATAAATTAAAAGATCAAAACAAGATATCAGCGCACTATTAATCTGCATTCTTTTATCCACATAAAATTAATTGTAAATGGTACTCTCAACTCAATGAGCAAATATTAGTGATAAATATTGTCAAATGATGGATGTCTTTAATTTGTCATCCTCATTACTCACATGAAAACTCTTAATATTTATCATATATTTACACAAGTATATAATTATTAAGTCAAATTGTGTCTGCCTTTTAGCCGACAATAATAGTTTATATGAACAATTCAATACTTTATTTTTTTTCTAATTTTCATTGAATCAAATCTACATAACGAATGTTGTTTTGTGCAACTTGTTACTTCACTTCAACTGATTCAACAAACTTGTTACTTCAACTAATTCAACGAAAATTATTAGACAATTTAATAAGTTACAATTATGTAATTATCCAATTAAGTTGTGTCTTCTTTTATGTCGATGATAACTCGCGTGAAAAATTTTATATTACATATTTTATAATTTTGGTCGAATAAAATCTATGTAAGAGAGATTTTTTTGTGCAACTTGTTATTTCGATCAACTCTACTAATTTAGTTGGAAGTAAGCCATCTTTTAGATCGAAAATAAATTGTGTTTATTAGTTATTACTTATCAAATAATCAACAAACTAATTTGGATTAATTTATTTATAGTATAGTACAAATCTGGCACTAAGAAAATGTAGGATATGAAGACACTTGTGATATTAAGGACCAAATGACACACATAACATTTGATATAAATATAGATTAGACGTTAGAATTCCTTTGGTATACATTACTAATGTAACTTTTTTACACATTCATCCAATTACATTTAACTATATAACTAATTGTAAAAATATTTTATAAACTGAATAATGAGATGTGATAAATGCATGTAATTTTCTTTTTATATACATGATATCAATTAAAAATCCTATAATAAGTTATTCATATTAAGGCTTAATGAACCAAACTTTAAATGGATATGCTGTATGGGACTCCTTTTCCAGTAACTCCAGGCCCTGAAAATGGTTTTAATGACTCATAAGGCATTATCCCAGCTCCATGTCTATTCTTCAAATTTTTATTTTCATTCCTTGAGTCTATAATACCTTCAATCTCCTTCAATCTCATTTGAAACCTTTCAAAAGCTGTCTTTATAGTTGGATTTTCACTCCAAGATGGTTCCACCTTTTGACCAATGTACTCTTCATCTGGTGAATGTTCTGATAATAAGCTTAAAATCACTGTAAATAAGGTTGCTTGAATTTGTGATGGAAAACACTCTAAAAGTGTTTGTTCAGGTTTGTTGATAAATTTTTCCCATTCTTCCTTAGAAGGGTCTTCTGTAGGCATTTTGTTTCTAGCAATTGTTGGTCTATTAGGAAAGAAGCCACCATAAGGATATTGTGTAAAGTTCACAGCTGAGTGATGAGCAGATGCTACCCAAGCTATAGTTGTAATGATATCAATTAAATCATTTTGTGTTTTAAGATTTGGCCACCATGGTTCTTCAGATTTGTCTCCATGTCCCTTTGTTCGAATTTCGGTCCACCATGCTTGAAGCTCTTCATCAGATTCTATGATACTTGGACTTGGATAGTAATGATTGACATATTCTGTGATCCATTGTTTAATTGCATCCCATATGAGAAGACCATCATTTGCAAAAGGATAGTCTTCAATTGCTAGCTTTAGGCCATGTGGTGCATTAGGATCTTCCACAGCCATTCCTCTAAACAAACAACAATTTACATGAGTTAATATTCCATGTGGTTTTTTAAAATAAGAAAACAAGAACACTTATACTCAGCATCTCAATCAGTGTTGTCAATGACATTCGGTGGGTGGGCATCCCTTCACAAATTGCATATGGTAGTTGTCAAAAAATCTGCCAGTCAATTCTGCCATGACTGCCATTTAACAACATTTTGATCTCTATAAAATTACCTATTGATAAGGTCTTTTGGAAGTGATTGCAAATCAAATTGCCAAAGCTTATCATACACCGCAGAGGTTAGTTCCAGCAAGTACTTTTTAGGAGTGAATGATATTTCAAGGATCCCATTTGCGTTAATAAGTACTTGACGAGCAATTGAATTGATATCCATGGTATATCTTAGATGTGGATGCAATAATCTATAAATTGGATGCATGGAACTGAGTTGTCTATGTGTTGCAATTATAAAAGGTTCTGCAATACAATGAGTTCTTAGCCTGCAAATAAAGTTAACATATTATTAAGTTAGTACTAGTTAAGCTTGATGTATCATCCTTTCTACAAGACAAATGCCCTCTTTAGATAAATATCTTAATTAAGTCTCAGAGTATAAGCTCTTATGATCCTATTAATGTTTATTGTAAGCTATTTCTATAATAAAAGATAAAATAAAAGTCAAACTATTATTAGAGTCTCACAAGTTTTTATGTTAGTATATAAGCTCAAATAAGTCAATTAAAACAGACCCAAAAGAGAATGACATGACGGTACTCACCAATGGCTTATAAGTTCATGATAACCAGTATCATGAGCAAGAACATGAGCTTTTGCAAGCCTCCAAAGCCAGAGATCAGTGGAATGAGTAGCAGGTGTGAAGACTTGTTTCCATTGTGGTTTTTCACCAATAACTGGTCTAGTGAGCTCAATAGCTAATGGCTTCAATATACCTTCACTTGTGAGGAAGAATAGTGTTCTTGACCCATATAATGTAGTGCCCTCAATTTCTCTCACTTTGCTTACAAATGGTAAGTATAAATCATGATAGTCTAGCATGAACAATTTCTTTTCTTTAATTGCCTGTAGTATTGAAGTTAAATAATTTTTCAGCACTATACATTGTTAATTAATTTAGTAAAACTCATTGATGGTTTAGTACCTCTTCAACTGTGCTATAAGTGTTCAAGTGTGGCTCAATGATTTCTCTAGTAATTGCTGATTCTGGTGAACCATAGACTTGGGCATCTAGTTTACTCATCAAAGGCCATTCCTAATAAAAATGAATAAAAAGAAATTAAAATTATTGCATATATATAAATATGAATATTGTGAAAAGAGTAAAATAAATATAAGAATTCATGCCTTAACCAATTGGATGCTATACGGGTTGGCACCTGCCAAAGTCTCTCTGGCAAACTCCACATCTGAAAACCAAAATAATCTATCCCCTACATTTCCAAACCACATATTCATATCAAGTTTAAGTACATATTAAATAACATCTTAATTATTTATATATTAAACTTACTTTTGAATGGTTCTGGGGGATCAAAGCGCAAAACATTTTGGCTATCATTAGCAACTTTAATTAACTTTGGAATGACTTTTTGGATAAATGTTAAGTCATCGGATTTAAGAGGTGGTAAATTAAATCCTTCTTTATATAGTGCCTCTATGTCTTCAAAGCTTGCAAATCCTAGATTTTGATCGGTGAGAATTGTGTCCAAGGATTGAATAATTGCTGTCAACCCTAAGGATATGGTAGAAGTATTGAATTGTGTCTGCTTTATTTCAGCAAATGACTCATCCCTAGGAACATAGAAGTCTAAATTCCTAGTTTCATATTGTGGGTCTGCAAAATAAAATTGTGTTATAAACATATATCTTAAAATATCACGAAGAAAGAAAAAGACATGCAAATAACATGGTTAAAGGAATTTGCATACTCAATGGACAAAATCTAGAGTACAACAATGTGTTAATTAGTCTATTACAAACATCCATTTTCATACACAAAATTATAGGTGTTAAGGTGTTGTTTTGCACTAAAAATATACATAACCTCTCATAACTACTCATGAAGGACTTTATATAGCTACCTTTAACATATCAATTTTTGATGTTTTTGTTGCAAAGCTTAGTGTATGGGTATCCCAAATGCATGGAATCTATTTCCTTTTTGTCCTTTCATGTATCCTAGCTTTTTCCATTATGAAATAGTTTTCAGCTTGTTCAATCAAAATTAAACTATTGACAAAGAAACAAATAATATATGAGCATGAAAATAGATAACCTGCATCAGAATGCTTTCGACCAGTGCGACACCTTCTTGGATATGGGTAACTTTTAGTCCCTCCAAGAATAGGCCTTTTAAGATCAAGGTTGGTATCAGGATCTCCAAGATCATTGTACACATCATAGTCATATATTCTGTCTGAGCTTTTTCTTTCTCCTTCTCCATTCCCTCTCAGTAAAACTAGCTCTTCTTTTCTCAGTCTTTGCAACCCTTTTGGTGTTTGAGATGGCAAGTATGACTGTTACATCATTACATGTATATGTATAGGTCATTTAACCATAGGAACATATATAAGAATTCTCTCCAAGGACAAGGATAAGACACTATCACTAAATGTTTCTTTTTGTCCATGACTAACTACTAACCCAACAAATTTTACCTATATATCTTAATGATGAAGAACAATATTCTATGTACTATCAATTTAAGAATGTTAAAATATTTCATAAAACTAAAAATATAACCTTGTCAGTGAAGAAAACTCTCTTGGCAGAACTATCATTGTTGGGTTGAATCCAGGAATTGCATGTAAGGTTGAGAGGGCCATCAGGAAAACCATGAAGGACAATACTCTTTATAAAAAGCTCCTTGTGTTGTTCATTCTCAACTAAAATTGCACCAACCTTCCCAAAATCTGTGGATAACTCAAATTCAGCCTCATAAAGCTCCTCATCCTCTTTTTCCTCTGTATTTTGTGCAGACCCTTTTATCGTCTCTTTCTCTGTCTTTGTTTCTTCATTCATACAAACATTAACTCAATTTTTACACTATGCTCAAATCAAATTACACTTGTGTAATGTACTATTATAAAAAAAATATATATATATTAATTTCATGGTTACTATTATTAAGAAATTTAGTGAAATGCAATTAATTTAAAACATATTTTACCACCTTATAGAAGCAAACAATCACTTAGTATGTCATTAATTGTATATATAAAGTTGAACTTACCTTGATCAAGCTCATTGCTAACAAGCTCCAATGAAAGTGTTTTTCCAACTAACTTTTCAACCTGTTGGAGCCCGCCATCTACAAGATTCTTTAGAAGTCCGTCATCACTATGTTTCAAAGTGACAACAGCTTTCACTTTGATCAAATTATGAGATTTTGTGTCATTGTTGCCACTGCTACTTTCCATCACAGCCTTCACACATTGAAACACACAAGCCATGTGAAACTTAGCTGTTCAATTTCTAATCAATGTTTAAGAGAGTTTAATTGCACTATTAGTACGTGCTTCAAAAACCAACAAATATTATGATGATTATTATTTTTTGACAAAACAACAAAGATTATGATGACTTTATCTTTCGTATATGTGTTGTATTTATAGAAGATGTCAATGAGGTGTTTATAGTCTTCTTAGAGAATTAATAATCACATGTGTGTTTACGATTTTTCTTTGTTTACTCAACAACTAAATATGTATAATATTTCTATTAAAAACATTTGACGTGGCTATCTTTCTTTAAATATTATCTCTATGGGGAAAGAAAATCCTCATGGTACACAATTTTTAAGAAAAAAACCTAACGTTTTTGACAAAAGCAAATATCAATGCTACAAGGCATGTACATTATCTAGAGGCGGTTTTCAATTTTGTTTGGAAATCCGTTTGGGTAAAAAAGTTCCTAAGTAATAATTAAACACCTATCACAAATGGATGATAATATTCTATAATAAAGTTTTCAATTTATTAGAAAAATTACGTGTATAAATAAATACTTTATTAAAGGAAATTGTTTGATATAGCAAAAGATATATCATCGACCGTGTATTCTGCGAAGGACCGATTGGAAATTTCTTCATTTGTTTTGAAATCATGACACGTGTGTATTTGTAATTTTGGTGACATATAACAGTCCTCTGTTAAAAATAAAGGAGTTAATTATCTCATTTCCAATAAGAATACAACACAGGCCCTATCTAAGAGATGTGAATCCTAGCTTAACAAGCAATTAAGAACACATTTCATCTCAGAAATCTCCGATTAAATTAAACTAGATATGGCCCGCGCAGTATTTTATAGATTATAAATATAGTTATTTTTATAATATTATTTTAATTTAAATTTTTAATTTTTTTTGGTAAAATTCGCATAATAATTTATAATATGGATGATTATTTTTCTTCTTTTATTTTGATTGTCGAATTGTTTTTCAATATATAATAATATTTGTATCTATTTGATAAAATAAAATATAAATTAAATACAAACTCAAAAATAAGATATAAACAGTTAAAAATATAATTGAATATTTAATAATTTTTTATTTTAAAAAATATTAATATTTAATTATATTATAGTGTAGTTTAAATTTATTTATTTTATTAGTATGGTGTTTTAATTGCGAATATGATAAGTTGTTGTAAAGAAATTTTTTATTGGATATATTTCATCAATAGTTTGAATTTTATTTTATTAAAGAT
>JBBPBS010000276.1:16020896-16100626 GCA_037974835.1 Cicer judaicum
ATTTAACCATTGGACATTGAACTTTAGTTCGCTTAATCCTTGATACACATTTAAAAATAATAAGTGAATTTAATTTTATTTATCTTTAATTCATTAACTAAAAATAAACACGTTTTGAGTTTTTAAAGATACAAAAGAAAAAATATCATTAATCATATTTTTACCTCTAATAAGTTTATATGAAGGGTGTTTGGAGTTAAATTATGGTTAAAATAAAAATAAAAAATAAAAAATGATGATGTGTCATTTAAATAATTTTTAATTGTGAACATTTTTATGGTCAAGTATACTCACCTTGTAATATTATATGTTCTCTCGATCTTTGTTGATTAATTTATTTTTGTTAAAAAATTAAATTTTTATTAATTAATTTAATTAAAAAATCATCTTAATTTAGTAAATTGATTTAATTGAAAATTATTTTCTTGTTGTGTTCATTTAGTTAGATTTTGATTTAAAAGGATTAAATAAATTAATAATAATTTGAAAATAATACAAATACAACACATTTTTTATGTGGCTGCCACGAGGATTAACATGTCATGATAGTTTAGTATTTCATTTGTCCTCTCATGGAAGATTCAAATTTTCTATCGATCAAAAACATATTTAATCAAATATAAATCCAAATAATATGAAGAAAAAAATTATATGTGTTTTTTGTTGTTGTAAATAATATATGTTTTATTAATATTATAACATGATAAATAATTTGAGTTAAAGTTAATAAAAAAAATTGAGATAAAAAAAATGATAAACATGACGCTTGTTATGAGAGGGATATATATTATCTCAAACAACTTATTCTCTTTGTAATAAATAAACATAAATAAATTTGACAACAAAATTTAATATAACTTGGAATTAGAAAACGATAAAAATAAAATAGAGCAACTTTTTTTTTTCGGAGAAACAACACTTAAGAAGGAATGGACGAAGTATAAGAGAATTTTAGGTACTTGTTTTGTCACTTTTATAAAATAAAAAATTGAAAAAAAAAAAGTTTATAAATTGTAAGATGCTCTCCTTTACACAAAATAATTTTTAAATTTTTAAATTATTTATTATTTAAATAAAAAGTTTATCCT
The DNA here is from genome assembly GCA_037974835.1 of Cicer judaicum. Taxonomy (NCBI): domain Eukaryota; kingdom Viridiplantae; phylum Streptophyta; class Magnoliopsida; order Fabales; family Fabaceae; genus Cicer; species Cicer judaicum. Next base: position 16,021,985 of record JBBPBS010000276.1, read on the forward strand.
CCATTGAAATATTTATCTTTTAAGAAGGAATGGAGGAAGTATAAGAGAATTTTGGTTATTGGTCTTTTTACTTTTATAAGAAAAAATTATAAATTTTAAGATATATTTATTGTTTAAATAAGATTTTTACTCTCAATTGAAGTATTTGTCTTCTGATATTTGTGATGCATTTAAAATCTCAAATTTTAGAATTATATTTGAAAAATATTTAAGAAATTACAACAATTAATAATTTTATGGAAACTTAATATCTCATGTTGAAATTTAATTTTTAAACTAAAATATGTCATATTTTGATTATTAATACAAAAATATATCGTTTTACCAGAGAAGGAAAAAAAAACAAATATATATAAAAACTGTAGAATTCTTTTACAATGAAAAAGAGCAACTTTTTTCTTTCCAAGTCTTGACTTTTTAAACGTGACTCTCATTAGAGACTAAGGAAGTAGCAAATTTTTGTAAGGAAATAGTAGCAAACTATTACTTCAAATGTTGCTGGAAATGATTGATTAATTAATTCTATAAGCTATGCACATTTTTTTTTACAAAGCTATGCCCTTGGGTGCAAAATTAATCTAAAGTAGATGGCGTACGTTAGTGTGCTATTTCTTTTGTAATACAGAGATAAAGATTTTTTTTTTAGTAAAAAATATTTTTGAAATACTTTAATTTGATACCAATTTTACTATTCGGTCTTGCTTCAAAACTCCATAATTGTTTATATTTTAATCAATATATAGAATATTCATCTCCATTTTTAATTGAAATGGAGTATAACATTTATGATACTAATTTTACGTTGTGAAGTTTTAAATGTTTGTTTTTACATATATTTTGATTTATGTGCTCGAATAAAAATATTTTAAACAATAATTTGAAAGTAAGTTTTTTTTGTTTTTTTTATATTTATTTTTATCTCAATCTTTCTTTCTTTATATTGAATATTATATCCGGTTGCACAAGCTCTCAATTTCACCAAGAAATGATCAATTGCTTCTGCCGTCTCCGGAACCACTTTCTGGAAGGTAAAAAATACAACACTTAATTATCAAAAGAACTGATACAAAGCAATAATATAGGACACAAGATTCATAACAGAGCCATCAAGGAGAATTCTTAATTAACGAGTTAGGAGGGAAGCAGTGGGACTAGAATAGTTAAACATATAAAAAGGAAGAGAGTAAAACAGATAAAACGAAATATAATTAAGCATGTGAGGCAGAGGTGGAGCTTGAAATTGCAAGGCATGATTAAAACAAAAAGAGTCTTATAGTAGAAAAATATGAGAAGCAATGGGAGAAGAGGAAAACAAGATTACAAGGGAAAATATTGCAACCTTTGGGAAGACGAGACCGTCTTGTGTCTTGCTCTGTCGCAGAAGTGAAGAACAATAAGTAGTTTGCCGTTAGAGAAGAAAGGAAATTTAATGTTAACAGTACCGTATATATCTATATCTATATCTATATATACACTAATATCATTAACTATGTGCCCTGCACTGGGGGGAAATTACAAGATTTAGGTCCAATTTCCAGTTTAAATCTTTTAAGAAAATTTTACGTATCTTTTTTTTTTTAAGGAGATTTTACCTCGTATCTTCAAATTATATTTCTAACCCACAAATTTTCTAAAATCCGAATTTATCTTTAAAATAAATTAAAAAATTCTCATTTCTCGTAAATTTCAAATATATTCGGTAGTATTCAAATTTAAGAATATCATAATTTTTTTTTTTTTTTTTGCATAATATCATCTCAAATTTCAAATAATTCACAATTAAGATTAAACAATTAAAATTAAAATAAAAGACCCTTAGTATAAATTAATATGAGTTATATAAACAACCAGCAAAAGGAGGAGTGACATTCATCCGTAATTCTATTCAACTAATAAATCTTGATATTATTAATTTGTATATTATATATCGAATTTAAATTTAAAACTTTATAACTGTACCTAAATTTATTTACCATTTACTCTATCCAAAAAAAAGTTGATTATAATAACTCTCAAACTATTTTAAATAACATTTAAAATTTGAAAACATAAATTAAAATTATGGAAAAGAGGATAACCTATTCTTTGAACTAATTCTGGTATAAATAAAAGTCTTATTTTCATTTTTTGGTTATTATATTTTATATTATTTTACAAAATTAATATATCTGATTAAAAAGTTATTAATTTTTATTTTTCTTTAATTTTTTAACTAAAAAATAGTGATGCAATATATTTCAAATGTCGTGATATAAGATATGATTATATTGAATGATTAATACTTGCAATAAAATCATCTCAAAATTTTAATTTCATCTTCATAAATGATTCTTTTTTATAATTTAATTAATAATATAAAAATAATTAATATATTTATATAATTTTACATCATAAAATATATATTATATTATTAAAATATATATAAAAAATGATTAAAATTATTAAATTTTAAAATAGATGAACCAATTTACAAATTAATAAAAATAGGAGATCGAAAATGCTCAACTAAAATATTTCAATATTGATAATATTTGTCACAAATTTGAGCATAATAATAAATAATGGGTTTAGAATTAGAGAAACAGATTCGAGATTTGCACGGAAGAGACTGCCTTTCACTTCTTGTGATCTCTTTGAAAGCAATTGAATGGTACATAATTTGTCACATATTTCTCTCGTTTTTTTTTTTTATTATAAAAAATAAATAATTGAAAGACACATCAAAGCACAGCCTCTTTCGCCGCCTCTCCACTTCTTCCTCTACAGCTTAACATCATTTCTTTTGCGACCAGATATATTTTAAAACTATGCTCATATTTTCATCGATTCTCACCACAAACATGATTGTAAAATTATGCCATGCATAAAGTTTATTACTCCAACCATTTTGCAGTTGTGATCGGAAAATCTTCAATAAGTCTTACCTACCAAAAAGAAACCGACAACTTCATGCTTATATTCCATAAATAATAAAATCTTTAAATATAATAAAATATTTCAATTTTAAAAAATAGGAGATTAAAATTATGAAATTAAAAATAAATAAAAAATTAAAATTAAGAATCAATAAAAATAAAGGAACTAAAATTACAAAATTAAAAATATGAAGATCAAAATTACGAATTAAATAAAATAGAGAGGACTAAAATTGCGAAATTAAAAATAAAGAGAATAAAAGAGCATTTAAGCCTAGTAACTATAGTTGTTATATAGAGAACTTGTGAGAAAAACTTACATACAATATTGTAACTTAGTATAAAAAAAATCTTTCACTCATACACTTGAATATGTAATTGAATGGGCATAAGTGAGATGACCATATATATTGTTGACAATCATATATATTGTTGACAATCAATATTGTTCGATTAATTTAAGTTTTATAAGTATAATATAATAATAGTTGTGACAGATCTAGATATAACTTCAATTTTATAAAAATTGTTAAACATAATAATGTTATAAAAAAAATGTATAATAAGATGATAATTTAGGTAAGATTTCACGATTACAATTTCGAAGAGTTACTACGGAGGGATGTCATTGTGTATAAATATGAAATGAGGATTTATACTCATATAATTGATTGACATAAATTGAAAATAATTATAAATGCATAATAATATTATTATTTTTTTAAAAAAAATGCTTAATAAGGTAACAACAAAATAGATTTTGATGTGTTTTATGTATTGAATTTGATAATACTCTAGGCTTCACGATTTCAAAGAGTTACCGTGTAAGAACGTTGTCACTTTCTTTGGAGAGAGCATGTGATTTATACTGATTTTATTCTCATTTTTATGTTGAGATTATACAAAGAATTTGATAAATAAATAAAAATATTTTTGACAAAATATTTATGAATGATTAGGTGAGATTTGATTTATGTATTAAATTTGATAATAATCTAGGTAGAATTTCATGATTTCAAAGAGTTGTAGCGTGCGGAGGGAGGGACGTTGCCACTTTCTTTGGAAAGAGTGGATCCGACTGATCAGGTGGTTTTTTTCATGATATTATTTATGAATGATTAGGTAGTTTTTTTTATTAAATTTAATGAGTAATTGAATATAAAATCATTACTCACCTGGAATAATTGTGCATGAAAAAAAAGGCTCATAAGTGTAATTGATAGTGTAAAATATTCCTCACAATAAAAAAATACATTATAAAAATATTATAGAAAAGTGTAATGAGTAGTTGAATTTTCAACGTATGAAATCATTGGAATAATTGTGTATGAATATTTTCGAAGAGTTACCACAGAGATACGTTGAAAAAGATGATTTTGAATCGAGACTCGACGAGACGGTCGACGATGCAAAACAGAAGCTGACCACAGAGGTGTTGTCACTTTCTTTGAATTGAGTTGATCTTGAGCAATTTATTATCGTTACTATGTTGAGATAATACAAAGAATTAGATAAAAATTATTTATGACGATATTTATGAATGATTAGGTTGTTTTGGTCTTGAATTCAATGAGTAATTGAATTTTCAATGTATGAAATCATATACCTAAGTGGAATAATTGTGCAATAAAGCAAGATTGATACTTGTAATTGATAGTGTAAAATATTTTTCATAATTAACAAATGTATTATAAAAATATTATAGAAAAATGTAATGAGTAAAAATTTATAAAAAAAAATGCATAATAAGATAACAACAAAATAGATTTGAAGGTTTATTTTATGTATACAATTTGATAATAATTTAGGTAAAATTTTACGACTTCGAAGAGTTACCGCAGAGAGACGTTGAAGAAGATGATTTCCAATTGTGAATTGACGAGACGGTCGAGGATAACGAAGCAGAAGCGAATCGTCGAGGGACGTTGCCACTTTTTTTTGGATTGAGAGGATGACTGTGAATTCGTGAAACAGCAAGACGGTCGAAGATGAAGAAGCAGAAGTTGAGCGTTACCACTTTTTTGGAGGGATGTCGAAGAGGATCTTAGCGACGAAATGAATACATTAGAATCAAGAAGATTAAAAGAGAAAAAAATTATTTAGAAATTACTAATAAAAAAAAAGGTGAAACGCCACACAAGAAGAAAGAAATCTTACACGTGGCAACAATAAAGGGAAGGAGTTTGTTTATATATATATATATATATATATATATAGATATGACAATAAATCTTCATCTAACTATGCTTAATTTTCAACATCATTAGCATAATTTACCGTTAGTAAAAATGTCAAAACAAATTAAATTGATTATAAGGAAGTTTGTCTAAATCTTAAATTACACTCAAACTTTATTTGAGTAGGAGTCAGTAGTTGAAAGACACAAGTGACACAAGAGTTTGTGAGGCGTAATTCTAGAAACAACTTTGGTAACGGTAAGTGCATCACTCCGTTCGCTCTTCTACTTGAATTATATATGATATAGATATACTGTGATGTTATGTATTGATTTTGTTTGTATGTTATCTTCAAAATATGTGTTGTATGAATTATATGTGTATGAATGATATGATGAGATTAAATAATTTGCATATTTTGATTGGTATTGGGTGATTATCCAAGGTGATGATTTTGTGTCTAAACTAGGTTGGTTTAGGACAATGTTGAATGAGTTTGAACATTCTGGTTGAGTGATCTATTTTGTTACTAACTAAGGCGGTGACATTCATGATGCATTGGTGGCCTGAACTTAGTTACGTGTACGTGACAACAGTTCATTGTAAAGACAATGTGATTCAGAAAAATACTCAATGGTGGAGTATTGAACATGAAATCCTGAAGAGCAGTTGTCCAACGGGGGACATTGTCCAATAATGGAACTCTTTGCTCTACATGGTGGTGATATTCCAGAATCATACATTGACATATAGTCTAATAAATAAGATTTATGCATTTTAGTTGATTTGTATCTTTTGTGCTTTGTGATTTTAATTATTAAATGAAGTATATGATTTATTTACATTTTGCTATAACAACTATATATGTATGTCTATTTACTCTGTGTTTGTTATTTGGAGATAAACCTTACATTTGACATGTGACATTCTCAATTAGCTTTCGCAACTAGAGGGGTTTTCGGATGAATAGACGAAGTATTTTTTATAATTTCTAAGATGAATAGTGGTGGTTAACTTTAGAGACTTTATTTCTGTTAGACTATAGTTCATACTATTTATTACTTTTTTATTCTGGTACGACATCTTTAAATCATAAAACTTAAGAACTTTTAATTAATTATCAATTGGTTGTTTAAATTTATATGTGATTTAATATTTTGTTTGTACGAAAATTAGAATTTTTTTTTTAAAAATAAAATACATTTTAAACTTAGTATTTTGAGATGATGTTAAAAAATAGGATGTTACAAAACACAAGAAAAAAAAATATTACACATGACAGAAATAAAATGGAAAAAATTATTTTAAATATATAATAAATATAATAATATATCTTTATCTAATTATGCTTAATTTTCAACATCATTAGCATTGTTTACCGTTGATAAAAACATCAAAACAAATTAATAACACTGGAATTAAAGAGCCCTTCCACTTGCAACTTCCAAATCTTCTTTATACGTAATTACGGCTCTTGGGTTTTTAACATTTATTTTTTGCCCTGCCTGAACCTTCTTTCCTGTCAAGGTCCCATGTCCATATCTTTTCTGCTACAATTATTGTTCCCCTATGTTACACAATACACATATTTGGGTCTACTTTTAGTTAGAGTTGTCATTTTTGCACGTCTAACTATTTGTTGACCCCAACTTACATATTGAAAGGATAAAAAAAAAAAAATCATAGTTAAAAATGTTCTATTAAAGAAAATCCATAGCTCAAAGAGAGTTGTTGAATGGTGTTTTACTAGAAGTTGAGTTCCGATAGTTAAAAATGACTGAAATCTCCAATCAAGTAGTGATTTTTGGAATAAACAATGTTACTAAATATTTCAATCTATTAGTGTTTTTTAAATATGTGAGTAAATATATATTTGATTCTTTGAAAGCGAATAACTCATTTTAGATAATAAAATGACTAATGTCAACCATTGATCATCAAATGAGTGATTATTATTTTATGCACATACATGATCAATCACTTATGATTATAATATCAATCCTTAAACCACTCACTTCATCAACTTCTCACTTTAGAGGAGTCAAATCCAAATAAACCCTAGAAGTAGATAAACAATTACAAAGCTAAAAAAACTCTCTAAATTATATGAATTAAGCGAGTCTATAGGCCCATTTTTTCAATTCATTTTCTTTTTGAAATTTGTTTGTTCAAATTTTGAATTTTTTCTAGAAAAAAGTGAAGAAGTTTTTTTTTTTTAAAAAAAAAAATACAATAATTTTTTTCTTTCAAAAAACAATATTCTAAATATCAATTTTTTCTCAACAATATATGAGGCCACAAACCCCTTCACCTAGGCCTACACTAAATAATGAAGTAACGGGCTAAGGGTTAAAAAGTTTGAAGGTTGTTCATTCGCCTCCGTAAATCTACTATTGGAAGGTAGGATCTAATAAAAAGCTGAAAAAGAACAAACATAAAGAGTTGGATGAGTATTCGCCAAAAAGTTTCTCTCAATAAAGAACCCATAATTAAGAGAGTTTGTAGGGAACTTATTAAGTGGAACTCAAGAGCTTGGAGCATATTTAACAGTTTTACCCCAATATCATTCGGATGTATGCATCCAAAAAAATAGCTAATTTTTTTTTGTCTAAGTGTACTTTCAAACATTTTGTGTTATCAAGATGTGCACTATCAAAATATATTGAGGGTTTTTAAATAGCAAAAGTGGAGAAAACACACTATTTACCTTTCTTAGATCCCAATTCATAAACCCTATACATCATTTGTGGTTGTAAGGTGAATGGGTGGTTGTTGGACCAAAAAAGAGGATGAAGGAGGCAAATCTAAAATAGAGCTACTGCCTAGGATATATAGTGTATATGTAAGATAACAAACTTGGAAAAAGAAGCTAACCACATTAATTTCTGTTTTTTAGTATTCAATGATCATTGCACGTCCATTAAGAAGATATCAAAATTTGATGCTTTACTTCCTATGCTTTTTCAACAAAGGTTCTGATTGTGCCTCGCCCTGCCAAATTTTAACATTTAAATGGACATTAATATCAACAAAGAAAATAATCCCCTGTAATGACACAAAATTTCGGTTAAATTAATGAAGTCGATCATCAACTACATTGCATATTTGTCACATACAATTATAGACATTGAAACTGTTGAAGTTGTGGGATTTTAGAGAAAAGCAGGAGAAAAAATAACAAGGGTTTGAATATTATTGATAATAGCATAATGCTGACTTGATTACAAAAGACTCAATACTAATCTCTATTTATAGAGAAACATAGACTAAATCCTAAATTAAGAATAAATCATAATAATAATGAGAGATATTCTAAATTATCTATGATTATAAATTGATCATAGAAAATAACTCAAGATACTCTAATATAATATAAAAGTTACTATAAGATATTTTCTAATAATCTAACACCCCCCCTCAAGCTAAAGTTTACCAAGCTTTAACTTGCTACAAGAAAACAGTGTTTTGCTCCACAAAATAATAAAAAAAAAAGATGGAGAGGCAACTCAGGGATGCATGTGAAATCAGAGAGAATTGCTATAAATATAGCCTAGCCAGATAGTCTGATTGATCATCAGCCTGAGAGAAATTCATGGTAGACAATTGAACAAAGCAAGCTCCGTTCTTCTAAAAACTGCATTTGGAAGCTTCAAACCAATAATTGCGGAAACTCAAAATATTTAAACTTGAATCTGCTTCAAGGAGAGAAAGGCAAGGCCAGTGCATCTGGAACAAATTGCCAAGATAAAGTAAGTCATGAAAATAAAAGACACCGTTAAAATAACAACCAACGGAAGAAGTCATCACCAGTATAATTCATATGTGGAAAAAGAGACACCACCAGAATGATCGTCGGTGGGAATAAAAGCCAATGTCAGAATCTATTAGTAAGAACTAAATTGCATGACAAACACCAAAGAAGAAGCAGCGCAACTCTAACGAAACGAAGCCATGATCGATCATCAAAGTAAGAAAATGCGTCCAAAATAGGAGAGATTACGGTTGTTTGAACAATGACACATTTTCGTTGATCAAAATTGGAGAGTTAGGGCAGATCTGGAACCATCGAAGAGAAATAATCGTGCACCAAGAAGAATCCCATCAATTGAATTGCAAATCTTCCAAACTTGTCAGCTAAAAGCCCATTCATAAGGGCTGCAACAGCTGCCACGGCAAAGGCTGGAGAGTTTCCTCCACCAAAAATTTGATGCCAAAGTCCACTTCTGAAGAACACCACATCTCTGGGACCACTATTCCCAGAATCAGAATCAGGACACCCATTTAATGACTCCACAGCATTGGCAGCATTGTCTGGATTTTCGAAATTGACAAAAACTAAACACTTTGATCTATCATCTGCATCTCTCATCAAAACAGCACTAGTAATGGTGCCATATTCGGCTTCTACTCCTTGAATTCCTGCAGCTCTAAGGCTATCTTCAAACAAATCATTCTGCATAGCAAATCCAGGATTAATAACATAGACCATACCATCAATTCATCCTTCTTCTCCTCCTCCTTGGCAGCAACAGCAGGGGCAGCAACTGCAGCTACAACAAACTTGCTTGGATCCTTTAGGAACTCCTTGACCTCGTCAGCTTCATGGAAAGAATATTCTCTTGCAATTGCGACAGCAAGAACATTCTTGTGGGCATTCACAAACATGTGAGGAGCAGCAACAAGTGTTGGGTATGAGATGGCCAACGAAAGTGAAGTCACCACTGAGACACCAATAGCAAACTTCTCAATGAGAACTCAGGGGTAAATACTGAACCATTATCATAAACGAAAAGCACCACAAGACCATATGAAAAGGGCCTTATGCCTAGGTTGGCAAGCAATGCAGCTTCTGATGAACCAACCTTGTCTCCCTTCTTGACGAGTTCAACAGGGGTAATGATTTCAATAGTACCCTTGTTAATCTTAGCTGCAGAGTCGTCCACGACGTCGAATAAACTCAACTTTCTCTTCCTCTCCGTACCCATCAAAACCCTAATTATCTTCAATTGTTAGGCACCGTTTCAGCGATATACGAATATACCTTTTCACAAATTCCACAATAATAATATATTGGGAACTGTGAGTGAAACGAAACCCCTAGAAAATACACAGGCCTGGCTAACGTTAGTTTGGGCTAAATATTAGGGTTTCGTCCAGAGAGCTTATTTGTTTAAATAGACTAAGGATAAACCTTTTTTTTTTTTTTTTTGCGGTAAACAGTACCGCGCCGTGAATAGTGTTGCGGCTAATCTGCTGAAAAATAAACGAAAAGATACAAAGAATGGGTAAATCGAAATTGGGACACGGTTTATCGAAAAAAAAATTTTACCGAATGTTGGAATGTTAGAAAAGAGAAACTATGATTATATTCTCTAATTGTTGGGAACTCGGCAGCGGAATAGAGACTAGATCGTTCAAGGAGGATCGAAATAGGCTTTGATATCATGTTGAAGTTGTGGGATTTTAGAGAAAAGCAGGAGAAAAAATAATAAGGGTTTGAATATTATTAATAATAACTTAATGCTGACTTGATTACAAAAGACTCAATATTAATCTCTATTTATAGAGAAACATAGACTAAATCCTAAATTATGAATAAATCATAATAATAATGAGAGATATTTTAAGATTCTCTATGATTATAAATTGATCATAGAAAATAACTCAAGATACTCTAATATAATATAAAAAATACTATAAGATATTATAAGATATTTTTTAATATTCTAACAGAAACCTTTTACCACAATTATTAAATCAGCATACTGAAAACTAACTTAAACCTTTGTCATAAAGGTGGATGGTCAATACTATATTTTTAAGAAAGCATTGGCTTGTCCTAGTTTGCAGTCAAATTTCTTTCACGTGCGCTAAATTCTTTTCAACTAGGAGTGCAAAAAAACTGAAATGCAAACATAAGAGTCTATTTAATTTGTGAAAACATTTATGCTTTTATTTTCTATAATATGAATTCATTGTAGCTAACTAATAAGAAGATGTGAGACTCATGAAGTGAGCTATTGTGATGAAGAGAAAATGAAATGCTAGTTAGGGATGATACATTTCATTATCTCCACAAATAGTAGATGATTGTTTACTTCAAAAGTGTCTCTTATCTCCTTGTAAGGTCGTAACTTCATCGGATCTAAAACATATTTGACTCTTCCCATTTTGGTTCTCAAAATTGTAGAGGTCAGACAATACAATCTCCAAATTTAGGAAATTACAAATTAGTCCCTGAAATTGAAGGTCGCGAATCAATTCAGTCTCTCTTTCATCCAATAAAGACAAAAATGCTTAGTTGGCACGTCTAGGGAATGTTCAGTTGGAGAATGTATCCAAAAAATTGTTTAAGGCTTCCATTGATCTCTATTTGCAATCTAGATTCATCAAAATTGATTGACGGAGGAACTGAATTGATTGTCAGACTTCAATTTGAATAACTAAACTGCCATTTCGTAAATTTTGGAGTCCAAATTGCATGGCCCCTACAATTTCGAGGACCAAAATAGTGATTCACTCATTATAATGATTTTAATTTTATGACCCATGAATCCTGTAAAACAAGATAATGAACAAGAGACTTACAGCATGAGATAATTGCTCACGGATATAGGCCATTGATCGTAGCATGGCACCCAATGTATCCCTGGACACCTGAAACTTTACTTCAGACTCACCGGACGTTGTATCCGCATCTTGAAGCTGAAATATTTACAAGTTTAATCCAGCAATCAATAAACAGATCAAAGTCAAGAGAAAGTTAATCAAATAATAAGACAGAGGTATAATATGCTACAGAAAGAGATGTGATATAATTAGTGACAAGTTATCAACATTTGTTTTTATCGATATCTTTATTTCATTCTTTAAGGGAGGGAAGGAGCGTTGGGGTCAGTGAGAACTAATAAATAATGCTTGTGATTCCAAACTGTGAATGAGAACTGCAATGTTAAGATACAATATCAAACTGAACAACAACTTCAAAAAAAAACTACATAATATATCTAAAAATATATGATTAAAGAAAAAGTGCAGTAACACAATATTTGGCTACCTGGAACTAAGACAAACCATGAATCAATAAATCAATTTTATTTCATAATTCACAAGTAAACTAAGTTCTTACATGATGCAGTAAATATAAAAAGGAAGAAAACACAACAAAGTTGATGGATTACAAAAGGGCACATTTTTTTAAGGAACGTCCCAGTGATTGGGAAAAAACAAATTGTTATCTGTCTTCAACGAATTTCCATAAGAATCTGGGTAGTATTTGATATGGAAATTCAAATTCAAGGGGCTTTATCAGGTCAACCGTCAAGGTTGGATACTTGGATCCATCACAAACCTACCTTAAAAAGATTGTAATTGTGGTTTCAAATTTCAGGGTCATAAGAATCATTCAAAATAGAAAGGATCAAATAACACCATTTAACGCAATACCATATCAATTCTGGTAGGATTCTAATTCACCCTCTGAATCATATATCATCATTACATATGTGCATCGGATCGAGTTGTATGATTTAAATTGAGAATCATATGATTTTGATAGCTTGACTGTAGAGATCCATTATTGAGCCATAACGTAAGTAAACATATTTGACTATTTCCACAAAGAATTATGCAATCAAGAGAAAAAAAGTAACGCAGCCACATTGTATAAAGTTACTGCTCCAATTAGCCGACAATTTACTCAAAAAGCTTCAAAGTCAAAATTCCACCTTCCACTTGATCATAGGATACTAAAAACAATATGAGGATATTAGTATAAAAAAGATCATGCTTTGTGTCTAACAAGATATTAAAAGTTAGGGTTAAATTTAATTTCTTTTTAGTCCTTATAAAATACCCTCCTCAGTTTTGTCCCTACTAAAGTTTTCTATGAAGTTTAGTCCTCCACTTATTTTCCGTTGTTGAAAATAAAAAAGAAATAGTTGGGAATAGCGGCATTTAATGCTTATTGAGTCTTTTATGTCTAGAACATATTTAACCCAAAAATTTATTTGTCTTTATTAGGAATAGCCATGTTCTGTAAGGCTTGATGAAACCAAGAAGTTAAATAATTTTTTTCTAACTAACAAATAAGAATATGCTTCTCGTAAGGATCTTTTAAATTGTTAATCCCATTGTCAAGGTGTGTTCCTATGTTAATCCCAACGACACCACCAGCCACTTATAGTTTACAAGTTGGGTTCCCTCTTCATATTGAAAATTTAGTGTATTATATTATCTTCTTTAGCAACAGAATCAATATTAATTATCAGGGACTACTCATCATAAATATTCGAATTGTAAATGATAATCAACACAAGTACATCTTTCTCAACCCCTATATCAACTTATTATCAAGAACGTTGCTTCAGAGGAAATTTGACAACAGATGTTTAAAGATTGTGCTTTTCTAGTACTAGAACAGTTATGCACAAAAGTTTTTAAAAGTAAATATATTTGAATGACAGGTTTAGAAAATAAAATCACATACCTTGAGATTTATTACAGCAACCTTATTTGCTGGCCTTGAGAGCTGTTCACTAATGTAGGCCATAGACTTCAGCATTGGTTCCAAAGAAACTCTTGAGAGCTGAAACTTAACCTCAGATTCTTTTGATGGAGTCCGACTATAATCTTGCAACTGCAATATGGTACTTGGAGTATGTTAAAGGATTAAATTTCCTCACTGGTAAGAATATGATATGAGAGGGCAAAAGAAAAGTACTTTTCCAACTGAAAGGCTACAGAAGATATGTATAAACATGCAAATAAAGCACTAAAATCTGGACCAACTTTAAAGCTAAGCTAAATGAAGAATACAGGAATTTACTTTTCCTTAGTTGAGGATAATATGAGCATACCTTCAGATTGATTACAGCTACTTTATTCTGTGGACTTGAGTTTTTGTTCTCCATTACCCATGTCATTGATTTTAGACATGGAAGAACCGCCTACATGAAAGAAATCACGGATCAAATTAATTCCATGGAATCTTAATTCCATTGAACAACAGAAACAGAAGAAAAAAGGTTCGTTTTCCAAGTACCATATTTCCAGATGGAACATCATCTCGATGAAGAGACACCGGGGCCATTCGTGGCAAATTTAGGTCAGCAACTGATTGAACCGGACCACCAGAATCATTAAGATTAAACCTCCTTGTTACTCCATCTTGTCGAGGCCACAAAAGAGGAGTTGTATCCAAAGTTGAATTGGTAGTTTTTTTTTCATTATAAGTAGTTCCACTGGCCTGATTATTAGGTGTAGCTTTGGCCACACTTCTTTTCATTGCAGCAACCTTCTTTCCACCTTCTTTAAGACCAGTCATTGCAGCATTAAAAGTTTCAACAGTTACTGCCCCTTCCTCAGCATATCTGATGGCTTCCCTGCATAGATTGCTGTACCTCGATGTCAGAGACTCCTTTCCATGTAATTCAGCAGTACGTTCATCCGATCCGGCACTACTTTTTGCATTTCTTGTCCACCGTTTTAAGATGTAATGAGATGGTAAAGTAAGTACATTTGTCATAGTGAAAACAGTTAAGATATGCCTGCAAAGAATGCCTGAATACTCAAACATTTGGCAACTACAGTTAGCTCTCAATTCAGCATGGTTAAATGCAACAATGTATGCCTTGTGGACATCCTCAAATTTCGCAACCTTGAATGTGCTATTTACCTCATCTCCTTCAATTATATTTGCAGTATAAACAAAAGTTTCGACTAGCTCTTCCTGAAACTTCAAAAATATTTTTTTTGTATAGAGGTTAGCAGCCTGTTTCTCCATTGGTGAAGGTGTCTTCAAATCTGGTGTTGTGCAAATTGTCTCAAAGTCTGCTTCTATTTCCTTTTCAATCCAGCTCTCTACAGCTCTTTCATACTGCCTAAAGAACAACGGCAATGTCATCAATGGATTGACATAACCATCAAAAAAATAACCACCAAATCCTTGATTAGGAGATATTGCAGCAAAAAATGAATCACGGAAATATGCTGGAACCCATTGAGCACGAGCATTATACAATGACTGAAGCCAGTCATTTCTTCTGAGTTCATATTTATCAAGGATAGAATTCCAAGATGACTCAAACTCCTCAATGGTTTCTGTCAGGTTGATAGAATTATAAAGTTCACCCTGAAAATTTGGATGCGATAGACATACATGGGCCAACTTTTCCTGGCCTTCTCTCAAGACATGCCACATGTTAATACAGTGGCGAGCTTGTGGGAAAACTTGTGAAACTGCTGCCTGTATAGCTCTGTCTTGATCAGTAGTTATAGAGACAGGTTGTCGGGCATTCATTGCTGTGAGAAATGTCTTGAAGAGCCACAATAAAGAAGCCTCGGAGTCGTCCAAAAGGAGTGCACAACCAAACAAAACCGTCTGACCATGATGGTTCACTCCAGTAAAGGGAGCAAATGGCACTTTGTACTGGTTAACTCTGTATGTGGTGTCCAGATGAACTGCATCACCAAAATGACTGTAAGCTGTCCTGGATCGGGCATCTGCCCAAAAGACATTAGACATATGATTGTCTTCATCGAGCTGTATAGCATAGAAGAAACCAGGATTCTCAGCCTGCATTTTCTTAAAATATTCCAGCAGATTATGAGCATCCTTCCCTAATGTTCTGTTTTGGAAAGGCGCCCTAGTAGTATAATTCATCAATGTGGCATTTTTAACAGGCTGACTTGGTTCCGCGACATTGGCAGCATGAATATTCAGCATCCCACAAGTATTCTGATTAGAAATGTGATTCCCATCCATAGATACATACAGGACACCACTTGGAACAAGTCCAACTCCTTGATAAGTTTCAGGCATAGTCCTTCCAACACTGGAAAAATGCTTACGTGGATGCAGGTTTTGTGTCTTGCTGGAATTCACCATTGAATGACTATGTTCCTTCACCAATTTGGTTACAACCCATTTATTTTGATCCTTTAGCTCAATCCTAATCATCGCATCACAACTGTCATTAAACCTTTTTTTTAAACCTTCCCTTCCACACACAAACTCCACATACATATTTGGCCCATCAGCTTTAGAGCGAGTACGTGAACCAACTTTAGAGCTGAAACCCATGTGTTTCGCATACTCATCATAGAAATTCTTGGCAATATCTTCTGAATCAAATTCCATACCCAAATATGGCTCAGAAATCCCATCCTCAACATAAAATCCAAAGCTTTCAGCATTATTAATTTCAACATCACTAGGTTCTGTATCCCCATCATCTGCCCTAGCTTGATGATCACTCTCGTCTTCAACATTTATCACGTGAACATCCATTTGAAACAATTTATACTACTATGTTATTGTGTGTCTGATTCATTGGTAAATGTACTGACCAAGGGTCGTATACTCTAACCCTATAAAATAGTAATTAGGTTCCATCTAAGTTGCCTGAGCTCCAAGTAAATTCAAAATTGAAAAATGCAATACATAAAGTAAAAAAATGGTCCCTATAGACTGCTAAAAACTTCATTATAATGCCACGTCTAGACATTCTGTGGATGTGTTCAATCATTGTATCCTTTATATTATTAATTCTTAGTAATGAATAAATGAAATATAACAAAACAAAGAGAAATAACTTCTGAATTGCCAAAAAAAGAACTTGTTCAGATTAAAAAAAAAAACAAATTAAGCTTATATTCCTATGAAACAACATTAAATTATTCTGTCTGACTATAGCCCAGTCTTCTGTGCGTTTAAATTGCAATTTAAAACCAACAGGGAATCACACATTAAATTATTATGTCACTAACATGACTTTTTATTTAAACCCTCTGGTTGGTAATGAGTCCCTAGTAATCTGGAGTTTGGCCGGGCGGTAAGTAAAACCTAGCCAAAAATTGTCTCAACTAGGATTCTGACTTAAGTTCTCCTGATCGATCCTTTCTTAACTAAAACTCATTAACCACTCGAGCCAAAACACTTGGTTTCACTAACATGACATGATCAAGTAAGTGTAAAATAAATGACAATCTATAAGTAACAGTAACTGCAAAAACTAGTAAAAGGAAAGGAAAAAGATAATTCCAAGAAAAAAATCTACAAAAATCAACAAAGTCCCTAATACATATAACTGTGGCCTACAATAACAAGAATGAAGCTTAACCCATAGGCAATTCATTGAAGAAACGTTTTTGCACAAATTAAATTAACATGAAAAATTAAGAACCCTAACTTACAGAAAAAAAAAACAATAAGCTCGAGGAAAGCGATTAACTTACGAACGGTGAAAAAACGCGCGTGAGCAGTAACGTTCGGAAATTGAAACGACGGTGTTTTGGAGGTGGTTGGGGTTTCTCGACCACCGGGAGTCGCAGGGGAGAGAGAGGAGGAGGAGGAAAGAGAAAGTGAGTGCGTGCCGCGGATTGAACGTGTCATAAGTACACACGCGTGATGTGTACCGTTAGATTCAGATCGAACGGCTACGGTTCGTTTAGACCAAACCACTTTCCTTTTTACGAAAGTGGGATCTGCGATAAAGTTGTACGTTTGTGGTGCGATTTGCCAAGTGCATGACCAATGTTGTGTTGTGGGTACAACACTTGCATTGTGTTTTTCGTTTATTTTTTACTTACTTCTTTTTTTTTAGGACATTTTTATTTAATTTTTTGTTTTAACTGAGTTTTTAATTAGATTTTTGTAGTTTCATATTTTTATTTACATGTGTTTCAATGAGTTTTTTTTATCTAAAATGCATGATCTTCTCAATTTTTTATGCATTTTTATATAATATTATTAAATTAATATTATTTAAATTATTTCTAATAAAATATTTTTTATTATAGATTTATAATATTAATAAATGTATTTGTGTCTAAAATAGGTAAATTGGTATTTTTTTATTTATTTATACATTTTTCTATGAAATGATCAAATAACAGTGTTATTTTGAGAAGTAGAGAGTAACATTACAAGAATATACATGATAATGTGGCTTAATTATTGAGCTAAAAGAAGACGAAGACTTGTTGGTTGACTTGAAGCATTAAACAAGTATAATTGAACTTCCTCAGAAATTGTGAGGCTGAGTATGTTGTTTTGTTTATGATATTTCCAAATCCCCATTATTCTTACATCATTTATTAACAAAATCTTCATGCTTCAGGTTCTCTCTTTCCTTTCCTCCTTCTTTCTCTTCCTTTGTTGTTGCTCTTTTTTTCTCTATGTTATCTTACTTTGCTATAATTGTAGTCTTGCACACTTTGTAGTTTTGTAATTTTAAAAAGTGTAGTAATGAAGGAAATGGAGTTACAACAAAATGGTTTTATTCAAAGGGAATATGAAGAAAATAGACATTTGATAATTCGCATGGAAACCATGCTAGAAAGTATTGAACTTCCCTCAGTCTCAAATTGTTCTATATACAAAGTACCTCAAAAAATTCGGAAACTCAATCAACAAGCCTATACTCCAGCCATTGTTTCCATTGGCCCATTTCACTATGGTGACAATAGGTTAGCCTCAATGGAAGATCTCAAATTGAAGTATCTCAAGAGTTTCCTTGAAAGAACTGAAAAGGGTTTAGTTCATTTAATAGGATACATCAAAAAATCAGAAGAAATCATTAGATGTTGTTACTCAGAAACAATTGAACAAACAAGCGACGATTTCGTAAAGATTATTTTAACTGATGCTTGTTTCATAATCGAGTATTTTATTCGATCGCTCGAGTGGGATCAAGAAGATCCTTTATTGTCCAAACCATGGTTGAGGTGTGATGTGAAGCTTGATCTGATATTACTTGAAAATCAGCTTCCTTGGTTTGTTCTTGAAGACTTGTTCAACCTAACAGAACATAGCAGCGAGGGTTGGTCTTTTTTCGAAGTTGCTTTTCACTATTTTAAAGTCCATTTCTTGCATAGTATTTTACCTAATGAAGCAAATAACCGCAACTTCACTTTACACTATTTTCGTGAACACTATGAACATTATATAATGAAGCCTGATCACGTTGGCACGCAATTGCATAATCTCACTGATCTTCTAAGGGTATTTTACTTACCACCTGATAGGTTACCAACGAGGGAAAAACAAACAGTTAAGCATCTATATAGTGCAAGCCGGTTAGTTGAAGCAGGTATTAAGCTTCATGTTGGTCAAGGTGACCAAAGTGTACTTGATTTAAAATTTGCAAAAGGTGTTCTTACAATACCAAGAATTGAAGTTTGTCATTGGACTGAGACATTAATTAGGAATGTGATTGCATTTGAGCAATGTCATTATCCATTTCAGACTTACATAACTGATTACATAATACTATTGGATTTCTTGATTGATACTGCTCAAGATGTTGATACACTTGTTGACGAGGGAATAATGACTAACACATTGGGTGATAGCAATGCTGTTGCTAGTATGATTAACAATCTTTGCCTTAATGTTGTTCAGGAAAATGTCAGCCACAATTATGTTTTGCTTTGCAGAAAATTGAATCGCTTTTATGAGAATTCTTTTCATAAATATAAGGCGGTTTTCATGCATGACTACCTCAGTACTCCTTGGAAAATAACATCTTTTGCAGCTGCAATTGTACTGCTTTTGCTAACTCTAGTTCAAGCAATATGTTCTGTCATCTCATTGTTTTAGGTTGTGTTCTGGTATTCTTCATTCTTCAATAATGCTGTCATCTTCGGTTTTTGAGTTAATGTTCTTTGTGCATTAAATACTAGAGTCACCTAAGCTGCGCAGGAAAAGCCCAAAGCCAATCCCAGGGAACAGTGAAGCTTCATAGGGTCTTTCTGTCCAGGTGCAGGTAGTCCGCATCTTCACAGACATATCTATTTCACTGAGCCTCTCTCCGAGACAGTGCCCAGATCGTGCCTTTCGTGCGGGTCGGAACTTACCCGACAAGGAATTTCGCTACCTTAGTCGTTCTCTTGCTCTTAGATGCTTATGGGACTAAGACACTTGATCATTGGTCCATTTGTTTTAAATTTTGAGATGTCAGGTAATGTATTTGTTGTTGTTAAATGCATAAATTCCAATTCTGCTCTTGTGACAATAGATACTGTAAGTCTCTTATGCACTAGTATGAGAATGTGTTTGTTATCCACATTAGTAGGCACCATAATGGTAAGGCTCATAATTTGGTAGGAATGACAAAAAGTTTGGCACTAGAACTTGGATGGAGAATGCTCCTTATCATGCTACTCAATCTCTCTTAAATAGATAGCTTTCTTAACAAATACTCCATCAAATTTTGGATAAAATACATCAATTTTTATTGATCAAATTATTTTTTATATTCAAGACTAAACGAAATATGTGGTAGGTAGACATATATAACTAATAGAGCGATAGACTTACTATAGTGAGAAGGATCTTGAAATGATAAATTCCTATTGAAATTGACCAAAAATATCATTAATAGAAATTTTAAACAACTCTTTACTTTGAATTTTTTTTAAAGAGCTTGAGAACTTAACTAACATGGGTGATTATTACATGTATGGACTTTTGTACAACATCCACAATTGAAGGAAGTAATCATACGTATTTTTTGAATGTAGAGGACTTATAAACAAATAAACAAATAAATGATTTGAATGTAGAGGACTTATATCCATGTAATCAAATTAATATTTGTGGAAGTCTAAAGCAAACTTTAAATTAAGACTTTGATAAAATAAAATGAAATAGTGACATTTTAATACTAACAATTCAAATATATTTTCTGCTTGAAAAATATTTTTATTTTTTGAGGCTTAAGTATACATGAAAAGTTATTCTTTTAGAAGCCTAAAGTCCTGCCTTTACTAATTTGACTCTTGGGCCAGGCTTACATACTCAAATATTAGATTGGTAACATACAACTCTTAAATCTGATAAGACAACAAAGTTCTCTTTAAGAGTTTTAATTTTTAGCATTGTTGTATTTTTAATTAATTATTTAAATATATATTTTTTATAAAAGTTTGTCCTTTAAATATTGTTAGTTGTAATACATTAGTTTTCAAATAATATTCATTGTCATAATATATTGAACTAATGATAAAAATTCCAATATAATAAATATTTTGTAATTTTATTTTGACAAAGGATACAAAACTAAGATTTACTTAAAATAATAAATCGATTCCATTTTCATGTATATTTAAAAAAAAAATGACAATGTAATTTGATTGAATGTATTATAGCCTATATGGATAATACATAAAAATTAATCTGTTATAGAAAACTTACCTTAATATTTAAGATAAATACTTTTTTTTTTCAGCATATCTTACAAAGAAATATATTAATTTATAACCCGAAAGATATTAAAAAAAGAAATTTTGAGTTTAGATATAAAAAAACTAACAAAAATATTAATTTCTCCGTCAATAAAAAATGTTGACTATTTTTATTTTGAAGAGTGAACCCTTGAGCTATATGCAATTAAATGAATCGAAATTTGTAACTTGACACACTGACACACACATTCCGCTTCACTGCTTACATTGTCACAAACACAAACTGCTTCTTCCATTACAGAAAAAGCCCTATACTTCAATTCCCAACTTTTATTTTTCTTTTACAAAATGAAGACTATTCCTCTCATTCTTATGGGTTGTGGAGGAGTTGGTTCTCAACTTCTCCAACACATTGTCTCATGCCGTTCTCTTCACTCTTCACAGGTAACTGTCACACTCCCTTTTACCTTCACATGTTCTCGATTTTCATTATTCTGTTTTATTTTCCCTTTTCTTCACTACCTATTTAGTATCAAAATCTTTGCTTTAGATTAAAAATGAAAACTTTATGGTGCTTTCTGATGACCCATTTGTCTTCTAGACCTTTTTATGTTGTTATGGGGTTATTGTTTGGAGTTCATTTGCTAACCTTAAATTCATTAGGTATTGATCACTGTAAAGTGTGATCATTTTATGACATTGATGGAAAATTTGTTCATAAAATTTGAAGTGTTTTTGTTTTGTTTGTTATTTTGCTTGACAGGGACTCTACTTGAGAGTTGTCGGAGTTGGTGATAGTAAATCTCTGGTGGTGGTTGATGATTTGTTTAATAAGGGGTTTGATGATAGCTTCTTGTTAGAACTTTGTCGGCTCAAGCATGGCGGTGAATCGCTGTCAAAACTTGGTGATTTTGGTAGATATCTATCTATGCCAATATTCCTAATTTGACTTGGTGGTGATATGAATGTTTGTGTGGTTTCTTATATGCTTACTCTTTCATTGTCATTTTAAGGGCAAAGCCAGGTATTTGTGCATCCAGAATCAGAAAGAAAGATTTTAGAGATTGCATCTCAACTTGGTACAAAGACAGGTATGTTGAATTTTTATTTTGTCGCGCATCACCTGCTTAATGTGATTGATTTCAAAGCAAATCCTAATAAAGATTAAAATTTTGTTGTATGCAATCAGTTAGACAGACATTACAGCTGAATTTTTCATTGTAGGTTTGGCCTTTGTAGATAGCACTGCTAGCTCTGACACTATTGTGGTGCTAAAACAAGTGGTTGATTTGGGTTGTTGTGTTGTAATGGCAAATAAAAAGCCTCTTACATCTACAATGGTAAGATCATCAGAAGTGTTTAATAATAATTGTTGAAATAGGAGGGCAGGAAATACATAATTTTTGTCAAGTAGAATAATCCTGTTTATGGTCATGTTCATTTTGGTCTTAAAAGATAAAAATCATGCAACATGATCCCTAAACTTTATAATGTATGAAAGTTTGTCTTTCCATTTGAATTTCTGTTAAACTATTTAACAGAACTCGTTGTTCTGATATCATGTTTTTGAAGCTTCGACACTAAAATGCTCTCATGATATGACCCTCCTTGAAGTGGACTTTTCCAATCTCAAAGTTTGGTACAAAAATGGTCACATGATCTGAATGTTGCTTTTTCTGTTAGCATTTGACAGAAAATAAAAAAGAAGGATGGAAATGTGCATGTTATAAAGTTTAGGTCATGTCTTGTTTCAAAGTTTCGAGACCGAAGTGCACATGGCCCTAGATTAAAGGGGGTCAATTCGACTTTTCCCTAAAAGAAAGTTTCACTATAATTATTCTATTCTATCAAATAAAAATAAGGTTTTACTTTCTTCCGCTTTACTTTGTTTCTTTATTCTATTGTGGCGCTTGCCTCATTTAAATAATTACTCTTACATGGAACAGGAGGATTTTGAAAAACTTATGGCATATCCACGTCGTATCCGTCACGAGTCAACTGTAAGTGATGTTAATTCTTGCCTCAACTAGATTACAGATGTATCTACATGTTATTGCGATGAGATAGTTATATTTCTGTCTTTAATTCTAATCTCAAAGTAACCAAATTAGAGCCTGTATAAGTTCTGGATGTGTTGTATGGATCTATAACTCAACTCAACTCGTCATCTTCATCTTCATCTAGAAATAAGGAAGGAAAGATATTGAATTTGAGGAGTGTATTTTACTCAATAATACCTTTATGCATATATGAAAACGTGGGAAATCCAAAATCCAAATCAGAAGAAAAAGGATCCAATATATGAATTTTGATTTAATTTTGAAATGTATGAATGATATTATCATATTTTCTTCCTTTAAAGATTTTAGAAAATCATTTTACTTTTTATATGTTCTTATGGAATAAAAATGTATGTTATGCATGTTCTCAGAGTCACTATACATGTTTGATTCTGCCTCCTGTTTGTCTCATTCGTTGTTTTTGAAATATGGAAGAAATGGTTTTGCAATAGTGGCAATGAATATTTCTGATGAGAAATCCTGTAAAGAAATTCTGAGCTTTTCAGAAACTATTGATATGTGATACAAAATGTACATGTCTTCATCCTTAGCCCCTTACAATCCTATTAACAAAGTTGGAAAGCAGCACCACAAAGCACATAAGTAACTTCTCTAAATTTTGCCATTTTCAATTTAGGAGCCTGGAACTGTGTTTTCCAATGGAAACTATGTATGTCCTTGAAGTGGGATTTATGCACGCAGCAATATGTCTATTATGGTTACGTTAAAGTACAAAACACATGATTTAATAATTTGGAAACTTCAGATGGAGGAATGTTTTCAATTTGCTATTCTCGTTGAATATTAGTTGTTACAGATGCTTTTTCGTGGTTTAGATATGTTCAAGACCCTGAGATTCCATAGTAAGGAGAGTAGATTAAATGGAGGGTAGCCCAATTGACATAGGATAGCCAAAGAGAAGAAACTATTGAGACAGATGTAGAGGTCAATGGTTTGGTTAGAGATATGATCTATGATAGCACATGGAGTTGTTTAGCGATAAGGTCTAATGAAGTGTTTATTAGTGGTGGGTAGTCCTAACCCTACACGCTGGTTTTGTGTGCAAGGCCCAACCCAAATTCTAAGAATTATATTATATACCGGTTTACTTTCTGACAATTTTTTCAATGATGTATTCATGCTTAAATCAACTCTCTTCTCGGAATCAGTTAATTGTACAATTGCTTGTTCAGTGATCAATTTCTCAAATTTGTCTTGATAGCGAAATGTGCTTTGAATGTGCCATGTATATTTGTTAGGTTGTCAATTAATGGAAGTGAAATTCTAATAGGAAACTGTGCTTATCAAAAACTTATTTGACTTCATTTGAATATTGAAATATCAGTGATTGAGGAGCTATGAGTTATGACTGATCTGGTTGTGATGTTCTTAAAGGTAGGTGCTGGTCTTCCTGTGATAGCATCCCTGAATCGCATAATCTCTTCTGGTGATCCTGTTCATCGCATTATTGGAAGTCTGAGTGGTATAACATCTTTCATTGTTGTATGATTTTATCTTCTAGATATTATTTTTTATGCCTGATCATGTATTCATGGTAGTCTTTCACATAAATTTAAGGTATTGTTATTATTGTATGTTGATATTGAATTTTATGTTGCATACTTTTACTAGGAACATTGGGGTATGTAATGAGTGAGGTTGAAGATGGAAAGCCGCTGAGTGAAGTTGTTAGAGCTGCTAAAAGTCTGGGGTACACTGAACCAGGTTATTGACTTTTTTTAATAAGCAAACCAGGTTATTGATTAATGACTGCTACTTTTGAAATAGTATTATTGAGTTTGCTCAATTTGCTAAATTTTATTGTTAGTTTATGATAATTTACCTTTAAGCACGAGTGGATTATTTATGTGTACTATCTTGTTGCAGATCCACGTGACGATCTTAGTGGAATGGATGTTGCTAGAAAGGTCCGATAATTTCTTTTTTTTTTCTCTGCAAAGTTTAGTTTTATAGCTGTTCCGCTTTATTGAAAAACTCACAAATCTGTTTCATTGGCTCAAGTTAGCAAAATTCCTGCACTGTTTGCGGCTAATGGGGCTTCAATTTCATTTCCAAAGTTGTGATATTGGAGTTTATCAACTTTTTAGTTGACGATTTCTTATCATGGGACTTTCTGCACTACTTTTGAATGAAGTTGAGTGTATTATATTATGAATTTGAAATGATCTAATACAAACTTTCTGCTTTTTGGGCCAATGTCAGGCTTTGATTCTTGCCCGAATACTTGGACATCGGATTAATATGGAAAACATTCAGGTTTGTTTGGCATTTTTCACATTCTACTTCTCTGTCCCACCTTTCCTATATTTAGCTTATTTTCCCCCTATGTTAATAATTTTATATGCATTTCACAGATTGAGAGCTTGTATCCCAAAGAAATGGGGCCTGATGTAATGACTGTTGAAGACTTTTTGGGCCGTGGACTCTCGTTGCTGGACAAAGATATTCAAGAGAGAGTTGAGAAGGCAGCTTCAAATGGAAATGTTCTGCGATATGTCTGTGTCATTGAGGGCCCAAGGTATCTTCTTTTTCCTCCCTTTTGTATTTTGTGTTCAATCTAGCATTTGTTTCATACCTCAACACATATAGTTTTCTCCTTTTCCTAGGTGTGAAGTCAGTATTCAAGAGCTTCCAAAGAATTCTCCTTTAGGAAGATTAAGAGGAAGTGATAATGTGGTAATCTTCTTTTATTTTCTCGCTTTTGGTTTGTGTATATTTAACTAGTAAGATACCTCTGTGTTCGCACGGGATATTTTTGTTTTTACACATGTTGGAAATAGCCATAATCAATTTCTGATAATAGTGAGTTATCTCAGAATTGGCTCATAATCAAAATACATCTAAAAGCTGTGAGAAAATTATTTTTTGATAACACTGAGTTAGCTCAGAATTGTTGCTTCTACAGTATTTGATGACCAAATATGCTTCCCCTTGCTGTCTTTGTGGTTAATGCTGCAAAGTAGCAACATTTTGTATATATTACTTGTTAATGGATAACTCTCTGTCAAGCATCTTAATAATTGCTAACCATTTCCCTCTTGTTTTTCTTGCATAGATTTCTCCCCTGGTTGATAGCAGCCACAACATTCTATCCAGAGTACTATTTTGTTCTGCTTTCGTTCTATTTGACCCTCTTGGTCTTCTTGACAGATCTGTGTATTTGATGTTTAATTGGCTGGAGCACTTTTGTTCAATTAGGACAACATATAAATACAAAGTCCTTTCAAACTTACAGCAGGATCTCACTTATCTAATCAAATAACTGATTGAGCTTTGATGTCTAAAACTGAAAACTAAAAACTTCAAAATGATCTTTCAAGTGGTTCAAGAACTAGAAGAATAATTTTCATCATATGCTAGAATGTTCTAATATGAAAAGACAGAGATAGTGAGAGTGGATATGTTCAAATGTGAAATGAAAATTAATGAATGATAAAAACTGAAAACGCAGTGAGAGGAGATTTTAAAAAGGACCGAGAGTGTCTTTTAGCGGCAAAGTAGTATGTCTTTGAGCACATGCCACGTGGCAAAATTGGAGCGAAGTTTCTTAAATAGAAAGTAGGATAGAATAGATTAGGATTATTTTCCATTGTAGAGGCTTGACATGGCACAATATGCTTTCATTCTCAATTTATTTGCTTTGCCATACAGTACAAGTTTGGATTTTCTGGAGCAATAATAACCATTTTGTATGTTGATGCAAATGACAGTTGGAAGTATACACCCGATGCTATAGTGACCTACCTCTGGTTATTCAAGGTGCTGGAGCTGGAAATGACACGACAGCAGCCGGTGTCCTTGCTGATATTGTGGATCTTCAGGATTTATTTCCTTGAGGGAAATGTTTTTGTTCTGTGAATTTAAAGAAAATAAAAGTTACAGCTGCTATGTATCTTGTCATGTAATCTGGTCCACGTGCTTTTAAATTTTTGGTTAAAGTTGGTCCCCATTCATGATTTGTACTACCATTTTCAATGTTGTACAAAGGCATACATTTCACCAATTTTACAAATGTGTGCCCTTTATACACCTAAATCATTGTAGTTTTATTTATTTCTTGATTAATGGAGCTTTCTATTTTTATGAGAAATTGAAAGGGTTTCTTCTCCAAGAGACATGTCTAAATGAGCCACACGACACTATCAAATTTGGAATCACAATTTTAATCCAGAATCTTGAGGAATATGGACATTAGTCTAGCTATTCATATACATTGTCATCACTTAACTCGATCTTAACAATGTAAGAATTCACATTGACTTGTGCTTAAACTTGTCTCATTTTAATGCAGTATCACTCTTCAAAATTCTGCTAATTCAGTGCAATCAAAATAGCAACCTGTAGGTCCTTCATCTGGTAAAAGGGCCAGCATGACTGGACCTCTAGCACCCTCCTGTGCTGTTATTGTGCCTTTATGCCAGTTTAGATCAGTGCTTACAAAGCCAGGATGAACACAGTTTATGAGCATGTCAGGATTTTTCTTGGCAAGAACTCTCGTGTAGGCATTGAGACTAGCCTTTGAGATGCTGTATGCTGGAAGCATCATTCTCCACCCATTAGCTTCAAGATTATTTCCTTTGAAATCATACAGAAATTTCTTCACTATGTCATCTATTTTCTCTTCAGACAGTTCATCCACATTCCCAAGTTCATTTCTTAGCCTCCCATTTGGAATCCTCTGCAATATCATGATGTTTCATCAATTTTCATCATGTTGTATTTATTAGGCATGTCAATGTGTTCTTTCTTTTCGCACTAGTACAAAACATATTGAGCATATTATCTGTAAAAGATGATGATGTTTCTTATGCAGCTGAATTTCGGCTATATACCTTCAACTCACCCCTGAGGGAGGAGAGATTCACTATCCTTGCCTTTGCAGATGATAACTGTAGCAGAGGAAGGAGAGCCATAGTAACTCTTTTTACACCATAGTAATTGGTATTTAAACATTCTTCTGCCTTCGTGTAAGTTTCTGTAATAACTCCTTGAAACAAGGTTTTGTCAACCTTACATGACAACTGCATCCACAAGTTATAAAAGGTGTCATTTTATAAATTCTGGTAATTTAGTAGTATTTTGAGCTTACCCAAGTTGCAGGATCCACATTCATGGTCTGCAGACTCTCCTCGTCTACTTCTACACATGATGCTCCTGCATTATTAATCTGTGCAAAACTAGTTACTTCTGTTTACTGATACAAAAGGAGGGAGCTGTTTGTATTTTTTAGGAATTGACTCATTTTGAACCCAAAAACAGCAATAGAAAAAGAAGGAAAAAAAAGTTTTATTACTTGTGCTTTTAACCACTGAGAGACAACAATCTCATGCTTTTAAAAATATATTTGTAGAATATTATTTGTTCGATATAAATGTTGAAAATATTGATATACTGATATATGAATTTTCATAAAAATATTGATTATAAATGTTGAAAATATATTATGATTTTTGTATTCATTGTATAGACAATATCATATTATGTAAATCAAGATAGTACCTCCTATGTTTATGTTTGTATTGATTGTCTTGAGCTTATATAAAATCAACTTAGTTTTGTAATTCAAACACACACGGTTTCAGTTTTCTCTCTTTCAACAATAAACATTCAAGAAGATTGAAAGTTTCAAATGTTGGATCTATAAAATAAAATAAAAATTAAAAGAATCACCCTCTAACCAAGATGTCAAGCCTGCCAAATTTTTGTTGGATGAACTTGACCAATGACTCAATACTGAGAGCATCCAAAACATCCAGTTGATGGAATATCACATTTGACAGACATAACTGGTGGAGCTTTGTCATGGCATCCCTTCCCCTTGTCTCATTTCTTGCTGTTAAGACAACCACAATGCCTAAAGATGCAAGTTTCTGTACTATCTCCAGTCCAATGCCTTTGTTTGCACCTGTAACTACTGCATATCTAGACATACCAACCAGATCATGTGTCAGACACAACCTTGTAATGTAGTTTGAGTTTTAAGTGTCTTGAGGATGATTTTCAATCAATGATATTGGTTCACTACCTTTGTGCCACATATGTTCCATTTAATTCCATATATGTAGCTGAGGATATGCAACAGACTCTTAAATTTTGTATAAGCTGCAAAGTATTAAATGTTAAGGAAAATATCAATAAGAGTTTCTCCATTTTGTATAGAAAGATAATGTCTCTAATTTAAGAAATAAAGTTACTACTATCTCTATTATGTGTTCTAAATTATTGTTTAAGGTTTTCTTGGACACATTAATAAATTAAATAAATTAAATGAATAAATATAATAATATCATAAAAAAATTCATATTAATGTATCCAAAAAAAATTTATTCTTATTAACTATTGACTATTAACTATTTTCATAAATACATAGTTGAATAGTGAAATCAAAAGTATGCACAATATTAATTTAAAGAAACAAAATTAATTAATTGTGTCTTGAAAGTATAAAACTGACGATTTCACATATAAAGAGATCTTTATTTCGCAAAAGAAATTAAAATGTTCATTATTATAGTTTTTTAGTATATAAATAATATAAAAACATATTTTAAAATATTGTGATATTAATTAAACTTTTATACACCAAAACTATAATAATAATAATAATAATAATAATAATAATAATAATAATAATAAATAAATAAAATTTAGAAATTGAGAGGACCTCGACTGCGGTTTTGTGTTTCAACAATTAATACCTAGTTGAAAGTGAAATGAGAGTCAGAGCACTAAATAGAATGAGATGCATAAAGAAACAAATTACAATGTTGCATTGCAGGCAATGTCATGTAATTGTTTATCATTTAATTTAGTTATTTAATTATCAGGAATTATTCTTTTTTGACTAGAATATCCGCTATTATGTAAACCTATTGTTATGTGTATGAAATAAGAAGCATCGTCAAGTTTTTGTGATTTTGTCAACATGTTGTTGGCTTAGGTATGATCATCTTTAATAATAACTGCATATCAAAACCTTTTAGATAACTTCCAATTTTATAACTCATTCATTTGCATGCGTTTCATTCTTCTTTTTATTTTTCTCTGCGCTCCATACTAATATATAATGTCCACTATAAATATGAATATATAATCAGTGTGTGGATCATTAAATTTGGTTTATATTAACTAATTAGTTTGTTTAATTTTAATACCTATCTGTGTCATCGGATATGGAGGAAACATTATGTTTTTCTATATATAGATAGGAATGTGTCGTATATCAATTTATATACGTAAGTCGTTTCCGTCAAAAGATAAATAAATTAAGTGTATAATTTAAAAAAGTCTTACCAATATCAAATATAAATTAAAACAATCAAATAATCGAGTTCAAATATGATAAAAAATATTTGAAATCGATCTCAAAATATGAAAATTATTAACTAAATTTTACTTACCTCCAATCGATCATTTAATAAATTTATCTCTTATTTCCATTAAAATGTGTTTAAATATTTTTTTTAATTAAAATACTTAATAACTGCCATTAAACATTACAACTTTATAAACCCTTCTTTTATAAATCTCTTTATTATAGCATTTATTACACTCACATCAATCAATCTTTTATAGATTATGGCAGTAAGAAAAAACCTTTTCATCGATTATGATTTAAGCTTTTACATAGCATAGCCAAAAAAAAACATAGAAATTCTATTCCATCTCTTATTTCATTATCATAAACAAATTTTAAAACCAATCTTATGCATTCTTCATTTTTAAATTGTATTCATTCTACCAAATTATATTAAAAAATAAATAAATAAAGTATTTGTTTTAATCTAATCTCTAATTTCACTAACTATAATAACACATTTTTCGAAACCATTTTTAGGCGTTCCTATATTTAAAGTTGTATTCATTCGACCAAACAAATGAAGTGACAACAATTGTGGAGCAAGAACTGATTGTGAAAAATCAAGAACTACATTATGATGAAATCTCATTACTTAAAAAACCACTGGCATTATTCTAAACATTCCGATGACAACCATTTCGCCTCATTTTAGTGTTTCATGTCAAGACATTAAATTTGGAAAAGAACAGAAATGAATCCCCACAGCTGTTATACCGTGCAATTGATGTAGGGGATCCATATCTGAAAGCAACAGCTGATATCCTGGCAATTTCTCAATTCCCTTTTCCTTGCTGGATTTGCTGAAGAAGAGCAGCAGCCAGCTGTAGTGTTGCTTGTAAACGTTTCTGTGGATCTGCTTCTCCGTCTTCCTGCAAGCTATTATCTGCCAGCTGCTGATTTCCATTAACCTCTCTTTGTTGTTCTATTTGACCCATCTGTGACATCTGAGGCACATTTGGCATCTGCTGTAGCTGCTTTTGCAACTGTAGAACGTGACAAAACTGAGTTGTTGAGAATTCAGAATTCGCCACTGCGTTGTTTTCTACGGCATACGATGGTCTGGATGATGTTTCAGACTCATTAAATCTGTTCTGCCTGGGATCACCCATTGTCGATGTGCTCAAAGAACTTCCTGATTGCCTCTGCTGCTCAAGAAGAGATGCAGCTAGCTGTGCAAGCTGTTCTGGTTGCAGGGCTCCCACAGGGGTTGAAGGATCGAAATTTCTTATTTCCGGATATGATGACATGCTATTTCCACTCAATGGAATACCAGAAATTCCGCTGGAATGTTGATTTGAGATCACATTAAACATGGGCTGACGCTCCTCAACGATAGGTTCAACAGCACCACTCAATAGATGCGAAGGTAAAGTTCTATGAGGCATAAAGTTTTGCTGATTGTGAGAA
This sequence comes from Cicer judaicum, assembly GCA_037974835.1. Taxonomy (NCBI): domain Eukaryota; kingdom Viridiplantae; phylum Streptophyta; class Magnoliopsida; order Fabales; family Fabaceae; genus Cicer; species Cicer judaicum. Next base: position 16,054,113 of record JBBPBS010000276.1, read on the forward strand.
GGCCAGTTTGATCCAGATGTTTGCGGCTGGATGGAAGGATAGTCACGACTTCTTTCATCGTAGGGCTCAGGCATGCTGGCCACAGAACGAGCTGAATCCGACACGAATGGAGCTGCTGCAAATTTGTTTCCCAGAAATGAAAGATTGCTAATTCCGGAATTACCCAATTCCGAACTAGATGGTTGAGTGTTTGTAGGTATGCGTAGTGATGGAAATGACGAATTTGGATACAATGTATTCTCATTATAGGAAGATGATAGGCTTTCATTTTTCATTTCTCTTTCAATGTGCATAGGACCCTGGTTCAAACCAGGATATTCCAACCTTAGAATAACACCAGATATGCTCAATTTACCAGGTACCTTTAACACTTTCTCTGAGAAATCTGATGGTGGTACAAGAAATAAGGTGGTCTTGTCATCCAGCTTGGAAACTGCAGCACGCTGCTTTTCCTCCAGATAATGCATAAACTCGTTGTAGAATTCCATGTCAGCATCACTTCCCGGAACAAAGAAAACAACCCAAACGCCAACTGCTTGGTAGTAGTGCTTTGAAAGCATGTCTAGACTAGTTCTTGCAGTGCAATCTAAGAATTCTGGTCTGAAATAAATGTTGACATTAAAACCCATCATAAAACAATTGATTAGAAAATGAAGTCAGTAAACTTTTGGCATTGTGCTATAATCGCATGGTTGTGATGGTAATTACTGCAGTACGATACCCGAGTTTTCAATCAGAATTTCTCCTTTACCACCACACCAATTTATGGGACACTTGATCTTTTTGGCTACTGTGGGGTTATCGGCATATGGGCTTATTTACAAGAGTTTCATATTGGAGATCTATTAAGGGGATTGGAGAGCTTCATTAGATGATGTATGTCATTGTCCTTCATTGGTTGTCGTATGAGGATTTTATGTCTCCTTATTCTGCTTTGTTCTATCATCTAATGAATTCTTTTATCAATTGATCGTGTTTTAATTTGAACATAATAAGTTTTAATTTGAACATAATAATGTGCTGCATATATGTATAATCGTAAATACAAGATGTATGTTTATTTTGGTAACAGGGTTGCATAAATATGAAGTATAAAGAAGAGCTCTAAAGCCACACATGCCTGCTCAAAAAGGAAGAAAAAAAAAACATCTTCATTTAACAGCCAACTAAGTTATTATATACTTCAATGACTAAATTAATTAGTTTTTACACATTTTCCACATCTCCTGCTAGAGATGGAGTATAAAAACCATCGAAGCTTTCAATGTTTTGCATGTGAAAGTGAGAGTTTTGTAAAAGCAGAAAATTAAACCAAAAAAGTCGTCAAAACAAACCATTAGGGTTGAGGTGGTTTGGGAGAGACCCAAAAAAAAGATGGTTACTTCAAAAAGATTAAACTACATGGCATGTGAAGTTTAATTATAGATCACACATAAAAAACCTAAAAGTTAACTTGAAAGCTTGTGCTAATGACCAATGAGATGTTTTTCTACCATAAGACAAATTAGTTACATGCTATGGATGGTCATTAAAATAAATAAATAAACTTAATGCTATGGATAATTAAGACGTCTTGAAAATATCAGTATGTTGGTTTTCTGGTAATTAAAATGTATATTGGTTTTCTTGAAAATGTCTTAAATGCCCCATTCGGAGGTCAGTGAGGTTTTAGAGATACAGGTATTATTCTGATTTTATAGAGCAATTTGCTTTTTCCATGTTTCTCCCCTAGCATCTCCAGGTTGTCTTTTCATCCTTTCAAAAGCCATTATATCTCTTGAGAGTTTTAGTAAAACAATACTAGTTTAGAAATAGAAAGAATTGAACTATTTCAAAGCTGATATAAGACATTCTAATATAAAAAAAATAGATTTTAAAAGGAAAATTTTATACTTACAATGCAATATCTAGGACTTTCCCTACAGGGAAGCAGCGGGCACGACAAATAGGGGTCCCACCTTTAGCAATGGTTCCTTCCCATTTCCACTCAGTTGAAGATGAATTATCAGGTTCAGGTGTAAGTCTTTTTTTCTCAACAAAATTTGATTGGAGAGCACCAGGACCCATTTGGAAACTATCATAAGGTTTCCAGCCTTCGTGTCTATCTAAACGAACCGGAGGTGAACTTGGTGGCTGATTAAATGTTTGACCAAAAGTGAAATTTCCAGCATCAAAGCTTTTATCAAAAGGTTCATGGTGAGGAAAATCAGGTAATCTTGGGAAAACATGTTTTTGTCTTTCTAACTCAGAGAAAGCATACTCTGGAAGCTCTACCTCAGGAGAAGAGCCCATCTTTAGCTTTTTGGCCGCATGTAGATACGGAGCATCTTCTGGAAAGCGATGCGGATCTTCAAAGAATGGACCCCTTTGAGGATAATTTCGTGGAAAATCACCCTGATGAACATGCCTTTCTCTTGGTGGACTATTTATATGCTCATAGGGTTCTTGTGATGCTCCAAGTGGAGTCCCCTTCTCTCCAAATTTCCTTTGCTCATATGTGTTAATTCCACCAGCCCATGAAGAACCCCTTCTGTTAATGTCATAAGCATCAGAATCTTGAGTATCCCAATTCGGGATCAGATTCGGAGACCTAATGTTCTGCTCCCCACCAAAGCTCCTATCCTGCCTGAACTTCTCGAAAGATCCACCATGACCACTTGACTTGTATGATGGGGATCGAGGGCCATTAAATGAGCTCTTTCCAGTGTTTGATGGACCTGATTCACTCTTGGCAAAACAAATATGTACACGGGGATTCCCAAATAAATTTCCCTTCAGATTATCTAGCGCTCTGCATGCTGAAGTCACACTTCTAAAGCGAACAAACGCATAACTGCGACCTGGAAATGTCGAAATCTTCTCAATCTCACCAAATGGAGAAAAAGCCCTTTCCAAAATTAATTCATCCACCTTCAACTGAGCTGGGAACCCAATCCACAAAACCTCGCTGGGCTCTGGATTTTTCTCACTCAACTTGGATTTGTCAGAATAATGTGGTTCAGGGCTACCATGACGTCCTCTATCCCTTTGGGGGAAAGGAGATCCCCGCAATGCTGATCTTCGTTCATCACGTGAATAATCTTCATCACGTGTTACTGTCGATGGCTTATCCTGTGATCAACAATATAAACTAAATGTGAAATTGTTGTACATTTCGGGCATTCAGATTTTAGTATTCTGAAAGAAAGAAAGAATTCCATAACCTGGCTTAGATCATAATATGACAATTATGAAGTTGAAATAATTACCAATATCCAACACTTTGACTTTGTAGCAATAAGAGATTAACAAACAGACATTTTTTTGCTTTGACAGATTGCTTAGTTCGAAGCAAGTTTTGCTTCTATACGTGGCATGCGATGCTAAGTGGAACAACTTCTAAAATTGCACAATCAAAACTAGAGTACAAATCCAACACAAAGACAAAGAATGACTTTCACACAAGAAGAAAAGTACTAATTGAATGGTCACAAGTATGGTTGTATAAGGACTTGACCTAACACTAAAAAACAGACGAATAAGATATGTCGAGACAGCCGATCACTCTTACCTCTTCAAATTACGAGTACAACCGGATGTATCTCACAAGGTAGAATCAGCTTCATATATCAAAAAATACTTTAGGCTCTTACAAGAAACTGGTGCATTATTGACCTTACATAAAAATTCAAACAAATTTTATGTTGGCTTCCAACTCCTTTTCCTAACATATTGTTCCCATATCATATATTGCTTGTGGCTTTCCAACTAGTGTATTACTGCCTAATCTCCTTCAATACCCAAAAGAGGAATTTTGCGTGAAGAAACAATTGAAACGCGGGATAAGCTATCTTATCCCATAAAAGTTACATTATTATTGATGATTTTAGAGTTCCTTTCTCTCCGATGGCATAAATTGATACCAAAAAGAGCCTATCTCAATAAGATTATTTTCCATATTGATCTGAAGGTTGCAAAATAACTTCATATCAAACATAGTTACACTAGCTCTGACTCTGATTGTTAGTTTACATGAAATCGAGTCATTATACCTAATAACAGACACGTGCATAGAGTGAAATCCCAATGCAGTCTTCTCACTTTCACCAGTCATTAATCATATTAAGTATCAAAATCAAAAAAATTATTCTAGGAATGAGCCTCCCATTTTCAAATACAAATAGCGAGAAAAAAACAAGGGAAAGGAAAAAAGGAAATTAAGGGGAGAAGGAAAACAAGTATAGTGTGGGATTGTAAACCAGATAACCCGAACGGGATTTTTTTTTCTTTTGGTTTTTGTTTGGCTGAAACTGCAAATGAAAAAAAATTTATACAAAGAAACCCAAAACTGAACTAAAAAATGCCATAAAAAATAACATAATGAAGAATAGGGAGGGATGAACGAATGACTTATCAGCTTCTTAGTGCTATCATTCCTGCAGTAAATGGAAAGAAATAGCAGAACCCACTGTAACAATATACCAAAAGGAAAAAAACCACTAGAACAAAAACCTGTAAATAAGGCAGCATGCAGAGTGGGCTGGCAAAAGACATGGTAAAGCTATCTAGAAAGAAAGACCACCTGTCTGCACACTGTGCTGAATAAATATGGACAAACAATTATGAGTTTGTTCTTCATATATTGATGAATTTGAAAGGGTTCCACCAAGCCGCACTAGTATAGTAGTGGTTTCTCATATGCTAACTAGGCTAGTTTCCTTCAAGTCAGCTAGAGAAGTAAGATGCAAGAGTGCTATTTCTCAATCCAGTGCCACAAGGATATTGTATCATGGTCCAAGCTACATGTGAATTGGTGGCGATATATCATCTTGTTGATGAGATTGGATTCAAAAAGATAATGAATATGAAATTGCAGTATGACAATAAAGATTCACTGGGTGGCAAACTCTCCCAATAGTTCCTAACGGTGGCAAACTCTTGAAAGTGTCATTTTCTAAATGAAAGATTCAATGGGTGAAAAACTCTCCAAAGAGTTTCTAACAGTGCTGCATGGCCAGGTTCGTGTTTGAAATTGAGACTTTAGTTAAGTTGGAAGAGATTTGTGTCATCATATCCAAGCACTCTCGGATAATTGATGTGCCTCTTATGATCTAGAAAAGCAGATAAAAACCCTAATAAATTCACAGTCAGACTGAACTACAAGTTGAGAAATAAGATAATAACTCAACTAACTAATGAGCATAGAGTTTGTACATAAAGCACCAAACTTGAAGTAGTACAGGTTATAACTGTAAGGTTTCAACTAGTCCATGTCACTTTAAACTGTCAAGTAGGATAGTAGTAACACCTAGATCCTCTTAGCACAAGTTACTAAAGATTAAACAAATGTACTTGTAATTGATCTGGATAGGAAGTAAATGGAAGGAAGCTGTATGTTAGTTATAGAAGCACAAAAGGTTAACTTCAATTCCAAATTGTTGCACATCCCGAAAGGTCAACATTAATGGGAGCTATTGGATTCTAAAGCTTAATGCTATTAAAGTGCAAGCAAGGTTATCTATCTACCACAACCCTCTTGCAAAATACCATTGAGCTTGAAATGTGGACAATGTGCATACCAACCACACCATGTACTAAAATTAAACCAGACTCTTGACTTGACATTTCAATGGTCTGTTTCATGTTTAGAGACCTCACAAAGCCCCAGTTATACCCAGTATGTGCTCATGTTTTGTTCTATATTCAAGACTAACAAATACTTAAATTGATACAGAACACTAACAACAATTGGATTAAACTTTGTCTTTTGGTGGATACTGAACTTTTCCCTTTAAGAGCAGTTTCCTCAGTGAATTTTCCATGTTTTGGAAGGAGGGGTCAAAGCCTTGCGGAAATGCATTAGGTATGAGGTTACTTCTTGTATTTTATTTTTTGGATAGAGTTACTTCTTGTATATGAAAGAAGTAAAACATTATTATCAAATTTCAGGTTTGTCTTTTGATCAACTATGGATAAACTGTTATAGTTTTTTGTTTCTATCTGATGTCTGGTATTTAGTGGGGTATCTTTAGTTTACCTTTGCTGTATTTTCCTTCTTTTGCTTGTGAACTCTTTCCGTCAACAACAATAACTTATTCTCTTCCTTTGAAATCCTTTCAAATATATAAATCAATGAACAGCATCAAGAATGAGAAATCCAGTCTGCAGATTCATCCCCAACAAATGCAAGTACATTCTCATCTGAAGCTTTATGCATTGCAAACCAATAGGTATTAATTATATTTATGAATGGGCATGGGACATTATGACTAGGCATGGGAAACAAGATTCCGGTACTTGCTTAGGTAATTGCATGTCATAATCCACACTCCAAATGGACATGAGCATCCTAAAACATCATATATAAATTGAGCTATGTTCGCTGATACGAACGCACATTTTACATTGATTCACATCCATTATTACACATCTTGTGTTGGATACTGAGCTATGTTCACTAAGAGTCAAACACGAGAACACTGAACTGATATTACCACATCCTGCTGTAGCTTCCAATAAATAGCCTGGATGAATTTTTGACTTATTGACCAGGTAATCAGTTCTACTGATTAATTATAATGATTTGTCTGTAAAATTTAATTCTCTATTTCTAAACTTAATGCGTGAAGTTATTCTGAAAATGAACTATATTACAATTTACTTTGAAATTGATCAGCTGGCATTTTTTTGTCAACTAATTGATCTGTCATCTGCTGCCTGTGATTGCCAATTTGTTTTCATGTAGTGGGTATATGTTGTTTTGCTGGGTTTTGGACTGTTCTTATTTTGTAATATCATTTAACATACTCTTTGATTGTTGATTTTTGAAACATCTTGTGCTAAAGCTCAGTTGTCACATATTATTAATGAACTATTTTGCCTATCAAACAAAATTATGCATTACATCCATAATAGGCTATGTTTAATATTATTACCAATTTAAGTACTATAAACCATTTCCATCAAGAACTTGGAAATGTATGCAAGAACTGAAATTTGCTTCCAGTTCCATATATTATAAACAACATATCAAGAAATTTAAAGCAGTAGCATCATCTGATGCATGACATGTCAGAATTTCATAAACATTGCAAAGTCATTATTAGGCTTTTATTTTTTGTAATAAGCATTTTAGGCTACACTTTGGTACATATGGCTGAAACCTAACTGTAGTACTGCTAAGAACTTTGGTACAGCAGCAGATTTCGTTAATATTAGGTATTTGGTTTCAATTTGGTTTGAATCAGGAGGCCTTAACCCTGGTGGGGAATAAAAATGTGCCACGACTTGTGATTATGGGACTCCTAGCCATTGAAATGAGTAACATTTATGGTAAAATTATATAATGAGGTATTGAGTGCTTGCTCTTAGAAACTGTCAGGGTTTTTTAATAGTTTTCCTGTTATCATCTTTTAAAGAATAGAAGAAATTAATGAGGCCAGGCTGGTGGCAAAGTTGCAGTGTTGTCAAATAGCCACTATCGCGGCACTATAGCAAAGCGGAGTTCGAACAAATCGCTATGGTTCCGCGACACGCTATTTAGTACACAATGTTGTCAAATCACGGCTATAGTGGCCACTACAACATTGTTGTGCAGCAGAATTTTAACAAACCATTATTTCCACGATTGACAACTCTGCAAGCTTGGCGTGAAAAGTATGGCCAATTCTAGAGAATATGGAAAGTCTCTTTCCCCAAGATTTCGCTTTGCAGAAATCCAATTTTGAACTTGCAGAAATTATTAAAGAGGTGAGTAACGTAATGCTGCTTGGATCCATTTGGCCTTTAGTCAGAGGTATGAAGTTATTACTTCGTAACATGGTGTGGAGTAAAATATTAATTAAATAAAAAAACTTCACATCATGCTTTTCATGACAGTAATGTGCATGTTGTGGATTAACTTGATTCGATGGATAGACCTTACCAATTACCATACATTGAAAACAATGACTGGTATGTTGTATTCCTAAATTTTGTTTTTGAGAGTTTTGATTAAAAGAATTGAACTGAACAAAGCTGAACTTCCGGGGTATATACATATAATCAGCTGGAAAAGTAAGAAGCAGTATAAGATGGGCAACACTGACCGCCTTTGCAAACTCGATTCTAAGCGGGTTGCCAGCAAGAGGAAAACCTTGCAGTGATCTCATGGCATCGATGGCATCTTCATCCACTTCAAAGTTGATGAAAGCATAGCTTCGGCCAGGCTGGAATGCAACCTTCTCCAACGGTCCAAAACGTATGAAATGATGAGCAAGTTCATCCTCTACAAGGTTGTGGGATAGATTCCCAACCCAAAGGTGTCTGGAAGGAGGATTGCCATTGTCGCTGCTGCTACCACCGCCACCACCACCGCGCCCCATACCACCATTCCCCTTACTGTCTTCATATCTTGAAGGATAATCCCTCCTAGACCGATCTCTTCCACCTCTTCCACCTCGACTCGACTATTTCCAAACACAACACAAACAACAACAACAATAATAAAACACATTAAATTATACATCTTTCTAGTTTCTCCATATCTCCTCTCATAAATCTAACACAGTCACACCAAAACATGAAATCACTAAAATAAAATAAAAAGTTCACTTAATTTTACTACTTAAATACATAAACTGAGTACGCAGTTAAATTCACAAAGTAACTTATATCTTAATTTCAACAGCTTACTGGGACAAATTTAAAATAATAAAACGATTAATTTTTCAATAATTGAACACGGGCTGAACTAATGAACAAAAGTGAAAAACGATAAACCCTAATCTTAAAATTAATTGTGTGATAACGATGTTTGCGAAGTTCAGTTATTTCGGTGATGAAAATTAAAACCGATGCTTAAGGAAGATGATTAGTAGAGTGAGTGAGTGAGTGAAGCTGAAATTGTGAAGTGAAAACATGATTAATAGTAATTGAAGAATAAGTGGGAATAAAATGAAACTGACCATAGTGGATTGAAGAGACCAAATTCTGAGAAGAAGAAAGAAAGAGCGAAATGAGAATTTGGGGTTCGCAGAAATTGTGGATCGAGGAAAGTGGAAGTGATGATGATTCCTACCGAAGGAGGTATTTACTGTTTAGGGTTATCGTGATTGGTGGTGAGGTAATCCAATCTTCTAGGGCTCAAACTGCAACAAGTAACAAGCGAATATGCTATTGCTCATCTCTGCAGCAACGAAATACTAAGTCATTTTTATTTTAAAAAATTTAATTTTGCTATTCTATAAAATTTATAATTAAAAAAATAATCATAATCTATTATCTATCTAAAAATCATTACTTGCCTTGATAATCCGAAAACACCCTTTACTATCACACATTTATCCAACTTATTTTTGTTGGACAAATGTTAAGTTTTCACTTTTTTTTTTTAATTTATTTCACTTGATTTTATATTTTTTTTATCAGATTTTATAGGTTATTTAGTTTTTAATTGTATTATTATACACTTTTATTTAAATTTTGATATTTTATCGTTTCGTCATCTGTTACTCTTACTCGTTACTTGTATATTTAAATTTAAGAGAATACATATATCTTATGTGTTCTCTTCCATTTGTTCTAAAATGGACTTTCAATTAGAAACAAATCATAAAGAGGTAAACACTAACTCTTCAATCCCTAATAAAAAAGTAGTTATATTATTAGCTATGTTTTTGTTATGTCACATCTTCTTATGTTTTCATCTTTTTCTTGTAAATTTGATTATTTATGTCGTATATTTATATATTCGAGTCTAAAAAGATATATATTGTGTTGAATTTCATTTGTGTAATTTTTAATTTTTCTTCACAATTTAATTCTTTTGTTAATACTATGACACTTAAATATCATCCCCATCAACACTTTAAATTGTTTTTTTTTTTTTCATCAACCATCTCTTTTTCTTTAGTTAAACATATTTTTATCTTAAATGACAAAAATAAAAATTAAACAACATATGTTGTTTTATTTTAGTTATTTACACTTTGATATTTTTATATGTTATTAGTGGTTTGTCTGAAGTAACTTTCTTAAATAAAATTGCAAAGAATATATTATAGGTGTTCTTTATAAAGTAACGTTCAACATATTAAACAGAAATACAAATAAATATGCTCAAACTTTTGCGTTTAAACTACACAATAAATTTTTTTATATAAACTTAAAAGTATTAACATAATTACAAATATCCTATCTATATTTAGAAGATATTGTAAAATTGAACATTGATCTTAAAAGATAAACCAATATATTCTAAGATATTAAAAATTCATTTTCAGAGGAGGATTTCAATTTTGTCTTTCATTGCATAACACTCTCCCACTTCCTACGTCAAAAACAAAGTTTCATCCCTTTCTCGTTCCTTTCTATCTTGCAACAGAAGCTTTGTATTTGTTTTTTCTAAATCGTCCTCTTTCACAAAGCAAGCAAGCATTTTATTTTTATCTTTCATGTGTACTTGATTTTCAACAATTGATTTGCATGTTTCCATTTCATGTCTTTCCTCTTATGTTGGTTTCCTCTTACATCTTGGTTCAATCTATTGTCTTTGTTGTCTTGGACATTTGTGCATATCTTCGTACGGAACTTTTTTACTCTTTTTGTAACATACAAATATTTTATTTTATTTTTATATTTTACTTTATTATGAGTTGAGATAATTATTTTAAATATTATTGGTGATAGTTACTATTGTATCATGTTATTTTAATTTTTAGTAATAATAATAATAATAATAATAATATGAATGGGAAAAGGTTAAATGGCTTAGGCTGAAAAACCACGTTACCACGTTCTCTATTTTTTCCATTCGTTTTCAACGGTCAGATCAGCGAAAAAACGTTCAGAGAGGGAAAAATCATGTTCGCACAGTAGGTGTGAAACCAATTAAACAAGAGTTTATGAAGCATAATTTTAGAAACAACTTTGGTAACGGTAATAACATTACTCTATCTGCTTTCCTACTTGAATTATATGTGATATAAATATATTGTGATGTTGTATATTGATTTTGTTTGTGTCTTATCTTTAAAATGAATATTAATAATGGATGTGTTTAACATGTTCAAATTGTGGAAAATATATGTTATATGATACATTGTTATAATGGTTGTGTTTGACATGTGGTTATTCAAGGTTGTGTCTAAATTAGTCTGGGTTAGGACAAAGTTGAATGATTTTGAACGCTCTGGGTGAGTGATCTATATTGTTACTAACAAGAGTGTCTACATTCATGCATTCATAGTTGTGTGGTGCATTCATAATTGGTTCGAGCTCACATATCTTTGCGGGGATTTTGAGTTAGTGGTGTTGCTTGGAAGGACGTTTACATATTTGCATGCATATTTGCGTTGTGTTTGTTATTTGGAAATGACTCTTACATTTGACAGGACTTTACATATAGTGTTATTTGAGCGAATAATATCACGGTCAACCTAATAAGAGAAATGCGAGGAAGTACAATAGCATGCAGTTAAAGGATCCGAGATACTTTTGTATCGATATTAGACTTGTTTGATGAGTTTTTCACAAGTTCAAAGTTTATGACCAACTAGGACTTATGTTTGGGTAGTAAAACGTCGAGAGTTTTGAAGTAAATGAGTATTTAAGATAATCATAAATAAATAAAAATGAATTTGTAATTTTAAGTTTAGAATTTCGTTAGTTAATGTCTCGAAAAAGCGGGATGTTACATTTTTTTTTAAATAATTATTCTCTATAAATATAATTAAAAAAACAAACATAAATGATTATTGTCAGCAATAATATTCTTATCTTTACTTTAATGTAAAAATATTATTTAATTGTTCTTAAATTACAATCCAAGTCATTGATCATATTAAAAATTATGTAATTGAAGAGATAAAATATAATAAAATTAATATAACAAATTGTATGTATAGATAAAAAAAATTGTAAAGTGAATATATTTTATTTGATTAATTGTGTGATGTTCTAAAAACTTGTATGAATTGTATGACTTATAAAAATTATAAAACTTATTAAAATTAAAATTCTAACTTTTTAACTTGTTGATTATGTATAAATCGTGTAAAAATTCTAAAAAAAACTATATGATTTTTATTAATTTTAATTATAATATTTTAATATTTATCGTTGTCCAACTCCTTCCATGTTTTTTTTATTACTATAACATCCATAAATTGTGTTCGATGCATGTATTGAAACATTTTTGTCCAACCAGTAACCACACTTTCGAGATTAGTTTTTGAATGACTTTAAAAAATTAAAATAAGTTTACCGTAAGTGTTTTTTTTACCATACGTCCAAAAACACAAGTGAGATGTCTCCAATACATACAAATTGAACAATTGCACAGATTAAACAAATCCAACAACAATAAACTATGTAATTTTTGCTTTGACTATATACGTTTTGTCAGTTGTTTTGTTTAAACCATTTGATTTTCAAGAAAAATAAGCTTTAGTAATTTGATGTTAGCCGATACATAAATAAATTAAGACTAATTAATGTTTTATTTAGAATTGAATTTGAGTTATTCTTGAACAATTCTTCTTTAAAGTAAAATTTATTAACCTTTTGAATTATATTGTTTGATATATCGATTTTTAATATTAATTTGTGATTTGATAAATTTAAAATTCATTATACTATTTTTTTATTAAAAAAATTTAGAGTAAAGAGATGTGTATAAATCTGACGTAAAAAAAACTTATAATTTATCGAATATTTTATGGATTACATTTGTTTCACTCCAACGGTATTATCAATATCGAATCTACAACATGTTCGATTTTTCACTACTAAACTAAATCATAATTTATAATAACTAAATTTATAAAAGTTGCAATTTATAAGGTTTAAAAATATATTTAATTTAAATAAAAAAAAAAAACTTTCTATAGGTAAATCACAAATGGATTATGTATAGATATAAAAGTAAATGTTCTCATTCTTTCCTCATAAATCCACATTCTTACCCAGTTAACTACTTTTTGATTCCCTTCCCGTTTAATTTTCGATTTAGAAAATACACTTGAATTGGTTGCACTGTTCTCAATGTAAGTAGGCATAATTTGGGTAAAAATTGCAATCCTGACCCGCTTCTTCCTAACCGTGACAGTGCCATTTGGTTCAACATTACCATTTCCATGGGTGATCCGATCCATCTTCAGATCTGCGACATCCGTGACTCATTCTCCTCCTAATCATTACCATACCATTTTAGTTACACTGCAACCGTGTGCGAGACCGATAATCAATGAGCGATCAAGAGGCATCAGTGTCGACTGAAGTATCCGGAATTGGCGATGTCAAAGAATGGCTAGCCAAAACCTTCGAAGCTGCAGGCAAACCTGTTCCTGAATTCGAATACACTCCACGCAGCGTCTCTCACTTGCACCATCTTTTAACTCTCTCCAAAGCCAAAGACGAAGCCGCGCGTCTCGTCGCTCGTGATTTCCGTCTCAAAGCCTCTGAGTATCGATCTCAAGGTGAGGTACTTCACTTACTGCCACTAGTTGCAATTAGGGTTAGGTTAGGTTCCTCTTTTATTTTTTTTATGAAATGCTATGAAACACCTATACCAATACATTAACACCGGTAATAATTTTAGAAATTAATTCATTAAATGTAATAAAAGTGTCAATGTGGTGTTGGTGTTGGACATGATGACATGTCTTGGATAGGAAGTGTTGGTGCTACAAAGCTAAATTGTCTTACATTTTGATTTTGCATTGTAGCTGCTAGGATTAGAGAGATTCTGGAGAATGTAGGTTTGGCTCAGGAGAGTTTACCGTCCAATGTGGTTGCGTCCACTCAGGTTCTTGCTAACGTTGCTAACTTGTTGAATATAAGAGATACTGAACTTAGTAGGTGGGTTTCACTCTCGCCATTTTTGTTGTTTTTGTTTGTTTAATTTCTGCGTTAAATTTTGAGTTGTGGAACTGTGTTTTTCTTTTTAGTTTTCTTGTGGCGATGGGTGATATTTCCCTGAGGAAGACTGGTGTGGAGGAGAAAAGGGCTAAAGTGCAGAAGGAGTCCAAGTTTCTTCTCGATTATACTAGAAAGGCTATAGCCAGGTTAACATATTTGAAAAGGTATGCTTTCAAATTAAGTTACCTTCTTGTGCATTATGGGAAGTTGTTCTCTTCAAGTTAGGTTAGTGTTTGGCATACTTACCCACAATGTTATCAAATAGCTGTTATAGCAGCTTTATACTGTCGTGAAATTTTAACAAACTGTAGTTGTTTCGCGATACACAATTTAGTACAAACTGTTATTAAGTAGTGGCTATAACAATGCTATTACATTATAGCATAGAGGAATTTGAACTAATCACTATTTTTGGCGATCCGTAATTGACACTGCTTAGATAATGTCCTATTCGTTGACCTTATATCTACTATTAATGTGAAACCAAAGATAGAAGAGAACTTATGTTTTGCTCTGTTTTAATTTGTCTACCAAAAGCTATAGTAACGTGCTAAAGGGGGGCAGGATGTCCTTGCTTTTGGCATATGATTATATTTTGTTCCTCACTAACTTAACACAAAGAAATGTTTGTGCAGAACACTAGCCCAATTGGAAGATGAAGTAGCTCCATGTGAGGCTCAGATGGAAAGTTGGATGACGAACTTGCAAGTGATGGCTGCAAAAGAAAGGCAGTACATGCAGCAATCTGCCAACTATAAGGTACAAAGTTTATTTTTTTGGGGGGGAGGGGGGTTAGGGTTTTCTTGAATTTGGTTTTTTAAGTTGAGATGTGTTTTGAGAGTCACGGAAAAAAGCTGGTGAACCTATTTGATGTTAGATAAAAAGGCCGAAGGGTTATATTAGCATGCGAGAGATTTAGTAAGAGAAAAGGATGGACAAGGAGGCCAACCGTAAAAGGTAGAAAAATACACCAGTCAATGGGGAAGAAGTGAATTAGCCTCTCTACTCATTAAACTGGTTTTACTGTACAAAACTTGAGTATTGAAAAAACAAAAGAAACCAAAAGGCATAACATGACTAAAATATAACATCATTGCAAATTTTTGTGCTTTTCTGTTTTACATATTCCTGTTGTATTATGCAATACTGGCAGAGGCACTACAATGCCATATAATATGATTAGTGTATTTTAGCTGTAATTTTTGTCACATGATGGATTTGCCTAACTCAATTGCTATATGAAAAGAGAAAGCATGACACATTTTTTCATATGCTTATTGATTTAGTTGCTGATTTTTAATTAAATCTGTCATCAAACTTTATATTGAATTGACAATTCATGTCATGGAGGTTATTAGGAAACAAGTAAGAGGGACAATCAGAGAAAGCCAATCAGCTACCTAGAATGTATTCAATTAGGAACAAGTTGAGAAGTTAAGTAGTTAGAGGGAAGTGCATGTATAAATAACAAGTAAAGATGGAAAAAGGCATTTGCAAATTTACTTTAGAAAGTTTGTGTGAAAAAAATGACAAGTAAATCAGTAATTAAGAATGCGCTGAATAGATTAGTGACATTATTATTGATAAAGGTCTAGGAAACAACGAGTTCCACTGAGTTAGAATACAGAGAATTGAAGTGGGCAGTTGCAGAATCGACAGTTACCGAAGTTATAGATTTGACAGGGAATTCGAGAGCCTGACGCTCTCCCATTTAAAAGATAGACATTGTTTATACTATATTACTTTCTATACAAAAGCCCAGAAGTTTCTTGGGTAGTGTTTTTACTTTTTAGGGATGTCTATTCAACTTTGTGAACAGCATTAAGAAACCACTATTTTAGAAAGAAAACAGCTTTTTTAGGTGACTAGAATCAAGAAAGGATGGGATTTAGGAATTTAAAATTGGGTAAAAGAACTTAAAGTTTGGAGGTGCGAATGCTCTAGGAGGACACCCTTGAGACAATTCCATCTCTGCATGATGGTAGTGATGAGGAGGAGCATGGAGTACACATAAGATTGGTAGGTCAAGAGGAAGAAAGGAAGGGGAAGTCACATGACTTGTCATTAACAAGTTTAATTAAAGCTATTACATTTAATCTGATTGTTATTATCATATGTCCTCACTTATGTTCTCACATGATATGTTTGAATATATATCGTGAGAGAGGGAGATAGAGAAAGGATGAGCAATAGGATCCAAAACAATCATAGAGGACAGAGGACTCATCTTCTAGTTAACAATCAGTTAATATGACACTCTCATGTGAATCCCATCACACATGAAACAAGTCCCACCAAATAGGTAATGGGACCCTCTAATTTAGTGGGACCCCTGTGACACCCAATTGTAAAGAGAGTGTTGGAGGGAAGGTGTTAGAGAATGTATTGCCACTTTGCTAGTACTCCTCAAACTTCGATATTAAGACTAAGGTGGACTAACCCCTGTCAAAGCCATTAGGCCCATTAGCATACATATACTGTATGTAAAAACAGAATCCTTCTCTTAGAAATTAGAATACAAAGAAACTAAGATAAAAAAAAGAAAAAAAAGGCCATGCCTTTGTACTTTGTGTTTTTATATTTTGATCTTTTCAATGCCGATTAACATTTGGTGCAGGCGATGCTCAACCGTACAGGCTATACCCCAGAGGTTAGCCATAGGGTTCTAGTTGAAATGGCTGAGCATAGGAAGGAGCTGGAGAAGAAAACTAAGCCCATCCTTGATACTCTAAGGAGCTACCAAGATTTGCCTCCGGTATTTCATATTTTTCATGCTTTCTATTTGTTTTAGTTCTGGGGTATTGTAGAACTTTGTTGCGTTTATTCTTATATATTTTCTGCGGGTTGTGATTGTCCAGGACAAAGCTCTGGCTGCCTTAGCAATTGAAGATAAGAAAAGGCAGTATGCTGCTGCTGAGAAGTATCTTGAAGATGTATTGCAAACAGCTCTTGCAAATTCGGGGTGATACACGAATATAATTTGAAAGCATTTTTTCGGTTTGATTGGAAGCTTCTGTTTTAACCAAGGCTAAAAATGTCACGTTTGCCTACAACATTGATACTACAACAATGTCACTTTTGTATATTAGTAGTGTGTTCAATTTGACTTTTCATCTCTTAAGCTAAATAGTTGTATTAGATAGGGGTATATTAAACATCAAGAAAATTAACTGAACTTAACTTTCATTTTTAATAAGTGTGAAAAAATGTACTTTTTGCTTATAAATGACTAGAGAGAGTAATTCACAAATAGTCTGAAGAATTTTTTGCAAGAATTGTGAAATAGAAGAAAACAAAAGTGATAGAACAAATCTTAAGTGAGAAGTTATAGTTGAGTTATAAAATAAGTTTTATTCTTTGTCCAAAAAAGTTATTCTTTTTGTAATATTAGCTGTTTACCCTTCCTAATGCAAATAAAAAAGTACAAAAATAGACGTAAATTCTATTATTAGAAATAAGTAATACTGCTGCTAAATGATTCTTTTAATAACTATATGAAATGTAGGAATGTTAGCCGTTGCGAAAATATTTTTATAAATACATTTTTATTAACTACTATTTTATCGTATTAGAAAAAACCATATACACCAACAACGTAAACTAGTTTGACATTCAATAGAGAAAATGAGTTAAGTTTTTTTTAAAATAAACAAATACAATATATATATATATATATATATAAAGCAAAATGATTAGTTCGTATTAGACGATTGTATAAAATTATTTTGTACCATAAGTGCATCGCTTTTGCATTATATCTTATTTATGACAATTATTTACTTCAATAGTTTTTATCAAGATAAATTTAATGTATATTTTAGAAAATAAAAACATCAAATATTTTTACAAAATATGCATTTATTTTATTTTGAAAAGAGATTTATTTTATTTTAATAAGAGACTCTTGAAGTAAATTATAGTCATTGATATAAAATAAAATGTTAGTTAATAAGAATAATATTTTTATTTTTATTTTTATTTTAAAATATAAACAATTATTCACTCTATAGACTAAAAAATAGAATATTTTTTATAGTCTAACTTTAAATTTTTTATTTATATTTTTCCTGTAATTTTTTTTTACACTATAAGAAAGTAAAACTTAACTAATTTATTTTTGTATTCTTTTTTTATTCAAAATTTTATATTATATCTTATATTAAAATTTATATATTAAAATATTTTATTTTATTTTACTTTGTAAGACATAGATGCGATCACCTATAAACGATACTATTTTTTATAATAAATAATTAATTATTAATTTAATAAATAAAAATAAATAAATAACTAATTATATTAATAAAATTAAATAAAATATATTTAATAAAAAATATAAAATTAATATGATTGAGTAAATGTGTCAAAATAAATAATATATTATATTATTGTAGTTTAATTTAAAAAAATATTTTAATATATAAATTTAAATATAGAATGTAACGAAGAATTTTGAATAGAAAAATGATACAAACAAATTAAACTAAGAAGTAACACTATATATGGGTAAAAAAAAAATTCGTAACAAACAAATAAAATAAAAATATAGATAGGACAGATATAGGGACCGCCAATAATAAATGAAACATTGACTAAAAATTGTAGTGAACATGTGATATTTATAGCACGCCAAATTAAAGTCGCATATATTGAACAAATAACACAATTCCATTTTTCAACCGTTGAGGATTTTAAGCCTTCTCACACAATAACAAGGCAAAACAAAATTAACATTTATTTTTGTTAATTATTTTTCTATGGGAGTCTTTTTGGCAGGACCAAGATACAAGTTTACATTGGCTAGCTTATATTATTTCTATCCATAGTTATAAGTATTATTTGAAGAAAAAAGTTGTTTATATAAACACTCCTTCAATTTATTAAATGTATTTATTATTATTTTTTAAACATATTAGTTATTAATACTACTAATTTATTTTTAAATATAAAAAATTAAATTTAACATATTAATATATAAATTTTATTTTAGAAATATTAATTAAAAAATAAACACATTAACTATGCAATCAATTTTTGTAACAAGGGATGGATTAATTAGCATTTGTTTGAGAACTAATTTTTCTCACGAATCTATAACATTTTTTTCTCAAGTTTATAAGTGGTTTTTTATAAACTACTTGAAGTAAAGTTTGAGTTTATAATTTTTAGTGTCATTTTTTCTTTAAAGTTTTACCCTCATTGCCTTAATTTAAACTTTTTTAAATATTAAAAATAAACTAGTTCAGCGGTTGTCTCATATACCATTATCAACTATGACTTCATCCGCTATTTATGATTTTTGTCAAACATAGTCTACGGTAAAACTAATTTTACTTTGTTGATAATTACTTCTTCTTAGTCATAATTACAAATACCTTTGATGCATAAAATACTAAATTTGTCTTTGTTTTATTGATCATTATATAATTAACCACTTATTATTAATCACATCTCTTTATGCAATCACTTACTATCAATTTAATAACAAAAACACTATTATAACATTTAACATAATCAAGGGCGTGTTTGTTTCAAATATTCATAATTTCATGAATCTATTTAAGAGTGTTTACAAAATAATAAAAAATGAATTTGGTAGTCTATATTTATCTTATTGCTTGTCATTTAATTAGAATCGCCTAGATCAAAATCTGAGAGTTTAATCTAGCGGTAGGAAAATAAGTATTTAACTTGGGTATTATAAGTTCAAGTCTAATTGGTGCTTTTGAACGGCGTAAACATAAATTATTTTACAAGTATTATTCAATCATAAGATTTTTTTTATTTGGGATTGAAGTTTCAACTTTTCATTATAATTTTTATCATAAAATAAATAAATAAATAAAAGAACCGTGTAGATGTTTTTCTTTTCTTCTTTTCAAAAAGCTGATTTGTTCCACACCATAGAGATCATTTGATGTTATAGAACGGGTATAATGATAACTTTGGTCGGAATGCCTAAGGAAATTAAAAAAATATTTACCACCATTTTAATCAATAAAAATATTAAATATTATCATTTTAGTTTTTAATTTAATAAAAAAATTGAATTTATTATCAATTCATTAAAATAATCTCAAAAAAAATCTAATTTATTGTTATAAAAAATTTATGAGATATAATTTACAGTTAAAATAACTCATAATAATTATAAAGTTATATATTAAACGAAATGATATTTTGATAATTTAAAATTAATTTGATTTTTTTAATTAAATTAGTGACTATAATCACAATGTTCTATATTTTTTAGATCAAAATAGTAATTTATTTAAATTAAAAAAAAAACATAAAAATCTATAAATATTGAATGGCTATGTACATTGGTAGGATCTACTCGAATTTACTTTCGTACACAGCGACATTTTTCATTTACCCAAAAACTAGTGAACATGTGATGTCGATTCACAAAATGGGAAAAACGTAGTTCGAGTCCCACAAAAGTTTAGCATCACATCATATAATAATAATGATAAATTCTAAGGTGGACTTTCCGTAATAAAAGTCATTTGAAAAATTACAGATGATCGACAATATTATAGTTTATTTGTCTAATTTGTAAAAATATTATTTATTTTATTTTTTAATTTTATGTTAATCTTATTTGTTAATAAAAAGGTAAAAGATTTTGGAAAGTAAACAAGTGTCTATATTGATAGAAATAATAAAAAAAAATTAAATTTTTTTTTTCATTATTAAAAATAACTACTCTCTAATGTATTTTTATTATACGTCAATATAAAATTAATTTATATTAATAGTGTATATTTTTTTTTCTCTTTCGAAATACATTTTTATTATCTAGTATTTTTTTTTTCTTATGACAATGTTTTATTTAAAGATTTTCTCATCAAGATAAAATGAACAAATATTTTAAAAAATAAAAACACAATATTTCAACAAAGTAAATGCATCCGGTCCACACATGTCCTCATGAGGGTCCAATTTTTTTTTTTTTTTATAATATAATGAAATAAGGGTACATTTTTTTGGATTAAATATATTTTTAATCTCTATAAAATTATGACTTTTTCATATTTAGTCACTAAAAAATTTATTCATTTTTAGTCTTAATTTTGATTTTATATGGACTTTTTTTAGGGATTAAAACTATCATTTTTTTACAGTTTTTTTAAAATAAGGATTAAAAGTGAATAAAAAAATTTAGGGCTAAAAATTTTAGATTTTTTTATAAGGATTAAAAATAAAATTAGAATAGAATATCCAAAAAAATTTAAGATGGCTCTAATTTTCTCTGTTTATATGTTTAAAACAATGGCTTATGGATGGTGGTTCAACAAATTAAATTTTAATTTTTTTATTTTTACATTAAAATTCAGTTAAAATTCTAACGATTGATGGATGATACTTGCAAAAGTTTCAAATAACAGTTCTCTTTATTTTTGTAAATAAAATAATAATTTAATTAACATCAATTTAATAAATTAAATATTAAAAAACACAATTATATTTTTTTTTATTTTTATCTATATAACATCGATTTAGTCATTGTCTCAAAAATAAAACTAAAAGAATCATTGTCTTATATTTCTAAAAAGTATTATATTATTAACTTTTAAGTATTTATTTATTTACATAGGACAACTTATAGCTTTCACCGTACCTCAGTAGTTAATTAATGTTATAAACATATAGTGATTTCGTTAAAAATAATATAGTGAGATATAATCATTTGTGAATAATGCAAGCACTTTTAGGACAACATTGAAGAAAAAACTTGATAGTGTATTTAAAAGATAAAGTGACACTTAAAAGAAAATATTAAGTCAATGTATTATTTAGTCAAAATAAATATTTTTATTTTTATTTTTCTAAAGTGATAGTCAATAAAATATTGACAAAAACTTTTAAAATGAATAAAAGGTAGATGAAAAACGAGAACACTATAATTTTTTTCATAATTCTTAAAAACAAATTAGGAAATGAGAAAATTATTATTAATTAAAATGACATTAGCAATCATTTTATAATGATTTCAGATGAATTTTGAATTCAATCTCTTGAAGTTACAATATTAAATCCTTACCACTAAACTAAATATCTTTCATAATCAATTTTTTTTTAAAAGGTATAAAAATACCTGTGACAAGCTTTTGGGCAAACAATTCAATTAAGAACTCAAGTGCTTATTATATATAAGAACCGCTATGACATATATATTGTACATGCATGCTTGAGTTTAATAAGATATATTTAGAATATTTGAATATACACAACTTTTTATGTGTTCTCAATATTTGTTTTCACTGCTAAAATAAATTTTCGATTGGATAAGAATTAATGAAGGAATGAGGATAACACAGAAAAAAAGCTATTTTGAGTAGTAATTGAGTTTGTTTTTTTCGAAAGAAGTTGAATACTCCTTATTTTAGGGTGCAAAGAGCTAATTATGTAGAATATCTTACTAATTTGAGCCGAGATTTTCTCCATTTTTTTTTTTGGAGAAATGAACGAAGAGGATTTCAACCCATTGTTGACCATACACACTTCATTGTCCATTACATAACTTGAGAGGATTTGAGCCTCTAGCTAAAGCAATAGTAGTTGCCACTTTCCTTAGTAGTTAGTTTTCTTTTCTCCTTTCCCACTAAAAACTATATCCATCATTGTCAATCTTGATTTAGTACATGTGAATGTGATGTTAGTTTTCCACTAATCATGCAAACCCAAAATAACATAACTTAAATGACACTAAGAAAAAACCATGCCAACTAGAAATGTGATTTTGGAACTAGAAGAAGGTAACTTAATCTAAATTCCTAATTATACGACATGATCATCATTAAGAAAACAAATATAATAATATATTACACTCAAATTAAAAAAAAGGGACAAAAACTTGATCAAAATTCCTTATATTTCTGTCATTTTGTTCTTAAATTAAACAATAAAAACCCATTTTTTTCTTTAATATTAAATGATCTTTATTAAATGATTTTTTCTAGACTATCTTTGTAGAATAATTGTGAGTAATTAATCTATTACCTAATAAAAATTAACATTAATTAGTTTAGGAATCTCACTCGTAAATTTATTCATGTGACTAATTATATTAAATGTTTGGGTAAATTAGCCACAACTTTTTAAAAGCAACCTAAGTCTTACTTAAAATTAAGTTGAAGAATTTTTTTTAAAAAAATCTCACATATCATTGTTTGAATTTAGAACTTGAATACAAATACATAAAATATAAGAATTAATTAACATTATAGTTTTTAATATATATATTTAATAATATATTATTTTTTATTGATTAAAATCTACATAGATTCTACCAAATTTATACTAGACTCACATGATTTAATGAAATTTATGTAATTTTTAATCAATTAAAGAATGTATGTTGCTAGTTCTCTTCAAAATATAAAACTTATTTTAGTTCAAATAAAAAATAAAAAGTTGATATCATTTACTCTTTTCAAAAATGGTAGTTATTAAGTTGAACTGTAATTTAAAAATGTCAAATTAATATTTTTTTAATGAAAAAAATTAGAATGAGAGTATAATGCACAATTTAAAAATTCAAATACAGAAAAGATACTATAATTCATTTAACATAGATTTACAGTTTTGTCCTCCAACAGCACTGACGTGTAAAAATTGATATCATGTACCTTAAAAAATGGCTTATAAATTCGATCACAGTTTTGGGGATAAAAAAATAGTGCAACGGCTTTAATTTTCAAGAGGGTAGAAGTTTGCATCGAAATATAAAATAGACGGTGCACAATTAGTTAGTTAGGTAGTAGGTATTAAAATTCATTAAATTCAGCCACCAAAAGTTAGAAACCAATTTTTCAAATTAAAAATTTCTCTCTATTTATTTAACTACTGTATCTTGAAAACAAATAAGATTCAAGTTACACAAACCAATAATAATAGATCTCAAAAATCAAATGGCCACTGCAAGCATAGTAGTAGCTATTATTTCTTTAATCTTTGCATCACTAGCATCGAATGGAGTATCTGCTCCGGCAATGGCACCGGCATCTGTGGGAGCTCCATCACCGGAAGGTGCCGGAGCTGTAACGCCGGCTGCAGATGGTTGCTTAGCAGCAATAACAAACATGTCAGATTGTTTAACATTTGTGGAAGATGGGAGTAAATTGAAAAAGCCAGACAAAGGTTGTTGTCCTGAATTAGCAGGGTTGGTTGATAGTAACCCTATTTGTTTGTGTCAACTTTTAGGAAATTCTGATTCTATTGGCATCAAGATTGATAACAATAAAGCTCTTAAGCTTCCTTCTATTTGTGGTGTTCCTACACCTCCTGTTACTACTTGCTCAGGTAAATAAATCTATATGCTTATTTCATCTTCAAATTTTTAAATATCTTCTTTTAATTAATTAATTACCTTTAATGTTGATCTTCGAAATACATCACTTATATACCCTTTATGTTTTATATCATTTAGTGAAATTCAAATTCTATCTAAATCTGAAAAACAGTTATAGAGTTTGTTATACTTTTTATATTTTTATTAATTTATGAAATTTGTTATATATTTTAAAATCATGTGATTTTTGTCTTTACTTTAAAAATTATGGTACAGTGATGATCTTTGAATCATGTGACATATATGATACGATGAAATTATTCGTTTTTATAATTAGGTTATGATATATGAATAATTAATATATTTAAATTATTATATGTTATAAAATAATATAATATGTCATTTATATTAAAATGTTATTTTTAATTAAAAAATTAGAAGATAGATTAAAATTATTAATTTTTAAAATAAGAGATAAATTCTATAAATTATAATAAATAAAAATATCAAAACTACAATTATACTTTTTATTTAAATCAAAATGCCTCCTCAAATAGTTAAATACATATAAAAATAAAATAATGGTTTATGAATTGATTTTGTCGTAACTTTATTTGTAACATTTTATTTAGTTTATACTAAAATGTTACTGCTTATCCTTAAAATTTGTGCAATTTGTAAACAATTTTTTTGTTAGAATAAATAAAATTTTGTAAAATTTATAATAGTTCACTTTTTTCAAATGTCAACACATCATGTGTGTAATGGAATTATGGAATGTACTAGTGAAGCTGACTTCTTAGGATTGATACTGCCTTCTTTGAATTTTATTTTAATAATTTTATGTTCATATCTAAAACAGAAATACATGCCAACTTTTAGAATAATGCTAATGTGAACATTAGCCAAAAAATCCTTAATTAAGGTCTAATATCTACATTAGATTTTTAGTCGAAAAACATATACATTATATTTCCTTGTTATAATTGCCTAAAATTTAAAATGTACAAATACACTCTATAACTATAGAACTTCTTTTCTTGACCGGATTATAAAACTTTTTTCTTGACAAAACTTATGTCATTGTAATTTGTAGTTGTTTTACCTATTTAACATCAAATTAAATAGACACGTGTGGAGGAAATTTTCTAGATTCTTATAGAGATATGGCCATGAAAAAACACTTTTTTTTTGTCTTTATTATAAATGTTATTGAGATAGTAAATTTTTTAAGCGTTAAATTTAAAGAGATTGAATAATTATTAAAAATTATCATTAAAAAATTATTTAAATATACACACATGACTCATTTTAAACATCCAAATGAAGGAAGAATGCTCCTAGGATAATGTTTGAGTACACCTTCATTTATAATTATAAATTTTTAAATAATACCTATTTAAAATCACCTTGTGACAACTTAATGATTATAGTTTAATTTCATTGCATCAAATGACAAATTTCTATGACATAGTAAAATATTTGTTAATAACATTAATTAATGTTTTCTATTTAATTTTAAACTTAAAAAATGAATTAATATAAATTGAAGTATTAGATATAATCAAATATTTTAATTTTTATTAAGTCATTTTTTTTTATATTTAGCAACGAAGGAATACTTGTTTTTTCATCTCTAATTTTTAAAATAGCTTTTTCCTTCTTTTATATTTATTTCCATTTCAACGTTCCTTCCTTCAACAAGAAAATCCAGCTCAGAAGTAGCTATTTTTATTGTGTGACAGACTGCACATGCACCATGTCAGATATTAATTGTTCACATTCAAAATGACAATAGCACCCTTGAACTACCTTCTCTACAAGGCAACCATAGCAACAATGTCAAATACTGCAGTTAGTGATGTATGACTCGAAATAACTATCAATCACAACAATACCAAATTGTTCACATTTGTCATGCCATCCTTTTTTTACAACAAAATTAACTCAATTTATTTTTTCAAAAAACGACATTTATTTGTATAAATTGTTAGAAATTATAATAATAATAGTAAATAATACAATTTAAAATCAATAAAAATAAAAATAATAAACCTGCCAATAAATTTACAATATTAAATTAATAATATAAAATAATAAAATATATAAAAATATAACAAACATACAAATATAATAAAATTATAATTTAAAATACTTATATCTTGAAGTTTATTCGTTGACATAGTCATTAATTAAATTAAAAATAATATTTTAATTTAAATCAAATAAACATAGTAATAAGACATATATTATAAAAAATAGCTAGTAAATTTAATATGTGTATGGTACTAAATTACCCTTTATATATTTATACATGAATGTATTTAATTTGAATTTTTATTTTTCAAAAATAATAATAAATAGTCATGTTTGTCGTTATTAATTTATAATTTATCATCTAACAAATATCAATATTATATTTATCCTACTATGTTAGATGTTTTATCGCATTCGCATTTATAAACTCGTTGTAGCGTAAATTAATTATAATGAGATTTGCCATATGATTAAAAAAAAACTTTAGTATTTATACATTATTTGTAATAGCATGTAGCCTTGCTATTTTGAATAAAACTCTCGTCTTCTTTTGTTATTCCTTTTTTTTTTCTTTTTCTTTTCCATTTATTCATATTGTTAGCAATAATTAGGGATTCTATTTGAAACAAAAAATATATAGATTAGCAGTAGTATAAGAGAGTATTATTATATATGGAAATAAAATTTGTCGATTGTGATTACCTGTTGATTGATGGCTATTTCATATGCCACAGAAATTGGAGTTCCTGTTTCCTTGCCTCCATCAATGAGTGGAGATTCTATGTCACCAAGTAAGTTTTCCATCACTTTATTGTTATTAAATTATTATTATTATGCATTGTTATCTTACTATTATCTTGAAATTAATTTGTGGTAACTTAAATTTGTTTGTCTTGAAAAATAATGAAGATATGGCACCAAAAGGATCAGCCCCCAGTCCTTCAAATGCAGCTGCTGATAGTTCCAGTATGTGTCATTTCAATTTTTGTGAAACTATATTTTCTTAATTTTCTTCTTCCTCAATTTTTTTTTATGTGCAAGAAAAAAAATTAATTTCACTAAAATTTTGATATCCATATATAGAATTTCCCATTAATATATGTAATACTATACAATCTAACAATTGAATTATTTTTGAAAAAACAAAACTGTACAGGTAGTCCAAGCCCTGCCTCTAGCTCTTCTGAAAACAAAAGTGGAGCATCAGTCATTAAATCTTCTGGCCTTACTTTCATTTGTGTGCTGCCCATTTTCTCAATTTCCATATTCTTCTGATTTTACAGAGCATATTTATTTCATAGATATAATAGTTATTACTTCACTTCCTATTTGTGTATTGAGTGTTTTCCCTTTGTTGTAATCTGATTCATCTTTAGTGAATTATACACTTTGTTTTGATTAGGACTTGGTGTTGTGCTATTTATTCTTATGTTTTCTTCCCACTTACATTTTTGCTATATATTTATTAGTGGGCGATTTTAAATTTTCAATATGATATTTTTGCCATGAGAATTCATTAGTGGGCCATTTTAAATTTTCAATATGATATTTTTTTTACATAAATAATTTATATGATTTAAAATTTAAAATGATTTCAATAAATAATAATTTAAAGTAAATAATTTAAAATATGATAAATTACTTTTGGGATCTCTCAACTATTTTTCAGGTTTTATTTTTATCTCTTAATTAATTTTTATTTTTGCTTTGATTTGTAAGTATAGTTTCTTTAACCACTAGTCATTTCCATTAGTTTTATTAAAAAAATATATTAAATCATAGTTAAATGTCACTTTGACCTAATATGAGTCATTCAATAACATTTTTCTCTCGTAGATATCCAACAACACCGCTTTTCTTTTATGAACATTTCAACAACATCATTGTAAATACCTCATCTCACATTCAAACTAAAAAAAATATAGATCTTAATCGGACAAAATTCATTTTTTTTTTCAAATTCATATTTTTCTTTCAATCTCATAACATAATCAAACACGAAAAATAGATTTAAAATAAAAAAAGGAAGAAAATAAAAAACAATAACTAAAATTCATCTTTCTCTATTTTTATTTTTAGGTTTTTTCTACAACAAAATTCAAGAAAAAAAAAACAAACAAGAAAAATGATTCAAAAAGTATACTTAGAAAAATCATTAAAATTAATTTAATCTTTTATGGGTTGTCTCTATTTTTTCAGTCTCTTCGTTGTTTAGATAAAGTTTAGATTTTTTAATATTTTGTTTTAAGAACAATTTTCACTAATGTTATATTGGAACTCTTTTTTGTTTTCTTGAGTTTTGTTTTTGCTTTGGGGGTAATGATAGTAACTTTGTGGTGTTGGTAAAGAGGAGGAGGAGAATAATGGGTGTTTTTTACGAGGTCAAACAAAATGTATCATATGTTGATTGGTTTGGAAATAAGGTGAATGAGTTTGGGAAGAAGATGGAAGATTTCTTATGTTTTCTCTAATTCAATTTCATTTTTTCTTTTTAATCTCAAACAAGTAATAAGTTAGTGACAATTACGTAACGTTTCTGCCATAAATCAGACAAAAATAATGAAAGTGCTGATTAAAACATTAAGGAATTAAAATGAAACTTAAAAAAAAGTTAAATACTAAAAGAGTAATTTAATTTTTAAAATAATTGATATTTTAAATTAATAATTGATTTATTTTCATTTAAATAAATAAAATAGATAAATAAATAAATATATTAAATTGATAAATTTAAAATTATTAATTTTAAAATATTTTAACCATTAATTAATAAATTTTATTTTTAATTAAAAATATTATTTTTATGTTATTTTACATTTTTAAACAAAATGAACAATTAATTTTAATAAACACTCAATTTACTTAACAGTTATCAAATAGGAGTTAAGTACATTTTTGTATTCATAGAAATTATATGTTTTTTTAATTTTAAATTTGTTTTAGTTATGTAGTTTTTAGGCAATGAGCTGATATTCCCAATGTAAATCTAAAGTCACCATCCTGAAGTATATCCCTAATTATATATTTTCAAATTTTTAATGGGTTTTTTTTATAAAGTTGTTTTTTCTGGGAAGTTATTTTAAATTGTCATGTTTCTCTCAGTATAGACTTTATAACTACTACGGAAAATTAATTTTATTTTATTGAAAATTTGTGCTTTTTGAAATTTTCTGTAATGAATTTTACTCTATCAATGTTGAAAGTTCTCATACATAATATTATTATTATTTATTTTTATTTTAAATAAATATAAAAAATCATTATGTATAGATTTAATGGAAACATTCAAATTTTTGAGTAACGAAAAGATATTATATTATAAACAACAGAGATTGACCAATAAAATCGAGTAGGTGTTATTATTATTATTTGTGCATCGAAAATAGAGGAAGAAAACCATAATTAATTTTTGGTTGTGATAGAGGTGAAAAATATAAGTAAAATAAATATAACTCAAGAACTTCAACTAAAATATGTGATTTTTTGTTTAAACTTAGATCAACGATAACTCTTATATTAGATTATGTAAGAGGTTAATCTCAAGAATGTTCAACGGTATTTTTTGCTAAATTTTAAAAAACAAAAACAAAAATTATAACAAAAATTTCAAGAAGGAATGAAATTTATGATATTTATTTTTCAATATCATAAATTATTTTTTTTTAAATTTATGGGAATTTCAATTGAAAATTTGATCATAGGTGTTTTTTTTTCATCTTTACTTAAAAAAAAAGTAAAAATTATTATAATAATAGTATGTACCGAAAATTTTAAAATTTTTTGAAATTTTTGATAAAGTAAAATTAATTTAAAATTTTTGTTAGTATAAATAATGTACCAGGAGTTTTTGGTTAAAAAATTCTACTGACAAAAATTTTGTTCTTTGAAATTTTAGATAGTTATAGAGTCTCTATCGGATATTTGAAAAAAAAAGATTTCTTATCATAAAATTTGATAAAATGTGAGATTTTAGAGTAATTTTTTTTATTATTAATTTATTAAAAATTAAAGGAATATATTTAGATTTTTTACCTTTTGAAGGAGTATTAATTAAATTGAGAAGTACAAAATCTAATTTTCTTTAAAATAAAATTAAAATAAATAAATAAAAATTATTTATATAAGAGATAACGATTTATTAAGAGAGATAAATGAACAAAGTTATTAAAGATAGAATATTGAAAGGTAACCAATCTTATTTCAATATAAAGAAGATCTCAATCCAATCTAAAAGAAGAATTGGACTGGGCTTTCCCGTGGAATGGGCCTTCTCGTGGACTGAGCCTTATTTAGATAATTGGGACCCGATCGAAACTGAACAACGGAGCGAGCAATATCCGTTCATCTCTCTCTTTCTCTTCGATTTCACCTTAATTTTCCTCCTCTTATTGTTCGTTCAGGTGAAGAAGCCTTTTGATTTTATCACAAGGGAAAGAAAGAGGTTTTAGTTGTTGAACCCTAAACCTAAATAATATTTGAATCCAACAATCAATCAATCTTAGCATGGCGCATAGATTGCTGAGGGACCACGAAGCCGACGGTTGGGAACGCTCCGACTTCCCAATCATCTGCGAATCATGCCTTGGTGACAGTCCCTATGTTCGAATGGTTCGTCTTTTTCTCTCTCTTTTTCCTAATTATCTTCTTTTCTTTCGTTTATTTTTCAATTTCTTCTGTCAATTTATTTGAAAGGGTTATTGGCTTGTAGATAGGCGAATAAGTAATGATGTTTAACATAGCTATGAAATAATTAAGAAATTGTGTTATTTTTTTTCCCTAAATAATTGTTTTGTGGGTTTGTTGAAGAATTGGAAGTTGAAAATACAGCCGAATCAGATCTTTAGTGGATTTTATTTTGTCTCACATTTAGTTCGCTGAAACCCTATCTATGACCGACTATTAAGAATTGGGAACTTCAATTTCCAATAATTATAGTTTTCACTTTGTTACACTTTGAAGTGTGTTATTACTTTGGGGATGCACCGCATAAAAAATCATCACAGATACAATTATAAGTTTAACATGTGTAATTTGAACTGTCTAAACTTGGTGCTCTGAGTAATTTCTGCTTAATTTTTCCAATACATTTTATATGGAAGAGCAATAAAATTGAGTAAGGAAAGTTGAGTTATCAGTTATACGGAGAAGTATAGAGGCATCAAACATGTTGATCAGAGTAGTTAATATTGAAACTAAACTAGTATTATATCATTACCAATCACAATTTCCTGGTCTATGAAAGACTTCAATGTCGAGGGATTCCATTAATGTGTATTAGCCAACAAAAATTCATGTTTAAGCATGTTTCATCAGATTTGAAATAGAATAGCGGGAACAAATTGTTTGTGTAATCGTATTTATGTTATGTTTCTTGATGGATGCAGACACGGGCTGAGTATGACAAAGAGTGCAAGATTTGTACAAGGCCATTTACTGTTTTTAGATGGAGACCCGGTCGAGATGCAAGATATAAGAAATCTGAGATCTGTCAGACATGTAGTAAGTTGAAAAATGTTTGTCAAGTATGCCTTCTGGATCTTGAATATGGGCTTCCAGTTCAAGTCCGCGACACAGCTCTCAGTATCAGTTCTAATGATGCCATTCCCAAGAGTGATGTTAATAGGGAGTATTTTGCTGAAGAACACGACCGCAAGGTATGTTTTTTTATGATGAATCATACTTAGAGTTGATAATAGTTTAATCCTTCCAAGTTGCAAATTGTTTTCTCCTAAGGTTGTTGTTATTTTTTCAACTTGAATATTAGAAACCTGACTAAACAACTATCTCATATTGAAATTTTTAATATGGAGAAACCTTGGATATGTATGCATCTGCGACGTGAAGTATATTTGCACTTGTCTGATAGATCTAATTTTGCAAATATGATGAGTCACTTGTAGTTGCTTAACTACAGGATGTTGCTTGCACATGTCTTATTGATCATAGATCTGATTATGTTAATATGATAGGAATCACTTGTGGACTGGAGTTGCTGATGTTTTATTGCTCAAATTATAATTGATTCAATTGTCTCATTTCTTAAGTCTATCACAAGACGATGACATTTTTACTTTATGATGATGATCTTTTTACTAATGTTATAAGCATGGTGCAGGCTAGAGCTGGTATAGATTATGAATCCTCTTTTGGTAAAGCACGACCAAATGATACTATCTTGAAGCTTCAGAGGACAACACCTTATTACAAAAGAAATCGGGCACATATTTGCAGTTTCTACATAAGGGGTGAGTGTACTAGAGGAGCTGAGTGCCCTTACCGACATGAGATGCCAGTAACTGGGGAATTGTCACAACAAAATATCAAAGATCGTTATTATGGGTATGTACAGTTGTCAATGACTTCCTTATTTGATTATGGATTTCCTTACCTAAGCCCTCTTTCAATTTCCAATTTTGTTTTGCTATGTATAGTTAATGGCACTAGGGAGGAACTCAAGCATTTTCTTTTGTAATTGAGATGGTTGTTGATTTATTAGGCGTTCGGCTCCATTCTATGTTTCCTTCTGCATAGGGCTAAAGTCATGCATCATTTTTTTCTTCGTTTTTAGCGAGAAATGGAAAAGCATAATTTAGCTTTATGCAATATCAGCAGTTAATATTGCTTCATGCTTTTAACTCTGTTTTATGTAGAAGAGCTCATTGATTATGCCTTTGAACTGCAGGGTGAATGATCCGGTGGCTATGAAACTACTTGGCAAGGCTGGAGAGATGGCCTCTCTGGAGGCTCCTGAGGATGAGAGCATTAAAACACTTTATGTTGGTGGACTTGATGCTAGGGTCACCGAGCAGGATTTGCGGGATCACTTCTATGCCCATGGAGAAATTGAGTCAATCAAAATGGTTCTCCAACGAGCCTGTGCTTTTGTAACCTATACAACCAGAGAAGGTGCAGAAAAGGCAGCAGAAGAACTCTCAAACAAATTGGTTATTAAGGGCCTAAGGCTAAAGCTGATGTGGGGCAGGCCTCAATCATCAAAACCCGAGTCTGATGGCTCTGATCAAGCAAGGCAGCAGGCATCTGTGGCTCATAGTGGGTTGTTGCCTCGAGCAGTTATATCACAGCAGCAGAACCAGGATCAAACCCAAGGAATGCTTTACTATAACAATCCACCTCCTCAGCAGGAAAGAAGCTATTACCCATCAATGGATCCTCAAAGAATGGGTGCTCTTATTCCATCTCAAGATGGTCCTCCTGGCGGGCCTTCTGGATCAGGGGAGAACAAACCGAGTTCTGAGAAGCAGCAAATGCAACACTATTCCCATCCAATGATGCCACCTCCACATGGCCAATATCATCATCAATACTATCCTCCATACGGTTACATGCCACCAGTTCCCCCTTATCAACAATACCCACCACCACCATACAATGCTACCGTGCCTCCATCCCAGCCACCACCTGCAAACCATTCCTATCAATATCCTATGCAACCAGGGTCTTCACAAACAGGGTCTGGACAGGTTGGGTCTGCTCCGGCAGAAACCGGAACATCAACATCTGGGTCACAGCAGCAATGAAATTGTTCATGTAGTAATATTTCTAGCTCTTTTTAATGCTACGTTTTTCCTTCGAGTAAGGATGTTGATAGGGAAGATATTTGTGCTTAAGCCGTCAAATTACTATCTCAACTAGCATTGATACTGATTTGACTTGCGGCTTGAACAAGTTATTTTATGAATTGATTTTGTGCTTTTGCAAATCTTGGTTCCTTGTCAGATCATTGTCATGTTCAGGCTCTACTTTAGCATTGCGTTAAGCTCACGTTGTTACATATTGTTGGATTTCATAAAATAAATTACCCCTCTATTTTGGCCTCGTACAAAACCTATATTTTCAAATCCTATACAAAACCACTTCTATTTTTTATTTATAAATTACCCCTCTATTTTGGCCTCGTACAAAACCTATATTTTCAAATCCTATACAAAACCACTTCTATTTTTTATTTATATTTTGATGAAACCTCTTCTATTTTATAAATATGTTACGTAATTTCAAAGTATGTATTGTGATTTTTCACTTGTGCATTTAATGATGGGTCCCTTTGACTTACTATTTTAATTCTCTGGATTCCGCTTGAATTAAACGTAACTTCAATTTCTTTTCAAATGATTGTTTGACATAAATTTGAAACACTGATATTGTATAAAGACCAAAACATTATTAACAAAGAATTCCTGTTAAGTGTTAACCACACAGCATTGTCTTGTAACCTTGTTAACCACAACAATCCTCTGGGAACTTGTTATTTGCGTTTTGATTTGCCCGCAATTCTAGACGGATTGGGGTTGAATTGAAGATTTGAATCCATCTACTTAAGTTGGTTTACCTTGTTTAACTTACTGAAAAAACTGCAAATACGGAGCGAATAGGTTGGTGCAAATACGGAGCGAATAGGTTGGTTTGTTGAGTCAGATTATAAAAATTTGCTATATATATATATATATATATATTTTTTTTTATGTTTTTAGTTTTTTCTTTCTTTCACTAACTCAACTAAATTTAAAAACTAAAAGTGGTCTACTGATTTTTTCAATCCAATTAAAAACTAACTCAAATTAAAAGTTAATAAAAATATGAATTTTATGTACAAGGATACAAAAGTTGAAGCGTATAATTTTAATTAGTACGTGTTAATATATTATGAAGAGGAGAATATATTATCTCATGTTCGAACTGCTGAGTTAAACTCTATAGTGAATTATGATATATTTAATAAATTTTATAGTTATTTATTTATTAATATACTATAACAATAGATTTTTAGTAATTTTTTGGAATTTTTTAATTTTGATGAATTTATTTAGAGATTTTTTTTATGTTGACGATAACTTTGTTTAAGTATTTAACTTTGTTGATTGATGGATTCATTTATTATTTTTACAAATATTAAAATAAAAAATGGTGAATCGGCCCAGAAGCCCGCCTCAGGGTGGTGATATTTTCAACTTCACCACGTGAATTCATTTGTCTCGCTCCACCTTATTGTGGGATAATCACGGAGCAGACTGATCTGCTTTGCGATCTCTATATAAATGTACACATATTTAGAAGTGTAGTCTAAAATTGCACTTTTAAAAACATATAATAGAAATCTATTATAATATATTAAACTGAATCTCGAATTCTATCAGCGAGAACTCATCTTTATTTATACCACATATTCAAATATTTGTCAACTCAAAAAAATTATGACGTGACATTTACTAAAGCATACTATTTCTTTCATTTTATATTTCCATTCTATTTTGTTTTACTAATATGTAATGCAAATGATTTCATTTGTCCATCGAGTAAGTTTTCCAACTTTAACTCCAATTTATCACTCAACGATCCATTAGTATACTTAAAAGTTTTGCTCACTTATCAAACATTTCATTTCAATAACTCAAAAAAAAAACACTCAATATCTCTCAAGTATCACAAGACAAGTTTGCTTACATAAACGCATAAAATTTAGGTTCAAGTCACTTACCAACGATAAATACATTATGAATGCAACAAAACTACACCCATTTCAATATGAGGTATGTTCTCAATTCACAAATACTTTCATATTATTGTTTTTCTGTTATCAGTTATTGTTGAAGATCATATATAATTATCATTGTATATGGGAAATTTTTTCCTATGATGTTGAATGTGTGCGTATCTTATTGCATTTTTTTATAATTAAAAAAACACAAATTATAATCGAAACAAAATAAAGATGAATAATACTAAATATTTAGAAATGAATAACTTCTAACAATTTTACTAACTTTTAATCATTTCAATGTTAGCTTGAAACTTGCTATGTCTTAAACCTCCACAAACTTTTTTTACCTATAACTAACTCTTGAAGTTTCTTGACCATAACAAATAATTATTTGGAACTTTTATTTTACATTTTAATTATTTAGATGAAACAATAATTAAAGAGTAATTGAACTACTCTCCATTCAAAAATACCATAGCTATAGACTTCAGTTGCTTTATGTATTGAAATTTCATTTCACTTGATAGTTTTGTGTAACTAACATTTTTTTTTTTTAATATTTTTATTATATTAAAAATATTTTTATTATTATTATTTAAGGTTAAACCTTAAAAAAAATTCTATTTTGCTTTGTAGGGTTGCTTCCATGTATATCACATATATTTTCACATGTAAAAATTGTTATGAATATTATTTTTAACAAATTACCACTCATGAATAAATATTATAATACACATCGAAACACATTTAGTATATATTAAAATTGAAAGTGAGATTAACAGAATTACGATGAGATACCATGATTTAAAAAAAAATTGTCTTTTAAAATTAAAAATATCAAAAAATTCATAAATTTATAAAATCTAATAATTCAAAAACTAAAATAAATCATATAAAATAAAAAACATATTACAAAGAACACTTCAATATATATAATTTTTTTAATAAACCAATTATATAAAAAATGTTAAAGACAAGAATTTCATCCATAGTAAAATCATATGAATAGTCTAATATTAGTCAACAAAGTTTGACATTTTCCTTTATACTAATGTAAACCTAATATATATATATATATATATATTTTTTTTTTAAAAAAAAAAAAATATATTTACCATTTGACTTAAGAATGGTTGAATATATTCTACTTTAAAATAAAAATTACATTACTTTTAAATTATATATTATTTTATACTCACAAATATGTTATAGTCTACCGCACAACTGCATATTATTTTATATTCACTAATATATTAAATTATGCCGCGCAAATATTTCGTATTTTATTAAACTCAACATTTTAGAATGCAACGCATAGGCCAAAAAGAAACAGAACCATATAACCATTTTTCCATGCCCTTGAATTGGTGACTGAGTTCACGTAAATCTCACAAAAAGAGACAGAAAAATACCTTGGATATAACTTCAAAATTCATTCTTAACTAAGCAATAATAGTAGTTTATGCCAGCATGAAAACTTAGGATAAAACAAACTAAGTTAGCTAAAAATGTATGCAAATCCAAGAAATTCCCAGCTACTAGCTATACATATATATATAAGAAGACTAACACAAGGCTAAGAGAATCACCAACATAATGGCACAAAGTTTAACTATTGCTGTTTTTGGTTTCGCATGTATTTGGACTTGGATGCAAAACACGCATGGTGAGTACTTAATTGGAGTAGGTAGTTATGACATGACTGGTCCTGCTGCTGATGTGAACATGATGGGTTATGCCAACATTGAACAGAACACAGCTGGTATTCATTTCAGGCTAAGAGCTAGAACTTTCATTGTGGCTGAGAACCTTCAAGGTCATAGATTTGTTTTTGTTAATCTAGATGCTGGAATGGCTTCTCAGCTTCTAACTATAAAGCTCCTTGAGAGACTTAAATCAAGGTACATAAATTGAGCTAATAATGTTTCTCTCAAAAACATATATCTAATAGTAGAGTTTTTGGACTTCACTTTATACACTAACTTCAATGGAACTGAATGTTGAATGTTGGGAGATGTCAATTCTTTAAATAAATCTTAGTTATCTCACAAAATTATTCTTTGCAGCTGCGTGCGGATAATACTTTGGTTTCACAAAAAAAAAGTTGTCATAAAATTGGTTTAAGGTCCGAGGAATGATTTCTGTTGTCATGATTAATTATTTTGAAGGTTTGGAGATTTGTATACTGAAGAAAATGTAGCAATCAGTGGAACTCATACACATGCTGGCCCTGGTGGTTATCTGCAATATGTGGTTTACTCTGTAACTTCTCTTGGTTTTGTGAAACAATCCTTTGATGCCATCACTAATGCAGTAGAACAAAGCATTATTCAAGCTCACAATAACCTTAAGCCTGGTTCCATTTTTATAAACACAGGTCAACATTTTCTCAGTTTTTTTGTCAATAATGTATTAACTAGTTGTTACTTGTTAAATATTTGAGGAATGCTGGCACCTGGAAAATAGTAATACCTTCTTTGCTACTAGACACGGCAAAACAATTTTCATGAATGTCATATATTTTTTAATACACTCTATTAGTTCTCTATTATTAGATGAATTTCATTTGAGTTCTACTCATCCAATATTAATTGAAAGGGTTAAAAAAAATACCTTAGTGACATTTGTCTAAATATTTGTAAGTTGTTTATTTCAACATATATCAGGAAAAACAGCAACTAACAAATGTTTCATAATTCATGAGGCTGTTATCCTAAAGTTAATAGTATTAGATCAAGTTTTATAAGGACTTTATTGGCTTTTTTATTATTTTAGTGCATATTGAATTATTAATGAGTTGTGTAAATATGTATTGTACTTGTATAACATTTTCACAATTGAGCAATTATTTCTTGCTTTAGGAGATGTGAAGGAAGCAAGTATAAACAGAAGTCCAAGTGCATATCTGCTAAACCCTGCAGAGGAGAGAGCAAAGTATCCCACCAATGTTGACACACAGATGACCCTTTTGAAGTTTGTGGATGGTGCAAGTGGAAAAAGTACAGGATCATTCAGCTGGTTTGCGACGCACGGAACCTCCATGAGCAGAGACAACAAGCTTATCAGTGGAGATAACAAGGGTGTTGCTGCTAGACTCTTTGAAGATTGGTTTACTTCTCAAATTAATTCCTCTTCAAACACCAATTCCACAGAACCAGGTATGATAAAAATATTTTCAATACTACTTTTGCTAAAGATAACAATAATTGAATTTCCAAAATTTCACCTCAATGCTTGTTATGGAGAGATTGATCTAGAATTGTATATTATATGAACAGATATAGGTGAACTAGTGAAGAAAGCGCGATCAATTAAAGCCACTGGAGGAAAGGAGTGCAGTCAAAAAACAAGCCAAGCATCTAAGGTGAGAAAAAATGATGGATCCCTATTTGTTGGAGCATTTTGCCAATCAAATGTTGGAGATGTGTCACCAAATGTATTAGGAGCATTCTGCACCGACAGTGGAAAACCGTGTGACTTCAACCATTCTTCATGCAATGGCAATGACCAACTTTGTGTGGGAAGGGGACCAGGGTAATGTGTCTCTCTAACCAATTAAGAGATGCATGCTTATTTTGCTAATTCTTCTAGAAAAGTTATGCAAGTGATGTGCTTATAAGTTATTATTTTGCATGGAACAGGTACCCAAATGAAATATTAAGTACAAAGATCATAGGAGAAAGGCAATTCAAAAGTGCTGTGGAACTGTTTGGGTCAGCTTCAGAGGAACTTACAGGGAAGATCGACTATCGCCATGTCTATCTGAACTTTACGGACATTGAAGTTGAATTGGACAGTAACAAGGTGGTTAAAACATGTGCTGCAGCTCTTGGTCCTGCTTTTGCAGCAGGCACTACAGATGGACCAGGTGTTTTTGGGTTTCAACAAGGTGACACAGAAGTAAGTGTCCCTATAGTCACATGCATTTATATGCTTTTTAGTTTCAAGATTAATACTAATTGCTGAAATGAAGTATCAACAAAGAAAGAAGTGGAAGAAGCTAAACAACAAAGTTCACCAACTTTTTTTCTTCATGTGTAACTATTAACTAAGATTCATTTGGGCAGATTAGTCCGTTTTGGAAGAGTGTAAGAGATTTTCTGAAAGAACCAAGTCAATATCAAGTGGACTGCCAAAATCCAAAGCCAGTGTTGCTGAGCAGTGGAGAAATGTTTGATCCTTATCCTTGGGCGGTAAGTCGACAGTTAAGTAATTATCAGTTATTTCTATAAACAAAGTTAATAACTTGCAGAAGAATGTACTGATAAAAGTAGTATTGTTTTTCTTCCTTGATTTGTATAGCCAGCAATTCTTCCAATCCAAATTCTGAGATTGGGAAAACTGATAATTCTTTCTGTACCAGGAGGTTTGTATTCTTGTCACTGCCAAATCTTCAATCAAATTCAGAAAAACACTATTTTATATCAAATACAGATTCCAGTGTGATTTGTTCCATTGTTAAATACATAATGTAAGAAAAAACACATGCTCAAATCTAATCCTTTGAGTTTTACAGAGTTCACAACAATGGCTGGTAGAAGACTAAGGGAGGCAGTGAAGGAGACATTAATATCCAACAGCGAAGGAGAATTCGATAATGCAACACATGTCGTTATCGCCGGACTGACAAATACTTACTCACAATACATTGCAACTATTGAAGAATATCATCAGCAGCGGTATGAGGTAAGGTCAAACAGAAGAGGAGTTACTATAAAGTATAAGCCTAGTGCATATCCATATTTGACAGAAGCAATTGGTGTTGTTGAAGATTTATTCTTAAATTAACATAGTACAATGTCTAATTAATTAAAGCTTTCAGATTAACTAAATTTCTTCATTGCCCTTTACCATTCTTATACTATGCATAACGAAGCAGCACATGCTACTTTAGCTTTCAGGTTTTTTTTTTGTCTTTAACCCTCTGATTCTCATAGAAAAGAAGCTCTAGTAATCTGGAGTTCGTCTGGAAGATAAGTAAGTCTGAACTCTTGCTAATTTGTAATATGAAATGTGCAGGCTGCATCTACATTGTATGGTCCTCACACATTATCAGCATACATCCAAGAATTCAAGAAACTAGCACAAGCAATGGCTAAAGGTGATAAAATAAATGGAAATGGTCCTTCCCCACCAGATCTTTTATCTGTACAAAAGAGCTTCTTACTTGGTCCCTTTGGAGACTCAACTCCAGATGGCATCAAATTCGGCGACACCAAAGAAGATATAGCCTTTCCACAAAGCGGCTATTTTAGAAAGGGAGATAGACCAAGTGCTACATTCTGGAGTGCCAATCCAAGATATGATCTTCTAACAGAAGGCACATTTGCTGCAGTGGAAAGGCTTCAAGGTGAAAGATGGATTTCTGTTCATGATGACGACGACTTAAGCTTGTTATTCATGTGGAAAGTGGACAATAGTTCCTTGCATGGTTTAGCTATCATAGAATGGGAAATACCAAAAGATGCTATTTCTGGAGTATACAGACTAAAACACTTTGGAGCATCAAAGATCACCACTGTCTCCTCTATTAATTACTTTACTGGTGCTTCAAGTGCATTTGCAGTGCAATAGAATAGCATGACTGATTTATTAGACGTTTTGATAAAATACAAAAGAAAACAGCACTGTCCAATGTTTTGATTATTGCATAACATGATTCAAGGACTAGGATACATAAGAACAAACTCATTTTTCCATCCAAATCACACATCGAAGACATTGTCCATTGCTCAATAAATCAAAAGCTTTATTAATGTCCTTAAACTCCACCTCATGAGTCACAAATTTATCCAACTGCAGTTCCTGCAGTTAATAAACAGGGAAAAACTTAACACACTGCAAATGTCTTAAATGATTTTATCTTTCTTTTTTTGTCGCTACGTTTTTCATTTTATTACTCCTCTACTAATATTAAGTATAACATCATATATAATAAATCACAGTAAACATAGTTAAAAAAAAAAAACAAAAAGGAACTCCATATATATATATTGTACCTTGTCCATGTAACGTTTAAGCAGAATGGGAACATGATATTTGGGTTTGAGTCCTCCATATAAGGATCCTGTGAGGCTCTTCCCATCATGAAGGACCTCACTAGAACTTAGGCTCAACTTAGCTCCTGGCTTATCCACTCCTACAACAATTGTTTTTCCCCAACCCTGAAGCCAAAATCATGATCAGCTTAATTTCCACTTACTCATTTCAACAACTATTTATTTGTAGAACTCATATTATTGTCAAACTCCACCTTGTATCTATCTAACTGTTAATGTTTGTTAGAATATTAGAAAATATCTTTTATATTATATTAGAGTATCTTAAGTTATTTCCTAGGATCAATTTATAATCAAAGAGATATCTTAGAATATCTTTCATTATTATTATGATTTGTTCCTAATTTAGAATTGAGTTTATGTTTTTCTATAAATAGAGATTAGTATTGAGTCTTTTGTAATCAAGTCAGCATTAAGCTATTATCAATAATATTCAACCCCTTATTATTTTCTCTCCTCCTTTTCTCTAAAATCCCACAATTTCAACAATGTCCATTCTCATAAAATATATGGAATATTAGAATTTAGATTTAGTTTGCACAAACTAACACTTCATTAACAAAGTGGTTGCAGCAAGTGGTAAATTATTCAGGTAAATTCGAATTTTTTGAGTAATGTCAGAGCCCTTTTCCTCTTGGAATCAAATAGTTAAGAGTAAGACAATAAAAACTAAGACTTCAACTAAGACTTCACTTCTTTCAAGTTTCAATGACCTTTCAAACTTTATATGGAGGGGTGATTGGTCAAAAACATTATAGAATTAATCATGTTATCAATGTTTGTCTCTACATGACACTGACAATGTAAGGGTGTGTGTTGGGAACATTTGAGAGAATGAAATATTATACCTTTCTACATGAAGCATATGCTTCATGCACCAATGATGCCGTACCAACACACTCAAAGCAATAATCTGCTCCCCCGTTGGTCATCTCTATGATCACCTGCTCAGCATGTAACAGACTATTAGTAAAGAATAATTTTTTTCATAAATATGATTGCAAAATTTACAAGTCACTTATTTCATCTTTTCATGTGATCTCATCCAACATATCTACTTATACTCAGCACATAAATTAAAGTTAAGATTGAAAGCTTTCAAGAAGGTAGACCTGGCTCACAGGTTTGTTTTCACATTCCACAGCATGGACAAAGTCTGTGAGTCCAAATTTCTTTCCTGATCAAATAAAAGCAACAAATCCATGAAATCAAATTCAGAGTTCTTGCACAATAGCCTCAGAAGTTGTACAATTTTCCTTAGTATAGTGTTTAGTACCATACTACCTCTTTCTACGGAAGAGCTTTGTAACATGAGGGTTGCTAACAACAAAATATTTTTACTTAATGGTTGATAATGGTTCTAAATTGCGGTCCATAACAGAAATTGCAGTCACAATATAATATTTTTAGAGGTCTTTGCAACGGGATCACAACACTAATTATGGCTGCATCAGCTGCATTTTACCATAATTGTAACCGCAACTGCAATTTAA
Organism: Cicer judaicum; assembly: GCA_037974835.1. NCBI lineage: Eukaryota > Viridiplantae > Streptophyta > Magnoliopsida > Fabales > Fabaceae > Cicer > Cicer judaicum. The sequence goes on from JBBPBS010000276.1 coordinate 16,097,376, forward strand.
AACTATTTGATATGGTCTTATTGAGTAAACAATGCATTACCAATTTCAAATTTTTCAGGGATAACATCCACACCAATAATCCTAGCTGCTCCACAAAGTCTAGCTCCCTCTGCAACCTAAGAAATCAATCAATTGAAATAAACTTTAATTCAGTGTACAAATAACCAGAAAGAGTCAAAGACACAGAGAAAACAAATCTGAGTTTAAGAGAGTCCATACTGCTAATCCAACAGATCCCAGCCCAAAAATAGCCACTGTAGACCCTGGCTCCACCCCTGCTGTTCTCCAAGCAGCACCTACCCCTAGAAAGGGAATTTTAAAACAAGATTTCAAAAAACATTAAATCACATGAATGCTGTTAACTTGCAATATAAGACAACCATTAATTTCGAGTAAATATTCAAGTTGATAGTTGAAATTGTAGGGTTTTATTAGTCAGTACCCGTACTATCAATATTCCATATGATCTTTGGAATTGCAACATGCAAATCCAGTATGTCCCTTTGTTTAAATCTGTTATTAAATACAACTCTGACATTATTCACCGAGTTTCAAAATCAGCCCCAATATTACCAACTTAATGACATTCTAGTTCCTAAAAATAGCAACCCAGGAACAAAATTGATTAAAATTTTGCAATTTTAGGGAGCATTTTGGAATATCGATAATGTGCAATCCTACAATTTCAAGGAACAGTTTGAGTATTTACTTTACTTTTTGCGTGGATAAGGAAACTGATAGAACACTGCAGATTAAGAGGAACGACCCAAAGAGTGGGCCCTACTCACCCAAGTCACACACCTCACACACTTTTAGTTTCTAGAAAGATGAATGGAGGAAATAAAAGCTAGTAAATAATGTCTCATATTCTACTGATCTTCCATTGAAGGAATGAGGGAAGGGGAAGTGGAAAAGACATTCAGTTCCAGAAAGATGAATGGAGGGAATAAAAGCTAGTTAATAAAGTCTCTTATTTTAGGTTATAAGAATGAGGTATTCAGAAAATATTTCAAGAAATAATTAGGAGAATTATTTATCTGGTTAGGAGCAATTTTGCTCTGGTTTAGGAGTTCTTAGAACTCTTGGTTTAGTTTTTTTTTTTTATGCATCCTCTCCTTATCTCGTCATTATAAGAGATACTACTCTAATTTTAAGAAATAATATACATTGTTCTTCCATTAAAATTCCGAGTTCTATCAGAAACTACCTGTTGATACACCACAACTCAGAAGACATGCCCTGTCAGGAGGGATTTCAGGATCAATCTTTGTTACATTGGCAATGTCAACAACAGTGTACTCACTGAAACTTGAAACAAACATGAAATGGTATATGATCTCTCCATTTAGGTCAGTGAATCTAGTGCTCTCGTGTCTAGGCATCCAAGGAGAAATTTTGAATGGAAAATTAGTACAAAGGTTGCTCTTGGTTGATTTGCAATCTAAACACTCCCCACAATCTGGTAGGAAAATTGGAATAACCACATCTCCTTTTGTAACTTCAGTTACATCTTTCCCTACACTTTCCACAACCCTACATCACATAAAAATTGGTTCAAAACAATACAAATGATACAATGATCAAATTGCAGACAGCATCACATGATACAACCACTATATTGTAGCTGTGATAGTGTCTACAACGACATCACGGAATTTCCAAATCCCAATGCTACAACAGCCACATCATAGTGTGTGCAAAGGTCATACAAAATGCAGAAACTCACCCAACTGCCTCATGACCTAGAATTCTTGGAAAACAACCAGGAGGTTCCTTCAAAACATATAAAAATGTATCTTAAAAATTAATTAAAAAAATCAAATGGCATTACTAATTAAATTGATTATAAAAGTAAAACCTGCATCTTCCAGAGAGTGATATCACTGTGGCAGAGAGATGTACATAGAATACGAATCCGAACCTCACGAGGCATTGGTGGGGCCACCGTAATTTCTTCTATAACCAATGCTTCACCTGCTTTTCTTGCAACAGCAGCTACATTTTTTTGCAATGAAAATAAAAGGGAACAACAAACAAGCACTACTTCTTATAAGAATGGCAAAGAAATTAATTTCTATTAAAAACAACAAAACTGAAGTTAAAAAAAAAAAAAGAATGGAATTAAGAAACATATAATATATATATTTTTAATAGAACAGTGATTGAATGAAGTACCTTTACATCTTATAGGTTGTCCCTCTCCTTGATCACTTGTTGTTGATAGTTTAGGTTCCATGGCGCATCAACCACAAAAGGAGTGTCTGATTCTGTCACTGTGCAATGTTTGAAGTTTGAATTGTACTTTAGAGTTGAGAATCGCACTCAGCAGCGGAACTTCTTAGGAGCAGGTTTCATGGCACTCTTATATTTTTAAATTTCTTATATATATATATAATAACTAACTATATATTATTAAAATAATAATGATAAATTATTAAAATATCTTTAAACTTTATAGTTAGTTTTTGAGTAATTTTTGTCTCTCTTTTCTACTTATGATCCTCTTTTATATTTACTTTTTACTCTCTTTTAAAATTTATATTACTAAAATATAATAAAATTAATACAACAATATTTGTATTTGTATATATGTAAATTATGTGACAGAGAACGATAAACTAACTCATCTAGAACCAACAAATATTTTTTCAAAAAATTTTTTGTATGAATTTGTGATATTCTAAAAAAAAATTATATGACTTTTAAAAACAGCTTTTCCAAATATTTTGTGCAACATCCGTCGCACTCTAATGAACTCGTACTTGCGGTAGTTGAAGTTGGAAAGGTAACTTTCATTTTCGTGCTTCTTTTTTTAACAGACTTTTTAATACTATGAAAATATCTACTATCTCTAATAATAGCATAACAATATTTATAACAATATCTGCTTTCACACTTTACCATAATTGCACAATTTTTATAATAATATAATTTTTATATTCATTATAAAAAATATAAGCATTTTAGTTTAATTATATTTATAATTTTATAAAATTACAATGTTATAAATATTTGACACGTGAACTTATTTTATTTTCTTTTTAATATTTTTTTTATTCATCACCTAAATTAGAAAAACAACAACATAAATAAATAAATAAATCTTCAACACAACAACAAACAATTTAAAATTAACTAAATTTAAAACAAATAAAAATTTCGTAATCAATAAATCAATTTTAATAACTAAAATAACCAATAAATTTTATAATAAACACAAATTAGTTAATACAAATAATTTGATTTTTGAT
>JBBPBS010000276.1:16100994-16136333 GCA_037974835.1 Cicer judaicum
CTACTAGTAGAATTTAGAGACAATTTTATTTTTTATAGATAAATGCTAACAATTGTCAAAAAGTATTTGTTAAGAAATTAAATATAAATTTTTTTAATTATAGATACAGTAAACATTATATTTTTATTTTTTTAAATTTACAATTTGTTATTTTTAAAATAAAACTTTTATTTTTTAATTATTTAATAAGTGTCATTAGGATAAGGACACTTGTTAAAAATTCATTTTAATTATATTAAAATTTTAATTAAATATCTTAAAAAAAATTTAACACAAAAAAGTCTTTTAAAATCATTTGAAATTTTAATTCAATACATCCATTATAATTTAATATAAATTCTAAAGTATAATATATAGTACTATTAATAATAATAATATTAAATATTATTTATATTTATTTAAGTAGATCAATCTAATAACTTAAATATATTTTTATTTATTTATTTTATGATTTGTATTCTAATTTTTTAAATTAAATAATATTTTAAAAAACTTTAGTCATGTTTATCTAATAAAAAGTCATGTCAAACATTTAGTTTGAACGTAGATAATTTTATTAAAATTAGGATCTCTTTTGTCGACAATATTTTTAAGAACATCTCCAAGGGTGAACTCAATATGGATTCTTTAGATGGGGTCCACTATGCCACATCATGTTGAAGCAATTCACTCATTTTTTACAACAGTAAACTCAACATGATTCAGTTCTACTATGCCACATCACTCTAAATCAATTCATTCATTTTTTACCGTTTAACTTTTAAAAAATTATATTATATTTCATTATTTTAATTTATACATTAATGTTTAATTTGTATTTAATTTTATTATAATTTAAAATATTAATTTAAATATTCTAATTAATATTATTATATACTATTTTAATTTAAAATTAAAATAAAATTTCAATTTAAAATAAAAATAAAATTGAACTTAAATTTTTATAACAAGAATTGTGTAGAAAAAAATACGAGTAACAAATTGTTCCTATTAATGAGCTAACAATCGTAATTAAAGAAGAAAAAAAAAGACAAACGGTGGTATATTAACTAAAAAAAAGTTAATGGTTACAAAATTATTATTATTTAATAAATTAAAAAAAAAATTAACCGTTATAAATTAATAAAAAATAAAAAATTTATTATTATTAATAAATTAATAAAAGTTAACTGTTGTGAAGCACCGTACTTCGTGAGAGTACCTTGATGACACCTTGGCAGAACTCCAACTGTGAACCCACAAAAAACGGAAATTAAGTAATTACACGCTGGCGGAACTCATTTTACCTCGGAGATGCTCCAAGGGAGTTACAAATATTTTAGACAAATCAACTACCTTTTTCGATTTAAAATAATTGAATTATTTTATTGTTTTACATATTTTATAAAAAAAATATAAATAAAAAATATTATTTTTATTAAATATTGATACATTATTAACATAATAAATATATAATAAAAAATATTAAATTAAAAATAATTCAGATAACATTTATTAAAAGGTACTATTAGAGAGAATTAAAACTTCCATCAGTGTTGTAAATTTGTGTCCTTGAATTATAAAAATTGGTTTCCTTTTTGTATGGGAAAGCAGCAAAATGGATGAGAGTGCACATAGGATGATGACAGCGTGCAGGTCGACGACGACAGCGAACAAAACTACGACGGTGTGCGGTTCGACAGTGGTGCACGGGCGGGCGACGAAGCGCAGGACGACGATGGCAGACGATGAGACGACAGTGGTGGTAACTTAAACCTTTGAGCTTTTTTAAAATGATCAAAATGTTGGACACGTGGCTTGATCTGAAATGTGTGATTTATCTAACGGATGAGATTATTCAAAAGGCAGGGTGCAGTTCCCTCCTTAAAGACAGAGAAACGGAATCCCCAAGTAGTCTATCTGAGAAGGTTTACACATTGAAACAACACATCACCACACCACCATCTTTCACTCACCGCTTTCAACCCCATTCTTTTCAGCATCTTTTATTCACCATATCAAGGTTTTTTCTTTATTTTATTCACCATATGTAGTTTAGCATTTTACAAAAGTTGGTAATATGATAGGTAATAGGTTTTTATTTGCTTTAATTGAAACTTGAACTTCATGAGTATATCAGTTGCTTTATTAAATGCCTAAATGACTGCAATCTCACACATTTTTCCTTCAATTTTGTGAACATTTTTAACTGAGCTTTGCAACTGTATCCAAACCATTGTGTTTTTTGCATATGAAAATGAAACCCCTTTTGGTTTTAGCTGTTTAGACTATTTCTTTTGCAAGGGAAACGGCCTGATTTCTTTCCATTTTAGGCTTCAAACTTAGTGTACTGTTTTCATTTTTTTATTTTTATGTAATCCTTATTCTCTAAATAGTGAACTGATATGGTTATGTTAATGCTAGGTAATAAAGTAGCAATGGCTTTTTGCTACTTTAACCCTATTCCTACTAGCTCTCATCTCATTTCACCAGACTTATCTCAAAAGTTCAAGATTCCAAAGCTTCTTCACAGGGTATATTACTTGGACCGATTCCCATTGCCTTGCTTATTAAATACCCTTTTGAATTACTGTGATTTCTTTATCTCTTTTTTCTAATGGCATTCTTAATCTTGCATTGCACTTAAGACGAATTATCATTTGTCAGATTTTCGGGTGCAGTATATATCTTTCGATTAACTTGGAACATGTAGTTACAGACACTAAAGTAAAAATGTTCAATTTTTCTTGAAGGCGTGGTGATATATTACTGCATTAAGTGATATGGATCTTCTGCAAGAAAATGTTTGAACTATTATTTCTCTCTCATAAAAATGCAAGAAAATGTTTGTTTGTAGACTATGTGTGTGATGTCAGTTCTCTCTGTTTTCTTGTATAATATTTCCTTAACATGTATAAGGGTTACTTCTATAGCACTTGGGAAAGCTTAATGTATTTCAATTACTGCCATGGACTGCTTTTGTTTTAGATGAACTCAATTTTATGTACTTTTTTATTCCTTATGCAATATTTAATCTCTACGTTTTCCCCTCAATTGTATTTAAGCAGAAAAAGAGGTTCGGCGTCTTGCCCAGATCTTCAAAAGTTACTGCATTTTATGGCTTGAAGACCCCTCCTTACGAACTTGTAAGTGGACCATATAGTTATCAAAATCCATGTTTTTGTTTGGAGTAATTATGCTGCTTTAACCTATATACTTGGATTAGTTGATTGGAGCGGTAAGCTTATCCAAGAAATTATTGCAGTCATAGATTGTATTGTCATATTTAGCTTTATTTCGGCTAGTTAGACAGTTATTTATTCCGATTTTAACCATTATAACGACCAAGAAAGAAACTATAATTGAGACATCAACTTCAGTGGTTTTAAAAGAGATGACATCACAGAAGGTAATGTTCACGACAAAGTTTACAATTACGTCCAACCTTTAACAAACTAAAAAATTTAACTTACCATCATATCTTAATCTAACTTTATTAGGGGCTTCAATGTTCATAGGATGCATTAGAGCCGTATATGAGTAAGAGGACAATTGACATGCACTGGGGAGAGCATCATCGGAATTTTATCGAAGGTTTGAATAAACAGCTCGAGAAGGATGATATACTTTATGGTTACACCATGGATGAACTAATCAAAGTGACTTACAACAATGGCAATCCCTTACCTGAATTCAACAATGCAGCTGAGGTACTAGAACTCACATATAGTATTTATATATAAAATTGCGTAACAGCTTCAGAGTCATAATCAACTTCAAAATATCAAATCCAGTAAGCTGAGGTACTAGAATTCACATAAGGTATGTGACCTAATTATTTTTTGGTCTTCCGCTTCTGCACAGGTTTGGAATCATGACTTCTTCTGGGAATCCATGCAACCGGGAGGGGGTGATATGCCCGTACTAGGTCTACTTCAACAGATTGAAAAGGATTTTGGATCCTTTACGAATTTCAAAGAGAAGTTTACAGAAGCTGCACTCACATTGTTTGGTTCTGGCTGGGTTTGGCTTGTTTGTAAGTCGTTTCCTAATTGATTTCCTCCTCTCCCCAGTCTTGCTAAAATAATGTTTTACGTTATTCAAATTCCATATTATTTTCTTAATATGCCATAAAATCATTGGATTTCTTTTAAATCAAGCATATATTCTTGTTTTTCTGGAATGTTAATTCTCATTGAGAATATTTACATATTTTATTTTTTAGGCTGTAACTAGTCTTTTGTCATTCGCTGGCTTTGTTCTAGCATAATTGCATTCCTAGACTGGCGCGTAGTAGCACTATGTTACTGTAGATTATCTTAAACGAAACCTTGTTGTTCAATATTTTGCTTTGATATTGCGGGTGATTTGACTGTTGCAAACATTCTTTGGTTGTTTTAGTGAAGAGAGAAGAAAAACAATTAGCCATTGTTAAAACTTCAAATGCCATATGCCCTATTGTGTGGGATGATATAGTAAGTTAATTTCTCATTCCGTTTATAAAATTGGTCTGATTTAATATTGGAAATAGAGTTGATAATCTTTTCTTGTGCAGCCAATTATCAATTTGGATTTGTGGGAGGTATGATTAGCTCTCTCTAAATGGATGCACATTAAAATTACCTAGCAACAACTTTATGTTAGTCATCACTGACATTTTTTACTTCATTGCAGCATGCATACTATCTGGATTACAAGGTATGTAACCATCATACATTGTCACGTATATTTCACAAACATTAACTTAATAATCCTTGTGCAACTTTTGGACAGAATGACAGAGCAAAGTATGTGAATGTATTTATGAACCACCTTGTGTCTTGGAATGCGGCAACGGAACGCTTGGCATACGCAGAAGCATTTGTGAACTTGGGAGAACCTAAAATTCCTGTTGCATGACATATTGGAATGGTGAATGATTTCAAGACATTGAAGGAACGTATGGCATCTTAAGTGGAATTGGTATGGAATTCAAAGACTTCACATGTCATGGGGTTTGATCATATAGCCAGAAAGAAAAGAGTGGATCAGTCATTGTTTAAGTACAACATTCATTGCGCCCTACGTGCTTCATTCTGGTTATCTATTTTTTGCTGTGATCGTGTAGGACTGAGGAAAATCTGTTATATGGAGGGATCTAGTGAACTTAGAGTAGGAGTCAAGGATTTCAGTGAATAATGAGATAGAAAAAAGAGTATGATGTTTGAGTTATTAGTCTTATCTTATGAAAGTGTTAGTGCAATTGTTAATGTGTCAAAATGTTAGTAGTAAATTTAAAACTGAACCAGAATTCTTAACGTATGTACTTGGTTATAAGTTCTACTTCACACACGCACACCAGAAAAGAGCATCATAAGCTGATAAAGGGCCTATAGGCTATAATCATAAGATATTCATGGTATAGGTGAATGTTTTAAAAACCAGATTGAACTCGCCATTCAATCAATTATGACAATTAAATAATTGGAGTTCTTGTCAATTCAATCTCTGTTCCGATGTTAATACTTATGACAAAAATGCAATTATGATTGCAATAATTCTATTCACACCCCCTATATTGCTATTCACACCCCTCATAATTATAAAAATAAATAAATTGATAAAAATGCCCTTCCCTTTATTTTATCTTCTTCATAACATTACTTCTTCATCTTTTTGATAACCAAATCCTTGACAGAAATTCCAAGTGTTCTTAATATTCATCATTAATCATCAGAAATTCAGTCCACGTACGTTCACAATTTTTGAAAAACCTAGTAACGTACATAAACTCAGTTCACGTACGTCCAAAAATTTTCAAAAACCCAGAAACATACGTGAACTCAATTCACGCGTAATTTTTTTTTGAAAAATTCAATTCTTATGTGAACTCAGTTCACGTATGTGCACGTGAATTCACGTGCACATACGTAAACTGAGTTCACGTAAGAATTGAATTTTTCAAAAAAAATTTACGCACGTGAACTGAATTCACGTAAACGTACGTGAATTCAGAATGCATACAATATATGGATTTATGTTTCAAACTCCATTAATTACGCAATCTGAGTTCACGTACGTTAAAATTCAATCCTTACGTGAACTCAGTTCACGTATGTGTACATGAATTGAATTCACGTGCACATACGTGAACTGAGTTCATGTAAGAATTGAATTTTTCAAATTTTTTTTTATGCACGTTCACGTAAACGTACGTGAATTCAGAATGCGTACAATATACGGATTTATGTTTCAAACTCCATTAATTACACAATCTGAGTTCACGTACGTTTACGTGAATTCAGTTTGCGTAAAATCTGAATTTTTATTTTTTTTAAAATGTATGTGAACTCAGTTCACGGAACAACATAACGTACGTGAACTGAGTTCACGTAAAATTCTCAGATTTACAAAAAAAAAATACGAACCAAAAATCAGAGCAACAAACATACCTTTTTATGTAGTTTTAACCACAATGTAATAATTAAACTGATGTGTTGTAGGTTATTAGTGAGTGATTTAACTTTTTAATGAATTTGAGTATGGGTTATTGAGGTATGATGATTTTTATATGTGAGTCAGTGAGGTGTGATGAAATTTGATAAAAATGAGTTATGGGATAATAAATGTGTAATATTGATGACAGAGATATTTTAGACATTTTGATTTTTTTAAATTTTGAGGGGTGTAAATAGCAAAATAGGGGGTGTTGGTAGCAATTTTGTTATGATTGTGGCTGCAATTGCTTTGAACCGGAAGATTTCAATATTATATTTGCTCTTTTCGTCATAATCAAGTCAAAATTAATGAAATCTCTAACTATGTGAATGTTAGTCGTAGACTTTGCAATATCAAGATTCCCGTAGTAGCACTTTTCATGTGACAAACGCTGTTATACGTCTAATTATATATATATATATATATATATATATATATATATATATATATATATATATATATATATATATATATATATATATATATGATATTAAAGTTTACACGTCTAATTATATTTATATATTTGATATTAAAGTGAGTTTGCAAGAGTTAAAGATGAACCACCGAAATAATTAATTTTTGAAGTATTGTTTCTATTTTATCAAAGTAAATGATATTTTGAATTTTTAATGTAATTTTAATTATTTTCTTTCAATTGTATTTTTTAATTATCATTCTATGCATTTTATTATTTGTTATAATAAAAAATCAATTAATAATCATTTGAAAATGGAGGGAGTATTGTAAATTCAATCAAGGAGTTGTCTCGTGAGATTTTTCGATTTAGAAGATAGAAGACAGTTTAAATTCTTGGCATTCGAATCTTTCGATTTAGAGGGTAGAAGACGGTATGAATTCTTGTCATCTGAATAAAATAAGGAATTTTAAATCTATAATTAAAGAGTTGTCTCATGATATAAAAATGATACAAAATTTAAGGAGTTGTCTTGTGATATAATAATGATACTAAATATGTATATAAAAAATATATAAAAATTTAAATAATACACAGTATTAATTTAAAAATAGAGACTAAAATTTTTGATGAAAAATAATAAAAAAATTATTATTTAGAAAAAATTAAAAACGAAATAAAGTTGTTTTTATTTTGTTATTTTTATCAAGTGGACGACGGATACATTATAAATGAATGATTGGACTGTTCGAAGTTCAAACCATGATTAGCCCACAATTAATTAATTATTTTATTTATTACTAATATTTCAGTGTATATTCTCCCTCCCGCCAGAATCATATTTATTTTTGCCCAACGTTAGGTGAGAATATTTTCCCTCTCTTTTCCTCAGTAAGTTTCGGCAGTCATATTTTGAACTTCAGAATCTCAACTTCTTTCGGTCGTTACTCAGTTTATATTGTTATTTTTGTGATTTTATAGTTCCGAGTTGGCGAATATACCGGCGGATGATGGTAGGGAAGGGGCCGCGGCCACCCGTAAAATGACCAAAATCTCCTTATTAAAATAAAAAAAATTACAATCATACCTAAACTTAGATCAGTCTCCTCTTCCTCTCTTCCTGAAACAGAAACACCAACTCGCTCTGCGCCTTGCCTCTCCCCTCGTCTCCGCCTCCCCTCGCCGCCTTTGCCGTTCATCAAACAAGGTTCAGATTTAAATTTTGTATTTTCGTTTATCATCAAAACTGAGGTTTGGAGTTTTGTTTGGAGTTTGAATTTCAATTTCGTTCATCATCATAATTTCAATTTAGATGTTAGTGCTGATTTTTGTTTGAAGTTTTTTTGTTGCATATAAGGTGTTTGAGTTTTTTTGTTGTATATAAGGTGTTTGATTTTTTATCGCATATAATGTATTTGATTTTTTTTTGTATATAAGGTGTTTGATTTTTCAAAGCTAAAAGGGTCCTGGAGCCCTCTCAGCTTTCTATAATTTTTTCAAATAAACCGTATAAACTCATAAACTAGTGGAAATGGAGTGAACAATTGCTTGATATGTATGTCTAGTTGATAAATACAACATATACATATCCAATATATTAAAGACCAATTCTAAGTTTTATGTGTCCAAGTGTTCAACTCAACAAAAAGTTTGGGACTCATTATACTAGCCGTGATTATTTTATGAAGTGTGAATCTTAGTTTGTTTGGAGTTGTATTTCAATTTCGTTCATCATCAAGATGACATGATTTCAATTTAGATGTTAGTGCTGATTTTGCTGATTTTTGTTGCATATAAGGCGTTTGATTTTTGTTTCCTTTTAATTTTCACTGAAAAATATTTTTTGTTTCCTAAATTGGCTGATTTATTGAACAAGATATACGAGGTTCTCTAGCAAACACTAAAGGCTTGAGTTTTTTGAGTTTGCTTAGAACAAAGAAACATAAGTAATGACTGCCTGTTTTAAAATGTAACTCTTTGTTTTAGAATGCAACCATAATAGTAGTTCAACTCTTTTATGTCGGTCACCCCAAACTTTTTAGTCAAGCTCCGCCACAACAAACATTGTGGTTTCTGAAAATTTGTAGTTAAGTGCTTATCCTGAAAACTATTGAAGAAACTTTAAATACTTGCATCTCTATAATGTTGTTTACTTTTCTGGTTGGATTGATTAATTTTTGGGGGTGAAAATTATAAATGGTGGTTTTGTGCATTAATAGACTTGTCAATTATGCATTAAGGAGGAGTGAAAACTCTGTTTGAGAAAGGGTTATAAACTATTATTACTCTGCTGTGAATTTGTAAACATGTGTAATTTTCTGTTTTCTTTTCTTTTTTGTAAAGAAGCGTATGTTGTTGGACTGGACATTGGGAAGACCTAGATTGAGGAACAGTGGTGTTTGTATAATAATGAGTTGAGTGTTTGTTTGTGATTAGAGTGTGAAGAAGGTGCATGGGTATTGGATTATGCTTGGGCAGCATTTTTTATTTTCAAGTATATTGAAATGGGGTCTAGCACGAGCACCAATTTAAAATGGATATTTCCCAGATAGTAGTTAACTATATGTTCTAAAGTTCACAAGTGTGTCTAATCTATCTATTCTAATCACTTGTCAGCTTGGATTTCCAAAATCTCAACTTGATTAAAATTTGACATGTAATACTTGTTTAATAATACTTTTTATATATTATGTATTCATGAAATTTTCTAACGAAAAACTCAGAAAATTTTGGTACTTGACAACCTGTGGTTTTAGTTGCATAACTCAAGTGTATTTAGCTAAATTACTCATTTCTTTTTTCATTCTAGAATTCACGGTTAAGGCATCATACCGTATGAAGTTTTGAGTTTTTACTTTTATACAAAACACGTGTTACTGGCTGTGACAATTTCCTCTTAACTGAATTTTGTTATGATCACTTGATTAGAAAATTACCTGATGCACTTGCTTGAGGGACTAAATGACCTCATTACTTCATAAAAATTTATAGATAGGTTTTTAGATATCGTTTGAGTAAGCCTGTGAATTTTTAAGAATTTTTTAGGTTTAGAACTGCTTTGGCCTTCCACTGAAGAAAGTGGGGTATAAGAACCGAAATAATTCTAGATTGAGCTTTGTTAAGACTTAAGAGTCAATTTGGCTTGTGAAATGAAGCATTTAGGGGTCTGGGGGAATTTCTCTCTGAGAAGAATAGGCAACCTGGTGTTATAAAGCTCCAGCAGGGCAGGGTCTATGGAAGAGTGGGGTCCATAGTGGGCCTATAAAATGATTTCTCTATGAATTTAATATTCTGTTAAATTATGCATTCTTTTATGATACTGTTGCAGTATGTTTATAATTTACTAAATACTATATTTACTACAAAAAGCTGTTTCACTGCTTCTGTATGACTCACCACATGCATTTTGGTGATTTGGGCTCTCGTAAGAGTTCTTTTTTGTTGCTGCTGAGATTTTCGAGCTCATTTTCAGGAAGCTTCAGGGTTACTTTTTCGGTCACTAGATATTGGAATTTTTGGAGGGCTGTATTGCTATGTTCCTTGGCTGCTTGGTGCAGACTGTAAAGAAGCAAGGGATAGAGACTATATCTATATCTTCTCATAACACGTGTGAAGGGTAGGGCCCTACTTTTGTTTCTGACAATTTCATTTGCCGTATACACTTCCTTCTAAACACTGAAAGCTGCTTGCTGTTCCAACATTCAAATGTTTAAAAACTTAGAGCATCATCCTTGTTATAATTTTCTATTTCTGAAAAGTCTGGCAGCTTTTAGGGAAAATTGTGAACCCTAATTTTCCTAAAGTTTATTTTACACTAGGGTTTCTGAATCGCTATTGAAAGAAGCATGTCGGGTGGTTTAAGCTTGTCTCACCATGTCATAATTCAAGCTCTCTTGTCACGGGGTCCACTCAAGGAGAAAGACTTACACTCCATGTTTGAAGACCTCACTAAGAAAAGTCCAGGTTTTTCTTATACTTTCCCTTAAAATGTTTACAAACTGTGTTTTCTTGCTAAATAAGATCCTATGTTCAATTTTTTTTCCCTCCCCACTTTTTAAAATTTAATTCATACTTAAGTTTTTGGTTTGTAGTCTTTTGACATCCCAAATTTAATCAATTTTTTTCCATGTATGATATTTTTGAATAAGCATAGGTTATGTAATGTTGTAAAGTTCTGATAATTCAGTCTTATGTTATAGCATGATGATGATACGTAAAGATGAAATGTGACATAAAGGACTATTTTTTTCATTTTTCTAATTTTTAGTTTGGGTCTATTTGCTTTAAGTATGTCCTTTTGTTAGCTTTTTCTTTTATTGTGACCTTGATTGCATTGGTCTGTTCTGGTATAGGCACTGAGCGCAGGCTATTTGATGCGTTTATTTTGGCAATGAACAAGGCCCTTAGTTGTGCTAATTTTGAATTGCGCGGCTGCATCAATCAATATGACGCCCAAGTTTATTATGGAATTGTCAATACTGTTTCGGATGAACAATCCAAGCTGGGGACAAAGTATACAGTTCCGCAGATTGCTTTCTACAAGGCCATTGTGAGTGTATTATCTCTGTTTGTGTCTGTCTGTTTACATATGTGGAAGCAGTAATAGGCTCTACAAATTGCTTTGTATAATCCATTGTGAGTGAAGTTCTTTTGGTTCTCTGTGTGTCCCACTTGTGTTTTTATCTTAGGACAATGTCATTTGTTTGAAATGATTGAAATGACTTAACATGTATTATTTATAAGGAACAGTTGAAATTTGACGAAGAAAAAATTAAATGGCTTTGTCAGTAATATAATAATATAATTAAGATGAAAAGGAATAAATTTAGGATGTGGGTTGCATTTGTTAGATGCAGTTGCTCGGTTGCCAGATGTTATATGGCACAGACATTATTTGTGTACAAGATCAAAGAAGTGGAAGATTAGGCAGAAATAAGGTTCTAAAGCTTTCATAGACTGCTAATCCCATTCTATCATCCTCAATTTTCATTTATTTTACTAACAGGGACCTACATACTGATAAATTAAAGGGCGGGTTTCAATAATTATTAATTGGATTAGGACCTCATCTTCGGTTTTGCGCATTGCATTAGATAGGGAGAAGAGAGACAGGGAAGTGTTTGATTATGCCTATTGCTATGCATGCAGAACAATATCAATTGTTTGTGTAGTTTAATAGTTGAGTGCCTGATTTTATAATATCTCGAAACAAAACACTTATTAATTGGATTAGGACCTCATCTTCGGATTTGCGCATTGCATTAGATAGGGAGAAGAGAGACAGGGAAGTGTTTGATTATGCCTATTGCTATGTATGCACAACAATATCAATTGTTTGTGTAGTTTAATAGTTGAGTGCCCGATTTTATGATATCTCAAAACAAAACACTTATTATGTTCTTTTAATGGAAAACAACAGATTGAAGCAATAGTTCAAGATGCCACTGCAAATGGTTTTATCTCCAGCATTGATGCTCTCAATCTTAATTTGGATAGCCAGGTTATAAATTTTCACATCCCTACATTTTTCTGCTCATAAAAAATTGTTGATTTAACTCACTAGCGTTTCATACTGTGAAATGTGATCAAACATCAATGTAAAACACTTTTTATAACATCATTTAGTGAGAATTTTTTGATGGGTCGACGGGTCCAAACAGCCCAAATTAGTGAGAATCTACCTGTTAATATATGCTATCAATTTAAAAAATATTAACTTATCTTATTACAAGATTCCTAATTTTCATCTGTTAAACATAGCCTATTCTCATCATCTCACTTAACTTGGACTCTATATTCCTTTGGCTCTTATTTAACGGAATACCTTTGACTGCAAAGTCTTTTTCCCAGCTCATGTTAGAATTAACCCGTTGTCTCCCTTCATCAACCAGGACTGTCATATTGCGCTATAGTGCTACCCAGTTTTGTGATAATCTGATTGCTGAGAAAGTTTTTCCAGCTTTTATTGAAATGGGAATGTTAAGACTTTTGTTGAGATAATACTGATCTCATATAAAATAATATAGATTTTGTTATTGTTTGCTGCCAAGCCATATATGTACATATTGAATAACAAGATAATCTGATCTGCTCCCAAAAAGCTTTTATTACTCTGCAGAATGTTTGAGGATATTTGTTGAAACATATGGTGCTGATCTCCGATGAAAATATCTTTAATGTTTTGTATTGTAATTGTTGACAATAGTGCTTAAATATCATGGTCTATGTTCAGGTTACAATTGTGACCGGTTCAGAGTCTCAAGAAGAAAGTCAACGTGTGCCATATGCATTGAAGAATTTTGGTTTGTCTCAAAAGGAAAAAACTCTAAGTGAACTTGTGAGGGACTTGTGGCTTGATTCAACAACAGATGGTAATGTTAGACTCGGTGTAAAATCATTCCTTGATCTCCGCAGTTGGTTTCGAAGTAATGATGTCCCATCCTGTCATGTTTGCAATGAAGCTGGAATAAAGGTCGTTCCTGTTGCATTTTAACAGTCTTACTTTCTTAGTTTCTTTTTCCTTTCACATCATGATTGGTTGTAGGTATTTTGAATCAGCATAGAACTTTGTATATACTCCTTGTGTTGGGTTTTAAATATTTTGTACCATGGAAATTGTAGGAAAAATGTTGAAAGAGATCAGTGGTATGGTTATATACTATTGATCACACTTTAAATATCATTAACAAGTTGAAGGGTTAATTTTTCTCAAATTATATGTTGACCATGAATTATTGTTTCTTATCTATAGCTTTCTCCTAATTTTATGGAGTAATATAGATCCTATTTTCTAATTTTATGGCTAAGGGAGACATTGAGAACTCTAAAAGCAGATATGTTTTTTTTTTAATATGTAGATAGTACCTGTTGTACTTACACCACATTGTTGCAAATTTCTAAATCTGATAATTCATTGGTCAACGTATAACAGGCAGAGTTGTGCCCTAATCAAAATTGCACTGTACGAATTCATTCCTACTGCCTGAAGCAACTTTTCTCTCGGAGAAAGGTATGAAGTTTAGTTCCATTTTTAACATTTTAGAAATGTGGAGTTCCTGTCTGTCTTAATGTTGCTACTCACTGGTGTTCAGGCTGCAAAAGTTTGCCCAAGTTGTGGTACTTCATGGTCATTTACAGTACCGAAAGCAGAATTCTTACTGGCTGAAGATGACAATGAACCTAGGCAAAGCCAACGAGCTTCTCATTCTAAAGGAAAGAAGAAGCAAAGAGCCAATACGATTGTTGAGGATGAAGAAGTTGGATGCAGCAATCAGGATGAACTGAATGAGCATATAGAAAGCCAGCGTGACAGTGGACAGGCACGAAAAAGGAATAGACCACATAGAACTAATGAAGCAGATAGAGTAGGCCTTGATGCATCTCAATCATCATCAGCTGTCTCTGATTTGAGAAGAGTAACTCGAAATTCTTCTCGTCTGAGCTAAACTTACAATGGTGCCCTGTTGTACCAGGGAACGCTAGGTGAAGCACTATTTTGCTGCTGACTATTTTTGCTGAGTGAATATATGTAATTGAACTTTTGTTTTGTAGTGATGCAGTTAGCTAGTTTTGAGTAGCTATTTTAAAATCAGCAGTATCTTGTTATGGTAGACTGACATGTGGCTTGAAACACCAACCTTCTAGTTCTAGTTATCTAAATATCAGCTTGTAAATTTGTGTCGATGATGTTGAGTTAGAGGCATTGATGTTATGCTCAACTTTGATATTCTTTATTAGTATTATGCATCTTTAATCGTGCCATTGTTTTTTTAATTAGTATTGCATATTATGACGTAGTTAGTTTTTTCAACATAGTCACAGAACCTCACGAGCGGACTGAAAAAACTAGTAATTAAACCACGTGATCTTATGCTATGTATAAATTTATTTTACCTTTAAAGGAAAAAGAGGATCTAAGACTGCCTGCAGAGCAGCTTTCCTATTATTCGTTTCTAGCTACTAATTATTTTTCTACCTTAAAAGTAAGGTTTGATAGGTTGATTTTTAATTTATAAAAGGATCTCATTAAGGACTAAGGAGTAGGATGAGAATAGCCGGAAATGAGTTAAGACTAGGTAAGAAAAATAATTATTGATGGATGAAAGTTATAGTTATGTGGTATAATTATATAATTATTGACTTAGTTTTTAAAAAGATAATGGTACATTGACAATTTGATTTGTTATCTACCATAGATATAGATTTAGTTGACTGAATAAATAAATTGACTTTTGAAATTGTAGGCGTCGTTCAAATTAGTCTTGAATTTGATAAATTGACAACTACATTCTAAAATTATAAAATATTAATCAAAATAGTTTTTTAATAAACTTTTGTTGTAAGATAATTTGATGTGATACTGTAGTTGAATATGTAGTTTATCAACGTTGATTTCACACCAATGTCATTATCAGCGACAAATTTTTCGATGAAATTTTGTCATCTTCCCATAGACAAATTTCCAACAAAATTTTGTCATTCAAAGACAATTTTGTGAGTAATTGCAATTATATAAAGATTAATTATTGACAAATTAGTTCATAAAATATTTAATTTTCATAGAAAAATTAGTTGATATTGTGATGACATTGATATGAAATCAAATCAAATGAGTCACATATTCAATTAACATGTCACGTCATAGTTTTTAATGATAAAAGTTTAAAATATGAACTATTTTGATTAATATTTTCAATTACATGAATGTATTTGCCAATTTTCAAAATTCAATGACTAATTTGACTGACGCTTACAATTTTAGAGACTAATTTGTCTATTCACTAGTTTATTTTTAGACATTAATTTGACTTTTTTTAATGTTTGATATAACCGGTTAGCATACTTAAAAACATATATCATATTAATATTTTTAAATAAATAATAAGACATCTTTAAATAGATTAAAAATTTAATAAATCAATAAATTAATTTCATTTGAGATTTAATATGATATTTTAAAGAATATGATTTTCTACTTTAATTATATTCAATAAAAATAATAAATATATTTAAATATATTAAAAATTAATGTAAACTAATATGCTTAAATTAGTTAAGGTTGCTAAATTTATAATTTAGCACAAATGTCAACATCTAATATAATAATAATAATAATAATAATAATAATAATAATAATAATAATAATAAAAAATAGGTTTAATTGCAGTTGTGATTACTCTATTAGTACCAATTCATATAATTGACCCTTTATTTTAAAAGACAATAATTTTGGTTCTTCTCTCAATTTTTTGAATTAAAAATGACGATTTGACATATTTTAAATGATACAATATACAATTCTATGATATAAAACTAAAATTATTCAATTTAATATGAAGGTCTCTAAAATTATTATTTTTACTTAGTAAAAAGGGTTTATTCTAATATTTTTTGAACTAAATCTGATAAAATCTTATATAAAACTAATATTTTTTGAACTATATTATCAATTGAAAAAATCTATTTTACAAAATCAATTATACTACTTTGATAAATGATTTTGTATTTCAAAATACAAAAAATAAATAAAATTTATTAATTTTACTAAAAATATTATTATACATTTAATAACGCCTTGTATTAAAATTCGTTTTAGGTTTCGATATACATTGGAGTGGTCCTACTAAGCCTAATTGTCCTCCAACGTGGATGAAATTCTTAGTTGCTGAGTTCAAAACGAATATTGATCGAGTTCACTGTACTAGTTACTGTGCTTGAACTTGTGGTAGTGTTATTGAAGATAATAATGGTCGATTTATCATAAGATTTTTTTTCTTTCAAAGTTAACTCAAATAGTTATATTTTTATAGAAGTGTGAGTATTACATTGTGGTAATGTGAGTATTACTGAAGATTACTTTTGAAGCTAATTATCTATCTTTCCTCGATATGGTTAAGAAATGTCATACCAACTATATATGCCACTGATGCCTCTTCTCAATGACATATCCTCCATGTTGCTCTCCGCTTACATGCTCCGGTGATGTATCATGCCGAGGATTCTACCTTCGAACTTTTTTTGAGTTAATAAAAAAGAATTATTTATAAAAATAAAAAAATAAAAAAAAGGAAAAAAAATGAACGGTTTAAGAAAGCAAAAAATAGAAAGTTGAACAAGGTAACACAATTTTGATGAGAGTAAAAAGGGCAAAGGTTGTGATTGTGATCTTTAGGTTGCTTTTATAAACTTCTAGTGGGTTCCACAGACTTAGATGGTAGTACATGAAAATATTATTGTCTTTTTATTATATGCTTTTTGCATGGACCGATCTAATCGAATCTAGTCCATCCATCTTATTCTCTCTCTCTCTCTCTCACTACAGTTTCCTTCTCTCTCTGGAAAAATAACAAAAAAGAAAAACACTAATCCCTTTCTCTCTCCACGATTTTCGCCGGAATCCAATTCCCCCGCGTGTACCTTTGATTCAGTGCAATCTCGGTAACTGAAATTTATCAACTTTATCAAATTCCATTCCTTTTGTTACTGTTATTGTTTTCGTTCTTCTGTTTCTTTGTTCCAAACACATGTACTGTGCCATTTAAGTTTGATTCGAAGTTTTTTTTTTTTTGAGTTTTGAAGATTACCCATTTTTTGTTTTCCGATTTTGTAAGTGGGTTTGTGTTTTCTTTTACTTTGTTCATCCCTTTGCCGTTAAATTTTATTGCTTTCTGAATCCTCAATCACTGTGCTTTTTTACTGGGTTGTGAAATTTACCTTCTCTTGTTGCTATTGTAGTGTTCTGTATTTGGTTACGTATTTCAGTGCCCTAATAATTTTTACAGAATATGTATGTGATATTGCTTACACATGTTTGATGTTGAATTGGTGTTGTGTGGGGTTTGGTTTTTGTTTTTTTGCTAGATTGAGTTGTGGATAATTTGGCTGTCGGAATATTCGTTTCATGCCTTGTCCTAGCATGTTATTTATCTGTTTATTTGATTTTTTATCAGATAATGAAAAAATGTTTTAAATTTTGTTTGTTGGGACATGGTGGAGATGATGCCTTTTCTACTTTGATTTTGCTTTTTTATCCTTCAGCAATTGTTGGTGCTTGTTGTTGTATTGATGACTTAAGTTATATCTTAAAGGAGCTTGTTAATTAAAATAAGTTTTGGTTTTTCACTTATGGCTTATGTTATGTAGATGTTAGATGAGAGAGCTTTTAAACAAATTAAGATGCAAAAGCTGTTTCAATTATTATGAGAAGTTAATGTTTCAATTCTCGATTAGTTAACTGTTTTTGCTCATAACTACTTGTGGAGAAATTTATCAAAATTAGCTATTAATTAACCATTTTTTAAAAATATGTTTAATTTCTGGTATGTTGGGCAGATTTATTTCTGCCATCTTTATATTAATGGCGATAAGCCATAGGTATAACATTATAACACGTGTGTCACTTGTTACGACTTGATGCTAATGACATTATAATGAAACGTTCTGAGCTGTAATTGTCGTGTTGTTCTTGCTTGTGTATTATTCGTTTATTGTTTCTCGAATACATTTGATACTGAGTTAATATGCAGATATAAGTCTCACCCCAAAGTTTGCATAAAGGGAAAGGAAGGCTACTTCTGGGCTAACAATGGGGGCCACAAGCTCCAAACTGGATGATGATAAGGCACTCCAGCTATGCCGCGAAAGGAAGAAGTTTGTTAGGCAAGCACTTGATGGACGTTGCTCGCTAGCAGCTGCATATGTTTCATACGTTCAATCGTTGAAAATTACAGGAACAGCTCTGAAGAAATTCACTGAACCTGAAGCACCAATGGAATCTTCCTTGTATACTTCCACTAATGCAACGCCCGAGCCACTTGCTTTTAATGAGAAGACCCCATCTCAGCTCTCATTCTCTTCACCATCTGCATCACAGCGCATTGATGCAGTTGAAACCTTTTCTCCAACGCCATCTCCTCCCAGCTCTACTAAATTCCAAGCCAATCATATGAAGTTTAGCAGTATTTCATCTAAAAAGGTAGAAGAAAAGCTGCCTGTACCTGTTATAGGAACAGTAACATCATCAAGTACTCCGCAAAATGCCACTCCTCGTTCGACTGAAAGGTCCGAAACATCAGCATTTGAAGATTCTTCTCTTCCCGTCGGAACTCCGCCATGGGATTTTTTTGGTCTTTTTCATCCTATTGACCATCAATTTTCTTTTCAAGAAGGAAAGGGCATGCACCAAGATTTGGGAATTGCCAATGATATTACAAGATTAAGGGAGGAGGAAGGGCTTCCTGAGTTGGAAGATGATGAAGAGAAGGTTTCTTCTCAAGCAAGTGAGGTCTCTCGTGACTCTGAAGATGAATTTGAAGATGAGCCTGCCACAGAAACCCTCGTTCGAAAATTTGAAAATTTTAATAGAGTTAATGATCATGTTCAAGCCAATGGATTACCTGTCACAAATAGGCCTCAGGCAGGGGATTCAGCCGTGAACGGGGAGAAGGGGAGCTCTGCCTCTCCTGATGTATCACCATTAAAGACAGCATCTAATGTATCGGTGCTTCCAGCTGAAACAAATAAGCTAGCGGAGAAAGAAAATCACTTTGAAAATAAAGTTGTACCTAAGGATTTTTATGCAAGCATGAAAGAGATTGAATTTCTCTTTGTTAAAGCATCTGAATCTGGCAAAGAGGTCCCGAGAATGCTTGAAGCTAATAAATTGCACTTTCGTCCTATATTTCAGGCCAAAGAAAGTAATTTTTTTTATAACTCTTTATTCTCCATATCTTTATATGCATCAATTTTGATTACATAGGCCCTGCACTTGGTGTTTTGTTTGTCACTATTCGCACAATGGGAAAAGTTGCAGGAGAACATGCAAGTTATTTGCATAGATGTGCAATTAATATAAACATGATGAGATTGTGTATGATATGCTTTCCTTTTCCTTGTAGTTTATAAACCATGCCACTTCAGTAGACTACGTAAAGACATGCTTCATAAATATTTGGCTGAAAAATTAAGAGGGAATTACCATATATATTCCGTTCCTTCATGAATCTATTAGTGAGATCCTGGTACCTGTTTGACGAAAATGTCCTGTTGTTCTCAGAGTTAAAAAAAAGTGCATGTTTCTTTAAGGTTTTTCTATTTTCATTTAATTTACTCTGCAATTCATTTCAACATGAATTTTTAAGCATGGATGTTCTTAATTGTAACAGATTCTTCAGTGGCATCCTCATTTTTGAAGGCTTGTTGCTCATGTGGGCAAGACCCAAGTCAAGTTGTAGAAGGTATTTTTATCGTTTTTTACTTTTGCTTTTCATGTTACCAGGACTTTGCCAACCATTGTGTTGCATTAGCTGTTATTTAATATTAGTATCGCTGGAATTGTTCAATAAATTATTAGAAGTTTTATATTATATTCATCCTCATGTTAATATGATTCATGTTTCTAACTTTTTTTGTGCTCATCTTGCTATTTAACTGCTCTCTGAGGTGTTATGAGACTAGAAGCTTATAATATGAAATCTATCTATATTCATTGTTGTTTGTTCAAAACTGTTTCGTGAATTCTGTATCTAACTTTTTTCTTACATTTTCTTAGAACCTGCTCAAAACTCGGTTAAGTACTTAACTTGGCATAGGACAATGTCTTCTCGATCCTCATCATCCAGAAACCCTTTGGGAGCAAACTCAAAAGATGATATAGACGACCATACAAATAATCTCTTCGATAATTTCTGTATGATCTCTGGAAGCCATGCATCAACCTTGGATAGATTATTTGCATGGGAAAGGAAGCTCTATGATGAAGTCAAGGTACTGTGTATTTCTTATCCCCAATTACGGAAACTATTGGGTATTTTAAGTATGCCATGTTTAATAATAGAATGTTTGCAAAAGTCCTGCTTTGAATCCTACACTAATAGAAAGAAATGAAGGGTATATCAAGTGTTAATAGCGAAGCAATTTATTGGTTTGATGCAACTACTTTCCGTTACACACACACAGCACAACTATATCGTGAATTGGAAGTCTTTTTCCTTCAAAATGTATAATAGTTTCTCTTGAGTGACACAAAAATAGCTTTGTTATTCTTCATTGGTATGCTGCCTTAAAAGGAAGCCTTCTTTATTCTTTATATCTTCCTTATCTGATTTAGGCATTTCTTGATAATTTTGCTAATTTCATTGTTTATTTGTGCTAATTGCAGGCAAGTGGGGTGATCAGAAGGGAATATGACATGAAGTGTAAAATCTTACAGCATCTGGAGTCGAAAGGAGAAAAGACCTCAACGATTGATAAAACCCGTGCTGTAGTCAAGGATCTGCATTCAAGAATCAGAGTTGCTATTCTTAGAATAGACTCTATATCTAAGAGGATTGAGGAATTACGAGACAAAGAGCTTCAGCCACAGCTTGAGGAGTTAATTGAAGGGTATGGTTCTTTAGATTCCTCTTGTTTTACTGTGGCTCCAATTCGTGTGGTTATGTGTTAGCTTTATATTACATTATATTTTCTACCGGAATAAAAGGTGCAACATTTAAGAAGTTTTTGACGAAAAAAAGTAAACAAAAAATGAAACATAGTATCAATACTTATCTCACATGCTTGAAGGAGTAGCTTTTGAAAGAAAGATCTATTTTTTTTCTCTGTAAAGCTTATGCAAATGAGTTCGAATACTTATCTCATATGCATGAAGGCGTAGCTTATGAAAGAAAGCTCTAAAAAAAGTTGTATCATATTACATATAAGCCTTTATTTTTTGCCAAAGCTTATGCAAGTGCACCCTAAGTTTTACTTCAGTAACTGGTTGGACAAAGTTACTAGTTTTCTGTTTTTATAAATTCATAACTTTCTGAAACTATGCTAATAACCTTTGAATATGGATCAACATGTTACATGTGTTTCCTTAGGTTTAAAATGTATTTTGCTTTTGTGCGAAATATGAACTTGTTACTTTTGTGTTTCATATGTTTCTATTTTGCTTTTGGTGTCAGGTTAAGTCGGATGTGGGAAGTGATGTTCGATTGCCACAAGCTCCAGTTTCAGATTATGTCAACAGCATATTACAATAACCATGCTAGAATCACCACACATTCCGAACTACGTAAACAAATCGCTTCCTATCTCGACACCGAACTCCATTATCTGTCATCAAGTTTCACCAAATGGGTTGGAGCTCAAAAAGCCTATCTGGAAGCTATAAATGGATGGCTAAACAAATGTGTTTCTCTTCAACAAAAGTCAGCCAAGAAAAAAAGAAGGCCTCAACCTCCACTCTTGAGAATGTACGGTCCACCAATTTATGCCACCTGTGATATCTGGTTGGAAAAGCTCGGTGAATTACCTATCCAGGAAGTCGTAGATTCCATCAAGAGTTTAGCAAATGAAACTTCCCGATTCTTACCGCGTCAAGAGAAGAACCATGCAAAAGGTGCAAAGCATCCTCATCTAGTGTCCTGGAACAATGACGCCGGTAATGAATCGTCAGATAATCTATTGAGAGACGACACTTCAGAAGACTGGATGTCGGGTTTTGATCAATTTCGAGCAAGCTTTATAAGATTTCTTGGCGAGTTAAATAATTTTTCCGGGTCTTCAGTCAAGATGTACACAGAACTTAGACAAGCCATTCAGCAATCCAAGACTCATTATTACCATAGATCTAATTCTCAGACTCAAGATGATAGTTCCACCAAGCCAGAATCTCAAGTTGACAAGCCTGAGAATAAAAATTCCAAACAGTAAAAAGATAGTTGCATTAGACACAAAGGAGTTGCAGTATTATGAACTCATGAATTTTTGACTCATATAAGCCCTTTGGATGTGGCATTTGCACATGACAAGAAGACAATAAAATCTTCAATAGTTTGGCCATACATTATATGATAGTTATAATCTTTTCAATAATAAAAGGGAGTGGTGAATTTACTGGTTAGGTTAATGATGTAATTACAGGGTTCTGTTGAAGTATACAAATAGAAGGAACTTGTAAAGTGTCATTTTTGTCCGCTAAGCGACTTGGACTTAATTTCCATTACCAATATAAAAATATAAAATTTTCCATATATGCATAACTTCTTATAGGTTAAGGTTTAGGAGGGAAGATCCACAGATTAAACTCCTATCGGATAATTTAATCTGTAAACTTGTGACACTAGCATTTTCGAAATTCTAAATCAGTTAGAGGTTAATCTTTCCTTGTTTTACAAGAAAATATGTTTCATATATCTTACTGCATTATAGCAGTTTTATGTACAATTTGTATTTGGTAGTTTATTTTTCCACTTCTAATATTATTTGAGTTGATCGATTCGAAAATATATTTTGACGATTGTGGTATGTCAAGCTTGGGGTATGGTTTTTGTATCGAATTAAACCACATGCTCCATTGCTTGTGCTGACCTCATCAATTCCTTTGTATTCAATTCTGAGTTTAATTCTTGTGAGTGTACTTAAAAAAAATATTTTTGAATTAATCAATTCAAAAGTATATTTTTTTCAAGAACTTTTGTGAATATAGGAGGATGAAAAAGAATCTATTTTTTTATTTTTCTTTTTCGGTCTATGAAATCATGAATGCTCAATAGTTAATAATTCATGTTTCTCCTGTATGATGGATCACTTCAAAGGAAGAAAACCTCAAACCGATCAAAATATATCATACTCAAAACAATTGATTATCAACCAATTGATTGAGCTGAATGGTTAATAAACTTTCCTTCATAACAAATTATTTGAAAGAATTTAAATTTTTAAATATTATTAAAGAGTTGATACTATTTACAAGATGATATTTAATTTCTTCTTACGTTAAAATGTTTGAGTTTAGTCTATTTAATATGAGTGATGAATATTTTACTAACGAATAGTAAAATATTTATCTAAACCAATAGTAAGAAGTAAGAACCAATCAATTGGCGACGAATATTTTACTAACTTTATTATTTATATTTTTAAAATAATATTTAATATTTTAGTTGTACATAGTGTTAATTTCTGTTGTCGTAGTCAATAGTTGTAATTTTTTATTTTATATTATGGATTATAAAAATCTATTAATAAATAATTCACAAGTTAAATTAATATTATTTTTTTGTAAACTATGGATTTTCATATAATATTAACAAAATTATTAAATACAAAATAAATTAATTTAAAATCTAGTCGATTTATGTCATCATTTTATCTCAGATGTGGTAAAATAGTGTAGATATTTATTTTTGTCGTATTAAATTTGATAATTGCATTAACTATTTTTTTTTAATATAAAATATATATTATGCTATAAGTGTGTCTAGTGAGTAAAAGTTTCAACAATAAGATTGATATCATATAAATAAGATGATTTATATATTTCATTTCTTAAAATTTTAATGAACATATAACGTTTAATTTTATTTGTGTGATTGTTGATAGTACAATGTGATATTTTTCGAATTTCTTTAGAGATTCAACAACAAATATGAAATTCCAAAGCAATTTTTGCCTTTACTAACTAAAAGTAAACCAATTTTTCCATCATTTTAATCCAATTGACAGAGAAATTAAAACCAAATTTAAAATGTTTTTGTTTTGTTTTGAAAAGAACAGATTTAAAATGTTGAACTCCGAGTCTAAACACAAGTGGAAAGAAAATTCTATGATTTGGTAGAAAAGATTATAAACACAAATCTAAACGGAAATTGTACACTTGTACCCCATTTAACATGATACGCTAATGATACACTAAGATGTATTTAGATACACTTGGGTTGTTATCTTCTATAATATGGGTTTATGTGAACTTTGAGTTAGTAGATTTTGAATTAATTTCAGAGTATCGTTAATACTTTTCGTTATAATAAGGAAAATATGTTTGAATTAGCTATTATTTTTTTATTGTAGAACCATCTTCTCTACTCATTTTAGAAACTAAGGTTGGTTGTGTAATTACTTATGAGATAAGCAAATGAAGCTGCTTATACATTTACAAGGATAGTCAATGTTGACGCGGTTAGGTTCCAAACATGTACTCACTAGTAATAAAAACGTTGATACAAAAAGATGAAAAAACAAAAATGTATTAAAATGTCTAAAAGAAAAACAAATGTTAATATACAAAAGGGTGAAAAAACGAAATTTACAGTTATTTTCAATAAAAATCAAATTGGTCAAATATATTAGAAAAAGAACGTAAACTAATTAGCAATATGCAATTAATTAATATATATTTAAATAAATTATAGGTTAAATTACACATGTGGTCTCTTAATTTAATTTTAAATAATATTTTAATTTTTTATTTATTTTTTCTCGAGTTAGTCCTTTATTTTAATTTTTAGTGATAATTTGATATTTTTATATTTTAAAATTTCAATAATATTGTTCTTTTTTTTTAAAAAAAATTTAAAAAAAATCATCAAATTTTTCAAACAAAACCCATAAAATTCATTATCATCTCCAATAAAATACAATTTAATCAAATTCATATCTTAAATCTTAAAATAAACTCATATTTTTATTCTTTATTTAATGTTGAAGATGAAAATGAGTGTATTTGAATATTTAAGTTATGAATTTGATTATTGATTGTATGGGTTTTGGTTGAAAATTTTGATGATTTTTTTGAATTTTTATAAAAAAAGATAACATTGTTGAAATTTTAAAACATAAAATATTAAATTGTCACTTAAAATTAAAATAAAGGATCAACTCAAAAAAATAAAAATAAAAAATAAAAAACTAAATGACGTCTGAAATTAAATTAAAAAGACTACGAATATAATTTAGCATAAATTATAATATATATTTATTATCTACGCGAAAAAGACTCTTCACCAATAAAAAGATGCACTACAAAAATTGACCCGAAAAAGAACGCACTAAAAAATAGCCAAACAGGTATAAATCTCAAAATAAATCATGCGAATAAAATCCAAAATTACAATATTTATTAACGATTTTCTACTGCGCCTTTATCTTATCCACCGTCACATCACAGTCCATCTTAATACCAACTGCCTCATCTTAATTTACCCCACATTGAATTTCACCGGTGCCCTCAGCTTCAACTTTAACGGGACGCTCCGTTTCGCCACCGCTTCACCAACACCCTCTGATCCGATCCCGCAAGCTCAACGCCATTACCCTTCAATACGGTCTGAAACAACGTCACGTTCTTTGATGGCTGATAAAATTCCGGCAACGCTCCGTTACAGAGCCTAGCGCCTCTGTAAAATATTTCAAAAACGAGGTAATGTTCTTTCCATTAACGGCGACGCCATTGATTGAAATATTAGGCGCTCCCGATAGGACAATTCAGTAAAAAAACACCATCAACGAATGCAAAGAGCGCGATCAGAATGAATACAATACCGATTATCCAACCGATACAACAACAACGAAATCCGGCTATTTTTCTGGAGAGTGTAGTTGGCGAAACGACGGGCATTCTCGGGTGGAGGGACGTGGTTGACCGTGTCTTGGGAAGCTGGATGACGTAAGATCCTGCCGGTTAGACAGGATTCACCGACGGCATTGGAGATGCGTTGGAAGCGAATGCGTTTTTCCCATAGGTTGTTCTTTAAGAGTCTGTCTATTGGAACATAAACGTTAAGTGTCTTAGATTGGGAATTTAAAAATGGTCGAAGTCTGACATTTTAGAACTCTTATATATTGATAAATTTTCAACTTAATAGAAATTAGATTTGGATGAGTTTTATCACTATATAAAGAGTATCAAATTACGTTGTGAAGAACTCTTTCTTTTTTGATTGATGTATTTCTAAGTCACTCTTTTTCTTTTTTTTGGGTCTGTTCGATTTTTAGCGGATCTAATACCACTTTCTTTTAGAGTCGTTGTCCTTTTGATTTTTGAGCGATCATAATACTAATACCATTATCATTTTAGAGCAGTTTTTACATATATCATTTTAAAGCAATTTTTATGTCGAAGTGACTTTAACGGCTATATTGAGAGTGACTTTAATAACTATATTGTGAGTGTAATTCTACAATGGTTTTTTAAAGTGCACTTATGATTTCATGGTTGAAAGTCTGATTTGTACAATTTAGACAGTGATGTGAAACGTTTTAAAGAAAGCGATCTAGTCCGCGACTCAATCAAGTAATATATTCGATGACATAAATTTATTTTGAAACAGTTTTTCAAAACTCAATAACAACAATTTTAAGACATTTATTTCTGTTATATCAACCGAAGAGATTATTGGATTTGATTATGTTACCTCCGATTTCAATAAACTATTTTAGATTGAGGTAAAAAGAAAAGGATAAGAAAGCTAAAGAAATAGCCCAATGAACTTGTTGATGATCTGTATGACTACTACAGTTCCAACACTATTGATTTTAATAAAATTGTTTTAGTTTAGGATGCTTTGAAGAAGAAATATGATACCAAGAAAGTTGGGACTAAAAAGTATGTTGTAAACCGCTACTTAGAGTATCAGATGACAGATTCATGGAGGCTCACTCTCGTGAAATTCAAAAATAGCTCACGAGATCATCTCTTAAGGTATGATTTTAGATAAAATATTTCAAATTGTTGTTATTATTAATAAACTGCCCCTACTTGGAAGGATTTCAAAAATTATCTCCAATAAAATAATTTTTTCTAGAAAGTCTTAGAGATAAAGAAAAAAAAAATTGTTTATGATTTTTTTTTATGGTTTTCTTCTAAATAAGGCATAGGGACATATTTGTATATCAATTCTCAATATAATATTTTTGTTGGCAAATGGTACACCATTGATGCACATTTAAATTAAATGTTGAAATTAAGAATGTCTTTTTTTAGGTATATTTTAATGACAACAAACCTTATGAAATAAATGATTAAATTTTATGAATGATGGTCTACTAAGAATTGCACTTGAGTTTTGTTTAAGGAACATGAATTACATAAGTGAACAAGAAATAAGTCAGTCACTTAATCAAAGTGCATAAGCATTCACTCAATAATGAAATAATCTCAAAAGGAATGTATCATATGTCAATCATTCAAGATAATGATTATTACATCTTCAAGATAATATCTTCATGAAAAAAATGATCAAATACATTCATACAACATCATTTGAAAGAAGCAAGATCAAATATGAGAAATGGAGAATGTTCGGGTAATTAAACAGAAAAAATGAATAACATTATTGACAACATTCTGAAAAACAAATATTATTTTGGACAACAATCTGAAAAACGAAGAATGTTATGGTTTTAACAACATTAATCCAAGAACATTGAAACTTACAAAGAATAAAGTCTTCTTTAACTCAAGATCGATTTGAGCTACGAAAATAAATTAATCTACATTGCAAATCACTAGTATTCACTACAAAGGAAGATAATTATAATCCCAAGATCATTTTGGATAAATTATTTTGGATAAATTATTTCTTGATGCAAAGCAATGCATCAAGAATAAACAACAAGACTAATCTCCAAAGTTGATGGCTAAAAATAAGCAAGTACAAAGTGGACAACAATGATAAAGTTGCTGCATCATTGACACATGTACATAACAGAAACGTTTGGCACACAATAGCTGTCAGAATTTTCAAAATCCAGCAATCACTCAAAACATAAATGAATAACGTTTTCAATTTTTACAGCTTTAATCCAAAAACGTTATAGTTTACAAAGAGCAAAATATGTTGTAATTTAAGATCGATTTGGGCTACAAAAGTACATATATCTACACTACAAAACATCATTATTTATTACATAAGAATTTAATAACCTACACAAGATTGTTTTAGATAAATTCGATCGAAGACGATCAACAAAGACAAAGTAAAACATCAAGATCAATCTCCAAATTGATGAGCTACGAACAAGGACAACCATGACATCAAAGACATTGTTGTTGCACCTTTTTGCAGAAAACATATCATGTTTCTGAGACAAAAGGTTGACACATAACATCTGTCAAAATTCAGCACTCATACAAAATAGAAACAAAGAATGTTCTTGTTTTTACAAAAGAACATTATGGTTTTAATTCTCTTTTAAAGACATAAGTAAAACAAATAATTTTCTATAGTATAAACCACATATTAAATAGTATCAAGACTGCTCAAATCAATGGTGAAGCCCAGAACTCGAGCAAAATATCTAAAGGAGAAAAACAACCTTAAGATTGATCTCCAAATTGATAAGTTGTGAGCAAGGACACAAGTACATTGTACTTACAATATTCTGCCGAAAGTTCTGCATAAACCTAACTCAAAACAGTGTCAACTAACATGTGACAACTCATTCACTCACTTGTCCACGTTTTCCATGAGACCCAAAAGCAAGTGTTGAGAAGTTTCAAGATCTCAAACACGTTTATCAAATATAATTTGTAACTCAAATCTATCTTATATGTTAGATTGAGTGTGTTTGTAAAAATCCTTTTTAAGACTGAAATGTGATTGTAATATCCTTTCTAGGTTGGAAGGTGAAGATTGTAACCGATCAAGGTTGATCTGGATTGGTGGTGTAAAAAACAAGAACGTTCTCCGTTTTAAACAATTAGTAAAAAAATTCACGGTTGTGAGGACTTGACGTAAGTCGGGTTGGCTAAACCAGGATATATCTATGTGTGATATCTATTCCCTTATCTATATTTATTTCTAGTCTTTTGATTATTAAATTAAATAGATACGTAAATTGTGTGTTTTTCACTAACCAAGAACGTTCTTTGTTTTCTATTTTCATAACCAAGATTAATATTAAGTTAAATTTTTTAAGTTTTAACATAAAATTTTAAAAAGGTGAAATCACAATTCAAACCCCCATTTCTTGTGATTGACATTGCTACTTCGGTGTGATTTTAATATTTTACGTACTAGACTCTATCATGTGTAGGGATGGCAATAAAATCCGCACCCGCGGGTACCCACCCAAACCCGCTTGATTTGGGCGGGGAAAACTCGCTTTAATTGGGTGCGGGTGCGGGTTTTCCCCGACATAAAATTCGGGGGCGGAGGCGGGTTTGGGGGTGGTGATATCCATCCCGCCCCCGCACCCGAACCCGCCCCGCAAGTATTGTTATTGTAATTTTATAATTTTATATACAAATGCTTATTTAATATTTTTTTAAAATATTAAAAATTATAATTTTATTTTTATATAAAATATTTTTAATTTTATTATTATTTAATAATAATTATTTTATTAGAATAAATATGATTTTTAAATTTATAATTTTATATATTTGAGTGGGTGCGGGTGCGGGTGCGGGTGGGGAAACCCGAGACCCGTTGCGGGCGGGGATGGGTGCTTAATTTTTACACCCGCTATGAAACGGGGGCGGGGGCGGATTTTCCCCGATTAGTCGGGTGCGGGTGTGGAGGAGGCGAAATCCGCCCCCGTCCCGCCCCGTTGCCATGCCTAATCATGTGAACACGTGTGATTTCAAACTTAAGTAACTTTGGTTTAATTCTAAAGTTATCTTTCAATGATTTTAAAAATTGTGATTTTTGTATTCAAGCTAAAATAACAAAGAAATCGCATAAGTCAGTAGTTAGAGAATCTAAGTCTTTAGATTTAACATATATGTTAACTTGATGGGACGTTAACAAGAAATGTAAAATATTATTTTATCACTTTTATTGATGTTTGTTTTGATTATACTTTCATATATCTAATGAACAATAAAAGCGAATCACTTAACATGTTTAAGATATTTATAATTGAAATTGAAAATCAATTTAGTAGAAAGATTAAGATGAACCGAGTATAATTATAGTCCATTTAATGAGTTTTATAAATTGCTTGGAATTATAAATGAAACAATAGCACCATATTTGCCAAAAATGAATGGTAAAATTGAAAGGAAGACTAAAACTATTAATACATCTCATTGGTGGGAAAACATTTAATTGATTGTTTGTTGTGTTTTGAATATAGTTCATAAATTTAAAAACAAAACATCTCTTTTGAGATAGTGAAGAAAAATCAACCGAACTAATCTTATTTTTGAACTTGCGGTAGTCTAACTTATGTCAGAATTCCTGATGTCAGGTGAGTTAAACTCGCCAATAGAGCCTATGAATGTGTATTCATTGTGTATGCAGTAAGCAACAAAGTGTATAGGTTTTATGACATAAATGTGAAAGTGATCATAGAGTCAAATAATGTTGACTTCTATGAAATAAATTCTCTTTCAAATCAAGAAATAGTGGGGGAAACGAACCAAGTCACGTTCTTGTGACAAGAAGCACTGAAAGCAACAAACAAGGCGAAACATAAACTCGAAGAAGTAAGAGATTCATACTTGCTAAAGATAATGGACCCGATTATACGATTTATACTTTATAAGAGGATCCTGCAAATCTTAAAGAAGCTTTGTTATCATTGGAAACAGATTTATGGTAAGAAGCTATAAACGATGAATAGATTCTCTAGAATCTAACATGATATGACATTTAATAGACTTGTCGCTTGGTTGCAATTTGATAGGTTGTAAATGGATTTTGAAAAATAAATTAAAACCCGATGGAACTGTAGATAAATACAAGGCTTGCCTTATATGCAAATGTTTTAGACAAAAAGAAAATATATATTTCTTCGACACTTTTTCACCGGTTACTAGAATAACATCCATTAGGATACTCATTTCATTAGCAGTTATTCATAAGTTGGTGATACACTGAATGGATGTCAAAATAACTTTTATAAATAGTGACATAGAAGAAGAAATTTATATGGAACAACCTGAAGGTTTTGTGATTTATGAACAAGAAAACAAGATATGTAAGTTAAATACATCTATGTATGGTCTTAAGCAAGTTTCTAAGCAATGGCATGAAAAGTTTGATAACTTGACTATATCAAATGAGTTTAAAGTGATAAATGTATTTATTAGAAATCTAAAAATATCATTTGCACTATCATATGTCTCTATGTAGATGTCTCACTCATATTTGTTTCAAACATTTATGCTGTAAATATTGTGAAACCATTATTGTGTAACAACTTTGATATGAAAGACCTTGGATAAGCGAGTGTAATTATTGGAATCAAGATTACTAGGTTAAAAAGAGCAATTTCTTTGGATAAGTCTTACTTTGTTGAAAATTTCCTAAGGAAATACAAATACTTTGACTATAAACTTGCTTGCACATCATATGATCAAAATGTGAAACTTTTCAAGAACATTGGTGAAGGTGTTAGAAAAATTGAATATGTGAGCATCATTGGAAGCTTGAGGTATGCCACTGATTATACTAGATCCGACATTGCCTACGTTGTGGGACTATTGTGCAGGTTTACCAATAGATCTGGTATGGAGCATTGACACGATATCGAAAGAGTCATGATATATTTTAAAAAGACCACGAGTCTCAAATTACATTAGCAAAGATTTTATGTCGTCCTTGAAGGATACATTGATGTTGACTAAAATATTTTATCAGATGACTCTAAAGCAACCAATGACTATATTTTTAGTATAGTTGATGGTGTTGTATCTTGGAGATGCTAGCTCAGTCCACTATGAAGTCTAAAATGATAGCACTAACTAATGTTAGTGAAAAAGCTAGTTGGTTGAGATGTTTGCTAGTTGAGATCCCTTTATGGGAAAAACATATGTTAGCTGTGTTGATCCACTGCGATAGTATTGCGGTTATTGCAAAGATTTACTTTCTAAATGAGATGTTATAGTGGACCATGTACGCACTGATGATAATTTAGCATATCCTTTGATGAAAGGGTTAATTAGAGAGAAAGTCCTAAATACATCCAAAAGGATGGGACTAATGCCTATAAAGTCACTTATAAGGGTAACCCGACCTAAAAGACTGAAGATCTCAAGAATTAGATTCAATGAATGATAAAAAGTTGTCTTCGTGAAGTGATATGAAATGAACATGTTATTATATATTAGCAAAACATGATTCCTGAAGCAATGTTAGGATGAAATAATATAAACTTTTAATGAGATCTATATTTCATGTAAAGTGGAGTACCTAGCTATAGGAGTACTATTGATATACTCACCTATGAGAATGTGAAAGTGGGGCTACTTCTTATGGAATTTCAAGGTAGAGTTCCTAGAACATTCACTGTAGTGGGAAAAACATGCAGAGCTATTAATGCACGAGCTTTTGTACACCCTATTAAAATGTTATGTGTGAGTTTGATTTCAGAGATAGAGCTCAAGACTACGAGTCACTTTTGTTGGATCTGAATTTCACTTACTATACAAAGGTTTGAGTCAGGAGACACCTCTATGATGCAAAATCTTATAGAAACATTTGACGTTGCTTCAGAAACATTTTTTTAATTCAAGTGGGGGATTGTTGGAACATATAGTATGTTAGTTTGTGAATTTAAAAAGTGTTGAAGTTCCATGTTAAAAAACTCATATATTGATAAGTTTTCAACTCTATAAATACTAAAGTCTCACATTTGGTAGAAAACATATGTGAGTTTGATTTCATCACTATATAAAGAGTGTTAAACTGTTGTGAAAAACACACCACAAAGTTAGAAGCATTTCCAAACTTTATTTTTTCTCTCTCTTTTCTACTCGATATATTTTCGAGTCACTTCTCCCATTTCTTTATGTCCTTTCGATTTCTAGTGATTTTAATACCACTTTCTTTTAAAGCTATTTTTATGTAATAGTTCATTCGATTTTTGAGTGATCATAATATCAATAACATTGTTCTTTTAGAGCGGTTATTATGTTTGTCTTTTTAAAGTTGTTTTTATGTCGTTTTCTCTACAATTTCGAGTGTATAATACCACAATCATTTTTTAGCGGTTTTTGTGTCGTAGTCCTTTTGATTTATGAGTGGTCATAATATGATATTATGAATGACTTTAACCGTTATATTGAGAGTGAGAGTAGCTTGAACAGTCATATTATAAGTGTAATTGTAGAACAATTTTTTTACGGTGCAGTAGAATTCCAATATTATTTTTTTTTTGAGCTATTTTATTTTGAAAAATTCGTGATTGATAGTCTCTTTAATATAATTTGAACAATATTACAAAACATCCCTAAAAAAAAAATGATCTAATTCACAACTGAAACTATTTCAAGTGAAACTAGAAATACCTTTAGTGACATAAATTTACTCAAAATTTAACCGTCAAAGTGAAAAAGTGTTCGAGTGGACTCGTTTAGAGTAAATAGAGTGAGTTGCAGTTATGAGTGATTCAAGGTTGTGAAGTTGTTAAATAGGAAATGAAAAAGAATTAGATATCGTTCATATCCCGCAGTCACCTAAATCTAACTGTTCAATTTATCCAAGCCCCATATTTTAAGTTTTAACACGTCATCCTGTTCCCACGCTTGGCATTTAATTTTTCCTTCTTTCTTCTGATCTGTTTTAATACCAATACTTAGGTTTAACTGTAGGACTTTTTTTTTTTGTATTTTTAATTCCTTAAAAATTTAAATATTATATTTTTATAATTAAATAATTTTTTACGTCTAAAAATTTATCATTTATTTTTAGTCCTTTATAATTTTTCTTAAACAATAATTTTTAAATATTTTTTATCAATAATTTTAATCATTATTTTTAAATTAATTCATATTTATTATTAAATTTTTGAATGATTTTTTTATATATATTTAAAATATTACAGTGATATCTATCACAAAAATTTAAAATTTATTAATAATAAATTAATTAAAAATGATCTTTTTTAATTTTTAACGTTTAACAATTCATACTTATTTCGTTTGTAAAAAGATTTAAATTTATGTAAAAAATAATTTTTACTATATTCTAAATATACTTAAAAAGTTATTTAAAAATTTAAAATACACACTAGCTAAATTACAAATACATAAACCAAAATTATTAATAAAAAACATTTATTTAAAAGAAAATAAAGACTAAAACGAAAGAATAATGCCAAGACAAATAAACTTACATACAAAAATTAATGAATGAGCGTTTTCCATTTATCTCTTTGAGTTTCAAATGAAACCAAAACCGTAGTCTATTTTTAGAAAAGTAGATTCATTTCTTGCATTTGGGCACACCGATAAAGTGCTTCTACCCGCTTTAATTTTCGTTGAACCACCAACGTGATGTTGAAATTTAATTATGAGTGGTTAGTTTCACATTGACAAAAAATGGAGGATATATTGAATATATAAAGAGAATGATCCATAAACCTAAT
Organism: Cicer judaicum; assembly: GCA_037974835.1. Taxonomy (NCBI): domain Eukaryota; kingdom Viridiplantae; phylum Streptophyta; class Magnoliopsida; order Fabales; family Fabaceae; genus Cicer; species Cicer judaicum. Next base: position 16,135,946 of record JBBPBS010000276.1, read on the forward strand.
GCCATAAGTTTTGAGTTGAGATGTGGTGTTTAAGTCTCTTATGAATCTTTATTTAGAAGGTTGTAAACTATAAGGAAAATCACTCATAAACTTATTGTGTTAAAGTTTTGGGAACAAATGTTGAATAGCGACTTTATTTCTTGATTGGATTTTGAAAATGACAATACTTTTTATATTTAACTGTTTTTAAAAATTGTTTTGATTTTCTGTTTTTAAAAGAGTAAAATCAAAATATCCTTATTATGTTTTGCTTCTCTATTTAAAGATTTAAAAGTATACGAACAATACACATTTTAATTACATTCTTGTAAGTATTTGAAATTTTTTACTCTAATTTTATAATATATTGTTTTTTTTTCTATTTCTCGGTATGAACGTTTTTTTTTTT
>JBBPBS010000276.1:16153484-16176067 GCA_037974835.1 Cicer judaicum
AACCCAAACCCAACAAATAAATAACAGCACCTTGTTTGTTTGGGATAAAATTTTTGGTGTATATTTTTTGGTCTAATGCTTCGGTTTTCAGATGGGATTAAGTAAAATTTAATTAAAAATAAATTTTGCCAAAACTTTAATTTAAATAAACTGAAATGATTTATCTATAACTTAAATTTATTTAAAAAAAATGAAATTTCTAAAACGAAAGTGGTTTAAAGACTTCCTCCATATGTGGATGTGTATGATTTTACATGTTTGAACTCTAATTATGATGTACAATCATCTATTTACATGTAAAAATCTTTCTGAAATTCTTCCACTTAAATTTTTTTGTCATTAATACAAATTTGTATATCTTTTTTATGTTATGTTATTAACATTATAATGGAAAGACAAACTATTTTTTTTCTCTAAAATGTAAATATATGTAAAACAACACTAATTATTAATAAATTTAATAACACAAAAAACATTTGTAATTCACATAATTTGAATGTTACAGACTAAATTAAGAAAATTATATTATAAAAGTACGATAGTTAATATTATTAATTTTATTTGACTAAATTTAGTATTATTAAATTTATCAATTATCAGTATTATTTGTCCAAATGTAACATTCATAGAGAGAAAATTAGTTTATCTTTATATCATAATAATTGTTGATTATATCAAACTACGCAATAACTTTAATGTTTATCTTGCCTAAAAATGTTTATTATATTTAATGGATTGTTTATATTTGTGATTTTCAAAATATAACCTTTAATGATTAAAATAGAGAGAGAGTAAATATAAGTGCATTATATGTTAGAATCACATGTCACAGCCTTTAACTATATGAGTGGAGTTTAGTAGAAGGTGTGATTTATGTTGTCTTTAAGAAACTGAGGATAAGTTGATAAGTTCTCATGACCAATTGAGATCATCTACATATACTTTACTAACTAATTCAAATCTACCTTGAACTGATTCATCATCTTTTTATCATAAATTATTTGGAAAAAAAAACAAAGTCAACCATAATTTTTTTTTTAAAAAAATAACTATAATATACTTGTAAGTGATTTTAATTGATTGTGTAGCTACAATTTTCCAAAGACTCGATGGAAACATCTCACTCTTCGAAGTGGAGAAAATGTGAATAGAAATATTCTATTGTGATAAAAAGAAAACATAAGTGTAATTGTTTGTCTATGTGTACTCTTATACACTTAAAAATATTTGTGTCTTCAATTGTCTAAAAATCATAACCGTCTCAAAAAAAAAAAATTGAAGTCTATGAGTATAGAACAACACCTATAATACATTCCTCAAAAAAATAAAAACTCCTATAACACATGAAAAAAATACACCAAAGTTATCATGTTGGTCTCACTTGAAGTGAATGATAACAATTATGTTTCATCCAAAAAAAATGCTGGGTATCGGGGAACCTCTACAAGAGGGAGTGTCGGTTGGTAATCATTCTTGCAACTTCATTACAATTTAATTCAATTAATATAAGTCAACTTCAATTACATTCAATTCAATAATATAATTGTAACTACAAATTAAATGGTACAGGAGTACAAACTAGTATTATTAAATTTGTCAAATGAAAGCCTTTTGAGAGCTCAATCACAGTTCGATACACTGAACCTAAAGATTGCAATCTAACTCTTCACTCCTTTGCTTCGCTGTGTGTGTACATCTTCATAAACCATTCAATGAATGAATGGATTCAAAATGTTTTATTTTGTTCCTTCAATTTTTTTGCTTTCTTTGCTGGATTAATGTGTCTTCTTCTTCTTTATTTTTCTTACTTCATTTTTAATTAGAAATTATTAGTAGGTAAGTCCGACTAAAAGTCTCGTATTGGATATTGGATGATAACGTCAATATTGAATATGAAATTGAGATATTTTATATATTTAATATTTTAAAATTTTAGGTGAACATATTTTGTTAAAACTTGTATAGGTTAATGTGATCTTTGTTGAAATCTTTTCATAATTCAATAAATATATTTATATATTTCATATTAAAAGTTGATTAAATAATTATTATTAATATATTTGTCAATTGATTTTAGTTTTTAACAATTATATAAATTATTTTCATAATTAAAAATAATAAAAAATATAAAATGACCTAAAGTTTTGTACTTAAAAATTTTGTTAGTGTTAAATCTATAACCTAGTCATAATAATTCATTAAATTCATATAATTTAATTTTTAATCAATTAATTTGATAGTATCATATATCAATTTATAAATATGATTATACCGTAAAAATCTTCTTTTTATATAAATGTGAAAATATGAATACGATATCCATCGACATAACCACAGTTTGTTGCAAAATCTTGCTTGCTTTTATATAATTACTGTCTCATTGTTTGCACTTCTCTTGAGTTTTGTGGGCACTCTGCCTTATATAATTAACGTTAATTTAGAATTTCACATTATTAACATTAGTGGTGGAATATTTTTTCTTCAAATATTTATAATATTTTCAATAAAAATAAAATTGGTTTTCCGAAAAATTGAATTCGCTAATGTATGTGTAAGTGTTTATTGCATTATTTTTTTTCCCTTCACCCTGATTATATCCATATAGATTTTTCTGATAAGGTTTTTATTGAAATGCTTTATTGACATTTTTTTTTATATTTTTATATTTTTTAAGTTGTTACATTTTATAATCTTTATGATTTTTCTTGTATTGTATGATTGTTTTGTTTTATTAATTTTAGATTATCTATTTCTAACTATTTTATGTCATTAATGATTTAAATTTCAATTATGTAAATTTAACTGTCTAACTTCTTGGAATAATTATGATGAAAAATATATTTTAAATTATTGATCATATAATTAGAAATAATTTTAACTTAATCAAACAGTAATTATTTATGGTTGTATTATGTTGTGAATTATGAGTTTACTACCATGATTTAAAATTATTGAACTTTCATCATATAATCTAAATATTTGTAATTAAGACAATGTTCTAAACACTGAATTATGTATAATTGTATGATCCACACAATAGAAGGGAAGGATAAAAAATAAAGAGTTGTATTTAAGGGATTCTGGCTAAGGAAAGACTAGGTTATTAAGTGGTCCATTGACCCACATCTCTTTCTTGGGAACCCCTCAAAAACACGACTTGTTGTATAATCCAGAGCTACTATATAGTGTTCAATAAAAGACTTCCATACTACCCTAAAGTTAAAATTATATTAGACTATTTTTCTAATTAGATAATTTTAGGAAGCGTTATGGCTCGTCGAACAAATCGATTGGTTCCCCAAGGAAGAAAAGATATGACTGAAGTGATCCAAGCCATGAATGCAATGGCCGCTACAATGACCCAACAAGCTGCGGTCTAGGCTCAGCGAGACGCACAGAGGGATCAGAGGGATGAAGCAGCTAGTACAACAAGAGCATTGAATGAATTTCGTCGACAGGATCCGCCTAAGTTCAAAGGAGAGCATGACCCCGACAAGGCTGATCTTTGGCTGCAAGAAATCGAGAAGATCTTTGAGATCCTACACTGTCCTGACAATGCGAAAGTAGAGTATGCAACCTATTTAATGATTGGTGAAATTGAATACTGGTGGCGAGGTGCGAAGAAAATGATGGAGACAAATCATGAAGAGCTAACCTGGGAGGCTTTTAGGAATAAGTTCCTAGACAAATATTTCCCAAAAAGTGCTAGGACTGAGAAGGAGGCCCAATTTCTGAAGTTGTATCAAGGGAATCTCACAATAGCAGAATATGCGGCAAAGTTTGAGTCCCTAGCAAAGCACTTCCGCTATTTCATAAATCAGGTAGATGAAGAATACATGTGTGAGCGGTTCGAAAGCGGGCTTAAGTATGAGATTAAGGAGTTAGTGGGGCCCTTGGAGATACGTCAATATCAAGTGTTAGTGGAGAAATTGAAGAAAGTGAAGCAAATGAAACAGAGCCGTCTGAGTAGGGGCGGTGTAGGTGGACCCATCAGACCTCAGGTAGAGATTTAAATTCATCCATATCATGAGAGTCATAAGCTTGGACTCTAAATGTTAATATTTACCCCGAAATGTTAATATTTTAAACAGGGGCTTAACGACCAACAGAATAGGGGCAGGCAACATCAACAACACAAGCCGTATGCCCGACCACTGGGGAATGCTAGAGATCAACCTCGACCTCAAAACGAGGAAGATCAAGGGAAAAAGACTTCAAGTCAGAACCAGGCATACCCTATTAGGTGTTTTCGCTGCAACAGGGAAGAACACAAGATATCTGAGTGTCCAATCAGACCAAGGGTTTGTTACATTTGTCACAAACCAGACCATTTTGCAAATGAATGCCCTGAACGGAAGGATGACAGAGCTGTTAACCGCAACAATATCAATGAAAATGTTGCACGCCCTACTACCAAGGGACGTGTCTACCATATCAATGGAGAAGAAGCTCCATCTTCCTCTGAACTTATCCAAGGTGATTGTGTTTGACATGACATTCAATGTTGATTTGATTTGCATTCCCCTCAAGCATGTGGGAGTGATCCTTGGGATGGATTGGTTGTCAAGCCATTATGTTTTATCGGATTGCGCTCGTAAGTCTATGATATTCCCAAACCCAGGTGTTTCTCGATTCCTCGATACCGATAAATTAAACTTCTCTTTGAAAGGGGGAGTTCAAAAATGTGTTTCCCTCAACTCAGACAGTATAAAGCTAGAGGTGGAGGTAGATGGGATACTTGTGGTCAAAGATTTTCAAGAGGTATTTCCGCCGGATGTACCAGGACTACTCCTAGTTCGTGATACTTAATTCTCAATTGATGTGACTCCGGGTACAGGACCTATTTCTATTGCTCCATATAAAATGTCTCCGTCGGAATTTTCAGAGTTGAAAAATCAGTTGGAGGACCTTTTGTCGAAATAGTTCATACGATCGAGTGTCTCACCTTGGGGAGCACCAGTGCTCCTAGTGAAGAAGAAGGATGGAAGATCGAGACTTTGTGTCGATTACCGTCAGCTTAACAAAGTCACCATAAAAAATAGGTACCCCTTGCCACGCATTGATGACTTGATTGACCAACTTAAAGGAGCAATTATATTTTCAAAGATTGATTTGAAGTCGGAGTACCATCAGATTCGGGTAAAGGCAGAAGACATCCCTAAAACAACATTCAGAACTCGTTATGAACATTTTGAGTATTTGGTGATGCCTTTTGGTGTCACCAATGCACCAGCTATTTTGATGGATTACATGAATCGTATATGTCACTCCTTCTTAGACAAATTTGTAGTGGTCTTCATTGATGACATATTGATCTATTATAAGAGCCGAGAGGAACATGAAGTTCACCTACGTCAAGTTTTGCAAGTCTTGAAGGACAAGCGATTGTATGCTAATCTGGGGAAATGTAAATTTTGGTTGGAGGAGTTGAAATTCTTGGGACATGTCATTTCAAGGGAATGTATTGCTGTCGACCCAACTAAAGTAGAGGCCGTGGTGGCATGGAAACAACCACAGACCGTCACAAAGATTCGAAGTTTTCTAGGCTTGGCTGGATATTATAGAAGATTCATTGAGGGCTTTGCCAAGATTGCAGCGCCATTGACATAACTCACAAGGAAGAATCATATTTATGCATGGACAGAGGAATGTGAGAGAAGTTTTCAAATGATGAAAGAGAAACTAACTACTTCACCGGTGTTGGTGTTGCCACAACCAAAAGAACCATATGAAGTTGATTGTGATGCTTCTTTACAAGGGTTGGGTTGTGTACTTATGCAGAACAAATAAGTGGTAGCATATGCTTCAAGACAGTTGAAGGTGCATGAGAAACACTATCCTACATATGACATGGAGTTGGATGCAATAGTTTTTGCACTAAAGATTTGGAGACACTATTTGTATAGATGCAATTTTGATGTATACAATGACCATAAAAGTTTGAAATACTTGTTTGACTAGAAGGAGCTCAATATCTGACAATGGAGATGGATGGAGTTTATCAAGGACTATCATCCAGGAAAAGCAAATGTGGTGGCTGATGCCTTGAGTAGAAAGCGAGCCCATTTGTCATCCATAACATTGAAAAGGTTAGAGTTGTTAGAGAATTTTCGCAACTTGAATCTTAATTTGGATTCTGAATCGGGAAAAGTACAATGTGGAATGATCATCGTAGATAATAAACTAATGAATGAGATAAAAGCCCTTCAAGCGACTGATGAGGCTATTCAGGGGAGACGTAAATTGGTTGAGACCAGCAAGGCTTCCAAATTTGAAATAGATCGAGATAACATTTTGTGGTGTAATAAATGTATTTGTGTGCCCAATAATGCAGAGTTGAGGAAAAATATTTTGGATAAGGCCCACAAAAGCAAACTGAGTATTCACCCTGGTACTACGAAGATGCATAAAGACTTGAAGCACAGATTTTGGTGCCCATGAATGAAGAAACAAGTGGCAGAATATGTGGCGTCTTGCCTGACATGTCAAAAGGCTAAGTTTGAACACCAAAAACCTGTTGGATTGTTGCAGTCATTAGATGTACCAGTGTGGAAATGGGATAGCATATCTATGGACTTTGTGGTGGCATTACCTAAGACTCAGAAGAAATTTGATTCCATTTGGGTGATTATTGATAGGCTCACAAAATCCGCCCATTTCATACATATAAGGACTACTTATAATGTGTCTAAGCTTGCAGAGATTTACGTTGCTGAAATTATTAGATTACACGGGATGCCATCTAGCATTGTGTCTGATAGAGATTCAAAGTTCACTTCTCGTTTGTGGGAAGCATTACATGAGGCATTAGATACTAAATTGAGATTGAGTTCTGCCTACCACCCTCAAATCGATGGTCAAACTGAAAGGACTATTCAGACATTAGAGGATTTGCTAAGAGCTTGTACATTAGATAATCGAGGAATTTGGGATGATCTATTGCCTCTTGTTGAATTTTCCTATAACAATAGTTATCATGCGAGCATCGGGATGGGACCGTACGAGGCTTTGTATGGGCGCAAATGCCAAATCCCGTGTTGGTATCAGGATGGTAAAAATTTGATTGTAGGGCCAGAGTTGGTGCAACAGACTACAAAGAAGGTGCGTCAAATCCAAGAGCGGATGAGGACAGCACAGAGCAGGAAGAAGAGTTATGCTGATCGACATAGGAGAGCTTTGGAGTTTCAAGAGGATGAACATGTATTCTTGAGAGTGACACCCACTACTAGAGTTGGTAGGGCATTGAAGTCAAATAAGCTTACTCCGAAGTTTATTGGACCATACCAAATTCTTCGATGTGTGGTTCCAGTGGCTTATCAAATTGCTTTACCACTGAATTTGGCCAATTTACATGATGTGTTCCATGTGTCACAATTAAGGAAGTACATGGCAGATCCATCCCATATTATTGCACCAGATGATATTCAATTGAAGGAGAATCTTACCTTCGAGGTCCCACCAATAAGCATCACAAACAGAACTACCAAACATTTAAGGGGAAAGGAAATTCCATTGGTTAAGGTGATTTGGAACCAGACGACTAGGGATGCCACTTGGGAGTTGGAGGAGAAGATGAGGGAGCTTTACCCATACCTTCTAGATACCTCTTAGTTTCGAGGACGAGACTATGTTAAGGGGGTAAGTATTGTAACACCCTTATTTTAATTAATTAAATTAAGACCCTTAGTTTTGTTTATTCTTTTTGATTATTTTAGTGTGACGATAATAGAATAATTATTCCTTGAATGTTTGATTATTTGATGAAGTATTCTTATATTAATTAATTAATTATTGGGATTTTATTATTAACTAATTAAAACTCGTAAAAATATCTGTCTTAGAGTGACCAATGATTAAGTCAATTTTGACCAAGTCAAAATTGAATCACTCACACTACTATTGTGTTCATTCAAATGTGTAACTAACAAAAATAAATACATGAATGTCAATTAATTCTTAACGGTTGGTCATTGAATGACATTATTTCAATTGAATTCCGTATTCATGTGGGCAATTAAGCTCAATTAAGGGGATTATACCTTTTCTCTGATCAATTATACACCTCATTTATTAGTCAAAGACACCTCTTTTTCGTAGGACACGCCATTACCAACATTACATTTATCTCAAATATTTTCTAAGTCACTCAAACAACCATCCTCATATTCCCTCACATTCGGATCAAGGTTCTAAACTTTTGTTCCTTCATCTTGTTGAAATATTCGAGGACGATATAGTGTCACTTGGAAGGAAAGCACTCGAGGTAAGGGGTTTTCCCCATGCAGAGTTAGGTTAGATATTAAATTAGCGAATCGTAAAATATTGATATGATGTCTGGATGTCATAAAAGAAAAAGACTGATTTTAATTTCGTCGTAAATAAATAAATATAATGCTTTGATAGTTTCTTTTTGTAATACCTCTATCTTGATGAAATTAATTTTAGAGTTATATTTTTATTATTATGCCTTGATAAATATGTTTGTAGTAAAAATATTTAGTACTTTACGTGTTTTAGAGTATTTAAGTATGAAATTATAATTTTTAAAATGTTATGATTAATAATATGTTTATTATGATGTATATGATTGTAAATCTTGACTTTTGAGTATTTTAAATTTAAAAACTTAACTTTTATGAACCATACATGTGTCGTGAGGAAATTGATGAAAATTTTATATTTTTATTTTAATGATGTGAGAAGATTGATTATTAAATGCATGAATGAATAGTCCATTTTTAGAATGCTGAAAACTTTATAGTGAAATCAATAAGTTGTTATTGTTTCTTGGTGATACAAGTTTTAATTGTTATCAATAAAATGTAGTCAAAATCGAATCCTATGGATTATTAAAATAAAAGTGGTGATTTTGTAAATTTGATGTTTTATGTTATTTACAAAAAGTTAATCTAGAATGATTTGTCCTTGTGGTTGCCTAAGTGGTTGGTGATCTATGAATTTTAATAGTTTTCCTTTGTGGTGCCTAAGTGGCTGATTATTTGTGTTATGATTTTCTTTCTTTGTGGTTGCCTAAGTGACTAGTGATTTGTATATTTCGAACATCATTATCATTGTCATGACATATCATATGCATCTTTGTGGATGCCTTAGTGGCTGGTTTAATTTCTCTTCATTAGTATGGGTGACTTCTGTGTGGACGCCTTAGTGGCTAGCTATATCCGGATCATATATGTTTAGGAGCATGCATAATATGCATACATTTTATTGTCATTGTTATTTTTATATCATTAATTATCCTAATGTGAGTTACTACTGGAGTTATTTATATACATTTTATGAATTTTCATACACTCTTGTGAATTATAAAAAAAAAAAAAAGGATTATTTCTCTAAGTCTTTTATTACAAAAAGATTTTATATTTTTATTTTATGGTTGTTAACTTATTGTTCGGTTTAATTTTGTCGTGGGATGAACTGACCCCTTACACCAACATTTAGGTACTAAGGATTTTGAAGAAATGCATTAATAACGTTTGCTTGGCGCGCGCACGTGGAAAAAAGGGGTACTTTAATCAATAAATAAAAATAATGTTTGTAGTGATAAGATTGATGTGGTACATTTTAATTTTAATTTTTAAGTTATTTACTTTTATGGTCGATTTTAAATAGAAATGCGGAGGTGGGCTCCTTCTGCTAGGAAAAACTTGAATTATTTTATTTTAAGATGAACATTTTCTATAATTGGTAAATTGTTTTTGCAAAAATAATAATAATAATATCTAGTAAATTGCGTTGCGTTATTTCTTAAAATGAAATCAAACTATTTACTAGTGAAATTTTATTGATTATATGATGAGTTACAAAAAAAAAATTCGTTTTTGAAAAAAATAAATAAATAAATATTTTTGAATAATGTCTTGGATCAAAATCCGGGGCGTTGCAATGGCCTCCTAAAATTCTTCTTCTGTGTGCTCTCTAACTTCGGACAATGTGTTTTCAATGACCTTTTTGTCTACAAAAAGCACATTCATCATTACCAAGCCCAACTCCCCCTTGAGATTTTTCTTTTTGAATAGGAGCAACAATAATAGATGGAGGAGTTGAGATAACTCTCTTATCTAACACAATAGAGTGATCTCAAGTTTGATATATTCTACCAATAACTCACTAACTACTGATTTAACAATAGGAAGAGGTGAACGATGCAAAAAAAAACCCCACAAAGACCCTCAAATCATCACAAAGAGCCATCATAAACCAAACCATACGTGGCTCCTTTATATGATCAATGTACGTTTTGACAACTTTTATCTCAGTTGATTCCATAAGAGTCAATTGATCCCACAAATAAGTCATTGTCGATAGAATTCCTTAATTGTCATATTGTTCTGCTTAAGGACATTAATATCATTTTCCAACTGATATCGTTTTGTAAAGTTAGACTAAACATACAAATATTTCAAGTGATCCCAGATCTCTTTAGCCATATCATATTTTTCTAGTTGCACACTTATAGACAACTCAACAAAATTATTAATCCAAGTAGATTTTTGAATTATTAACATTATCTTTTGTATATTTAGCTTCATCATTTTTATCCGTAGACTTAACATAAGTTTCATCAATATAACTCCATATATGTTTTTCAATCAAAAACATTTATCACATAACTCCAATAAGAGTAATTATGTCCATTGAGGTGGACACTAACAACTTGAAGACAATCATCCTCAGCACCAGCCATAACAAATAACGAGAGGAAAATATGATGACACAATCACTAAAACAAAAGAAATTAGGGATAATCTGGCAATAACAAAGTCAATCAGAAACCAAACAAAATGTTGTCATAAATTGAAGAGCAGAACCACACTTGGAAACATAATAGTATAATCGCGCCATAAAAAAATAAATAAAATCGTATAGGAAACGAAGACAACAAAACAGTTTTAGTCGAGAAACGGGTCGTACAAAAATCAACTTTATAATATATTCCAAAATCAATCAAAAGCTTTGATACTCTGCAAACAATTTAAACATACAAAATAGGAAGAATAAGAGAGAAATAATATGACAAAGATTTTATAAACCAAAATAGACAAAAAAAAAAAAATTTAAGATAATAGGATTACAACAAATATATATAAATATATATATATATATATAGAAGATAATAGAAAAATTTAAAATAAACTTATTATAAATATATATATATATATAATAATATTATGTCACATAAACTACTATGTAGATTCCCTTTAAATGTCTGGTTTTGTGTGTAGGCAATTGCAAAACTCGAAAACAATGGCAAGCTCTATTGCTGACTTTTTTTATATTAATTTAAGACAGAGGACCCAAAGAATTCAGTTATTTTTCCTTGGTTTGGTGTGCCATCGTATCCTAAGTACCGGCCATAATTTAATTTATGTGTAGTCAATGTGATCCTTTAATTTTCACGACTGATTAACTAATTTGAAGACACGCCACAACAATAATAAAAGTCAAAAAGCCTAATTATTTTTTTGAAGGAACCCTTGTAATTATCTGAATTATTTGCAACTACTAACTGTATTAAGGATAAAATATCAATTTTTATTTTATTTTTCTTTAATTTTGATCATTCAAATAAAATTTTGATTCAAAGCTTGATAAAGTATCATCTTTTTGCGTTTACTTACAATTGTATCTAAAATCTATAATTATAAATAGTGTAGTGTGACTTAAAAAATGACATTTAATATAGTTTTGGACCAAAATTCTATTTTGGTCCAAAAATGAGAATAAATAAAATGGAGGAACTAATTTCGTGATTTAGCTAAAATAGTGGGACCAAAACTGCAATTAAGTCATTAAATTTAAATTAAATATATTTTTAGTCTTTATAAAATTTAACTTTCAATTTTTAATCTTTATAAAATAAAAATATAATTTTTAATTCTTACAAAATTATCAATCATGAAATATGTCTTTAATTTTAAATAAACATATATTTTTGAATGATTTTTTCCCCAACATATTTACAACAATATAAAAGTTATTCTACAAAAAATGAGTTCAAAATTCATTTTCAAATTTACGTTTTTGTTACTTTTATTTTGAATTTTTTACGGTATACTTTTATGGTATACTCAATAAATCATAACTAATCGTGTTTAATTTTATAAATAATTATTGTTAAAGTCAAATATTATTAAAGATTTAATTATTATGATTGATTTACGGTATACTTTTCTTACACCAAGAATATATATATATATATATATATATATATATATATATATATATTAAATTTAAAAATAATTAATACTCTTGAAATATATAAAATGTGTCGTTAGTTCTCAAAATATGCAAAATTCATCATTTTACTTCATAACATCTTAAATACTAAATTGAAAAGAAAAAACTTTTAAGGACTAAATTAACCGGTATAACAAGTCTTCCAAAATTATTAAGAAGAAAAAAAGTCTAACTGAATTATTGCCGCGGTATTAATATATTCTTGTTATTTTTAAGAAGCAACTGTTCCAAGAAGCAACGGAAAGAAATAAGTCATCTCTGTATTGAATTTTGTTTATTTTCTATTTAAACTCACATCAAATTAATAAATATTTGTGTTTCAATTTGTTTAAAATATCTTTATACATGTGCATGAACTTAGTGATGAGGCAAGTTTCTTGTTGAATTGATTAAAAAAAAAAAATGTTGCAAAGAGCGTCCAGGTGCTTGCACTTAGAGATGCTAAAAAACAGCTTACAAGAAACCATGCATGTTCATTTGTCAGGAGTGTTGCTTGAGCCTTCATGCATATATGTGGAGAAATTACGGCCACAAACAAGTTTTTACTTACAAAAGTGGTGACCCTAAATGCCCTTTTTCAATTTGACATTATGTTTTGTTGAAGAATCTAGCCACTAAAATAGTATAATTAATTGTGAGTATATCGATAAAAAGAAAAGTGTAAAGATGTTGTTTACAACAAAAATATTATTATAATTAAGTTGTTAGTCGAACACTACAAATAATTGAATTAAATACAACCAACTTTATAATAGACAAATTAAGAGTTAGGAGAGTTGATAACGGCCAAATACGAATTAGACGAAATTTTTTAATTTTATGAAGGTTTAGAAGGGTCATATAGTTTTCAGAAAATGTTTACCATGTTTAGAGTGTGACTAACCATAAACAACAACGTTTGCGGCGAAGCAATGTGGGAAAAAACGTATGTGGAGATAACCGAAGTTGAGATGCCGTGAAAAATAGAGAATACAAACCATAGTGAAGTGCCACATATATTCTCCGTGGGAACAAAATATGCATTACCCACAAAAAGAATGGGACAGAATCATAGTCAATTTTGTATGGCACTATACATTGGCCATTAAACTTTGGCTAAAAATCTCTCATACTTTTTTTTTTTAAAATATATAATCAATTAAATAAGTCTATTTTCAACTTAATACTTAACACACTTTAGAGAAGTTAAATAACTCACACTTGAAGAACATAGTTCTTTCCGTAGTGTATAATTGTTTGAAGAAAAAATAATAAAAAGTCTAAGAGTTATTAGTTGATTTCTTGACTAATTTTTAATTTCAACTGGGTACATATAATTTTCAACTTCAATGTCTATTTGATCTTGCGTGATAAAAATTGATTTTAAATAAATTAATTTCATAAGATTTATTTTTGTTAACAATAAGTTAAATGTAGTGTATGTATATTTGAATATATTGATGTAAAAATTCATAGAATAATAATTTTTTTGTGAAAAGCACATTTAAAGTTAAAAGCTATTATCCTATTTTAAAGTTAGAATTAATTTTAAAAATTCTAAAAGTAAAATCAATTTCAATCAATATTACTCAAAAATATCAAAATCAATTTTAATTGTGTGAAATAACTTTTAGTTCTCTCTATTGTAAAATCAAATACACACCAAATTGAACTTCTATAACTACAATAAAAGAAAAGAGAGCACCCAATTTTTCACTTGAAATATTTTCTAAATTAAAAAAAAAAGTTATAACAAAAACATTAAATATCCTAAAAATCAATTTTTTAAATCTGTAATAAACGAATTCAACCTTAAATTCTCTAAAATATTTGGTTGGCTATTAAAATAAAACTTAAGTTTATTGACATCTTTAACTTATTAGTATATTTACAATTACTCACTACTTGAGTGAGGGAGACTTTTATAAAAAAAAAAAATAGTAAAATTGACTTTTAATCAATCTTTTAAAATAAATCAAATTCAAAACTTGCAAAATCTAATCTGGGGTAGTTATTTCCATCCATGTACATCAATAGAACATAATTTAACAAATATGACAAAATAAAATATACTTTGGATATTATATAATACATTAAACAATAAAACATATAAAAAAAAGAAGCCACGAAACAGCATAAAATATTTAGAAATTGAATCATTAAATTATATATGCATTATAGTCAACAAAAAATATATTAAGCAGTAAAATAACATAAAATATTAAAATAATAAATCACAGAGAATTTTTAATTAATATAAAAATAAACAAATTATATGCCTTAAAGATGGACAAAAAATAATTGATCTAATATAATCTTAGTCAGTTTTTTTATTCTATGAAAAACTGCACTAAGATATAAATAAACATATTAAAATGTTATGTTTAAAATGACTTTTCATACCCACTTTAGACTAATTTTGTACCAATTTCCATTTCTACTAAAATGGCACGCTTGATCCATTATAAAAATCCATCCTTATGCAAAAATACAATTTCTTTCTTTAACTTTAACTCAAATTTTGTTTAAATTATTTAAGTTTTTTTTTTTTTAACTTGATCATTTAAATTATATTTGATTTGCACAATTAGTCTTTAAAATATATTAAATTATGTATGCAACATTTTATGTTTGATAATTTTTTCAAACGATTGTCATAAAATACTAAGATCTAATTTAAATCGAAATATCGCAATAAATTGAAAATAAACTACTTTGCATGTTAATGAAGTTAAAGATATTCATGATATGAATAGACATTTATTTTTTGTTTGTAAGGTAATATATGTATTTAAATTATTAAAGAAAAAATAATAAAATAAAAATTATTTATAAGATTTGATAAATATTTTCAGAAAAATTAATATGATAGACATACTATTACATCATTTTATAGAATTTTAAATTATCAAAAACTTTCAATTCAATTAATTATTATCAAAATTAAAATAAATGACCAACAATACAAAAAAAATGTAGCTTGAAAAATTTAATCAAAATAAAATAAAATAAATTGAAGTAAAAATTGAATTAATCTTAAAGGATTATACCTGTATTTTTGTGTGGTTGTGTTAATATTATTATTACTATATAAGCACACAAACGACAAAGCAAAAATAGAAAAATAAAAAATACACAGAAAGCCAACCATCCAAGGTCAGGCAGAGACACAATGAAGAAAACAGCCTAAGTGCAACCTTTATAAAAGTGCTACGAAACAAATCATCCTGTCATTATGTTCCATGTATCTGACATTGTTAGTATGCTAGATCGCACAATGCGCTTGCTATTGCACCACCTAACCAAGTTTTATAGAATTTAAAATAAATACACTTATCTTAACAATGAACAAAAACAAAACCACAAAAGAATAAGAATCTATTATACTTTTTAACATTACAAACGACTCTTCTATTATTGCATGGCGTATTACATTAATTTTTCTTCCTCTTAGTCTAAGATAATGTTTATTTTAAACTAAAAGTCTAGATAGATTTATATAACACTATTCTCAATAGATTTTCTCCTTTCGAGTTACTTTTGAAAACATAACATTTCTGAAATTAAATTAAAACGAGAGTTTTGGTTACAGTTTTACATTTTCATATTTTGGAGAAAAAAATTGCTTATTAATTTTCAAGGTGAAATAAAAACATTTTGAAAATCAATTAAAATTTGAAAATTAAACAACATGAAATTGATTTGAGTAGTAAGAGAATCGAACACCTTAACTAAATAATTACAAGTTGGTTCTCTTACTCTTTAGCATAGAAAAATCTGATTAAAAAGGAAAATCAACTAGTGTGCGTAATATATTTATCTGTATAATTTATTTGTTTCAGTTTTATAACATCTATATCATCGAAACTTGTGTGAGTTTAGTGACAATATTTGTTAAAAAAATTTATTTCAAAAAGAAAAAGAAATTCTATATAATTATGGCGTTAATTTAAATTTACATTTAAAAGAAAAGCTGACTTGTTAAAGATAAATTTCTCTAAAAAAAATATTTGATCAAAATTTGAAGTTATTAACATATTCCTTTTGAGCACTTTTTAATGTTAAGGAATCTAAAAGTAGAAAATGTATGCTGAAAAAACAACTTTCAAATTTTTTAAAAGTTAAATATATGGTTACAAAATAAAATTTCTGCATTTAATTAATTACTTTGTATGTCTATAATGACTATTTAACACATATTAAGAAATATATATAAATGAAAAAAAAAATATTATTTTTATTAAAATATCTTTATTAACTATTGATAAATTCTCCATTATTATTTTCTTGAAAATGATTCACCATCACTATTATTTAATGTAAAATGAAAGATAATGAATGGAAAGTCATACATGTAGTATTAATTAAATATTACAATTAAAAAATAGTATAATTAATGCTATTCATTTTAAAATAATTTAATTTTACAAATAAATCATTCAGAGTAAGATGAATAGAGGATTTAGCATGTGTTCTTAGAATAATTATTAATATTTTTGTTGAAAAGTGCTAACAATACACTATATAATACATGCATTATAGTAAATTATCTTCTATTAATAAATTTTATTAATTTATATAAATTTCAATCAATAAAAAAAATACGATAAAAGAATATCTTACTATTATTATTCTATTTTGTTTTCTCAAAGTCAAAGCAAGCATACTATTCCATTGACACTGAATGACTTAAAACAATTTTCAACATGTGCTATATTAATTCATAGCATACTTTAAAAGTTAAAACAGTGTATTATTCCCCAAGATTTGTAATTCCAGTGCCAATTCTCCACTAATCTTTGGACAAGTACCTTAGGAATCAAATAAAAGCATGTGTTTAAAGCATGTGTTTTGTAAAACACATGCCATAAAAGTTCAATAGTGGAAAGGTTAAACTAAGCACTAAAAAAGATAAAATACTAGGTGGTATATTTCCAGTTCCACCAGCTTCGACCAGTCACGAGATGACCCTTTCAATTGTCCCACGAACAGACACTTTCACAATCTAGATGAACAGTGAATAACCCATGCTTGATTGATTAATTGACCAGTGAAGTGACTCAATAAAAATATGAAAACAACGTGTCCAAAAAAAATAGACCCCACCACCACACAACACAAACATACAAACTCATCACGCAATCCAAAAGCCATTCAACTTAGCATCATTTGCCTAACAACTGTTCTAGGGTCCCATTTCACATGGGAGAAAAAAAAAAAGGATAAGCATGAGAAAATAAATAACCAATAAACGACAAAACCTTTAGTTGAAATCTTTATTTATATCACAGTCTTCCATTATAGAACAATTAATCTAAGGTAACAATAAGGCTACACTGATACTTAAAAAACAACGAACAAAAGCACAGGTCTTCGTTATGGGAACACCACAACATTTTATTATTGTAAAATAAAATTTCTAGTTCTAGGCCTAGAGAATTACATGTGAAGAAAATTGCAGTAAGACCTTTTTAGCCAAAGGTAAAATTCACATGATATGAGTGGCCAGACCATTGAAAAAAAAGATCAGAAAAAGTAACAAGATTGAATTCCAGTTGTCAAATTCACTGGTACCATATTGAAATATCTGGCTGTTTCTGAAGACCATCCATCCCTACTCCATGTATATCATCCTTAAAATCAAAGGATGTCAAATCACAATGGGACCCAAACATTAAATGATGACTATTGTTGTGATTGTGATGGTTCTCAAAGGGTGAATTCAAAGCTTTGAACCGGTCGAATTGACCTTCATCTCTTGCAAACATGTGATGGTTATTGGACATGCTGGTTTCTTGAAACAAGTTTCCACCCATCATAATTCCTTGACTGCGGTAGAAACTGCCGTGCTGCGGCTGAATGCTAGGTTGCGGTAAGTTTGGATTCTCTACAGCAGCTGCACGGTTGTTGCCTTGAACATTTGTATCATAGCCTGTCATAAGGTCACCAATCATTTTCTGACCGTCTTCGGGAACTCCAAGTCCTGTTAGATCAATCGAAGGCGGAACCATATTTACCGATTGAGATTGAGCAGTAGGTTTCGATTGAACAAAGGACTGAGGAAATATGACTGGTTTAACCTCATTAACATGATAACTTGGACCTGCATAATCTGACGAGCTGGCTCTATATGGACAATTCAATTGATGATTGTCCCTAGAAATTCTGTCTTGAAACCCAAGCCGAACTTCGCTATAAGGACAATGAGAGTGTTCACAAGTGAAGATTTTCTGATCCATCCTCGTGTTAAACTCGCCAGACATCTTCCTCTTCCGCATGAAATCAAAGTTTGTTGTTGCAGTTGCAGCCTCTCCTTTCATTGCGAAAGAAGGATGTGGTACTGGTACGGGTGGAAGTCTTAGCCTCATTCTCTCCATCACAATATTGGATGATGGATGAAGAAGAGTCTCGGGTTTCCGCTCGTCCACGTCAAAATTCGGCTCTTCCTCTCCACCTTCAACATCATACTCATTGCCATCATTGGTGGACAAAGATCCACTTCCTCCAACTGAGACGAATGGAGGGATGAAATTGGGATAAAGCACTCGTGCTAAGGCTTCCTCTTGATTGATGATGGCAAGCCATGTTGTACTTTCCTTGGCAGTCATTTTGTCTTGAAGGCATTTGGATTGTCTCACAAGCTTCCGAATTTTGGCAATGTCCGGAGATATGTGCTTGATAACAGCGGTCAGAACTCCAACCTTCCACGCCTTTTTCAGGTCATGAGGTTTCTTGTAAGGTGGAGGACCTTGATCTTTCGGTAAACCAATTTGAGGCCACCATTCTTCGTTCCCTGTTGGCCACCATGGAGGAGGAATACCCTTTTCCAATGGAAACCGCCTCTGAGGGGGATCACAATGTTGCATCAGTGCTGATAACAGAGAACCCAAGGTTGTGTCCTGCAGTTCTTGTAAAGTGTGAGGGGTTGGACCGATAGAATTGCATCCATCGTTCGCCCCTTGAATTGCATTATCAGCTTGGTACTTCGCTATGGCAGCTGGCCCGTTGCGGTCGAACCTAACCTTATTCTTCCACCATTCGCGGAGATTGTCCGATGCCCCTGTCACAGGCTTTCCTTTCTCAGGAATTATCCCGTAAACAAATCCTTGGGCCTTACAAACCTCCATCATTTTCAGCATGTACTTCAAAATTCCATCTTGAGCCCTTGACATCTTTTTCCTCCTTGCCTGTTCCTGTGATTGCCTCTGCTTCGCCGCATCAAACTCTTCTTTCGGTTTGATCTGTTCCTTCAATCGCTTGAGACGCATTTTGTCCCTCCACATCCTCCTCTCAAGCTCATAAACGTCAATTTCTTCATCGCTATAATCGTCGTCAACCATCGCCTCAGGCTCAGTTTGCCGGGCGGTAACATTCCCCTCTCCTAGGGGAGCAGAAAACATATCCATATCACCAGGTGTGCCAATCTCTTCAAACATCATCATCATTTTCCAAGGAAAAATAATCCTCAAAGATAAACTAAAAAAATATTCAACCTACAAACTTCTGATGACAAGTTTCAAATTTTACCAGCTATCTCTATTCACCAATTCAAGTCAACAAATTCTACAACTTTGAAGACTTTTAAACCTGCCAACAGCAACAAAACAAACAAAAATTAATACAGTACAAACAGCAAATGTTTTGCAGATAGTAAACAATTTCTATATAAAAAAAAAACGCACTAATATCTTCCAAGACTTTTACCAAACATAAATTTTCAAAATTAGGAAAGTTTTTACTTCACATCAAACAAAGCTGAAAACGTCACAAAACGAAAGAAAAAAAAAACTTAATTTCTTCCAATCACTAAAAAAAAAAATT
Organism: Cicer judaicum; assembly: GCA_037974835.1. NCBI lineage: Eukaryota > Viridiplantae > Streptophyta > Magnoliopsida > Fabales > Fabaceae > Cicer > Cicer judaicum. The sequence continues at coordinate 16,173,543 of JBBPBS010000276.1, forward strand.
TGCAACTTTTTTCAATTGAATAAATGAAAAGCAAATAGATCAGGAAAAATATCCGAATTATATCACAGATCAAAAAAATGAGAAAGTAAAAGCAACATAAGCAAACAGAACATACATCAGTAATCATAAAAGTATGCATCTTTCAAAGGAAAAAAACTTAATTAAAACAGAAACATAAGCTAAATTGATGTGAGGAAACGTATCAATCCAATAATAACACAACACCCAGGAGTTGAGCAAAAAACAAATCAACATGGACAAATAAAAAATGATAGAAACAGTGAAAAGGGTAAGCATAAAAATAAAAAGGATAGAATATTACTAGATGATTTGGAACTGGGTGTTCTTAAGTGGTGGGCACAAGTCAATTGAAGAGAAGAAGTAGAAAGAACATAAAATAAAATGAAAGAGGAAGAAGAAATAGAAAGAGGGAGAAGAGAGAAGAGAGAAGAGAGAAGAGAGAGAAAGTGAAAAGGGTGTAAGATTTTATTGCATTAAGAAAGTGGGGGCGTACCTGGGTGAATGTGAAGATGGTGGATTATTGGTGGGGTAAACCAATATTTGAGGAGAAAATATGCAACTTGGAAAGATATTTTATAAATTTGCTTAAGCTATATACAGTATTTATAGGACTTTCTTTTTTATTAAAAAAATGGTTTTTTATAGGAATTTCTCTTTATCTATTTTAGAATATATTTTTTTTAATGGAAAAATATTTTATTTTATTTTTAAATAGGAAATTGTTGTATCAATATTTTCATTTTAATAACAAATCTAATTTGTCTAAATTCAAGCAATTCATTTTATAGTATAGATTCTAAAATATTTATAAATAAATTAATGGAGTAGTTGTTGTTATAGTAACTAGCATGTAGATAGCCTTCTAGTTCTCATCTGTATGTTTTTTTATTGCTTTAACGTAATATATTTTATTATATATTTTCTAACATTTTAAATATGATTTATAAATATATATAAAATGCAGTTGAATTTGTAGCATACACATACAAATAAAACTGAAAGCATCGTAAACAATAAAAAAAACGCTGTTTGAAAAAAAAACATTTCTTTTATTTGTTGATGAATTTGATTTAATCAAACATTATATTAAGAGAAAAATTATTCAAAGTAGTTTATATAATTATAGAAGATTATAGGTGTATATTAACTGAAAAAAGTGTGTGAAATATAAAATTGTAGTTTATTTAGTTAATTTTTTATCTATTTGAAAAAAGTCAAAAATTCGTAACACTTGCATTTTGTTAGGCAATAATATTTTATTATTTATTTATTTATTTCTTAACAATATTTATTGAAAAAATCATGTAAATATATTTTATAAAATACTTCATCTATTTTACAATGGCTATATAACTCACTCATAAAAAATGTCAAAATCGATTTTTTTAATATAATATTAATTACTTTTTTAAATTTTATTATTTGACTACTACCATTGTTTTCACTACTTTCAAATTACTACTAACAATGTACTGTTTTTATTTTTTCAAAACAATTATTATTATTTTATTTTTTTGAAATTCTCAATATTTTTTTGGATGCAAAAGATGGGAATTCTTAAGTTAATATCTTTAAATTTATATTTATGGTAATAATGAATATATTAATGATTGCTATAAATAATTTAGTAGATTTCTTTATTTATATAATTTTTTAATATATGTAATAAAATTATAATAAATTGTCAAAAATACTACAATTTTTTATAGTTTTTCGTTTTTCTCCTACACTATTTGGTTTGAGGACAAGTCCGATTGGTGAATGATGACTTTCTGACACACATTATACAGTATTAATAGTATGATTCATAAATCTTAGTAGTAGCATATTTCATCCATTTTTATTTATAAATTTGTAAAAAGAAACGGAGTGAGTTGTAGATTAGTGAAAAAGCTATTTAATCTACCAACCAAAGGATATAATTTGAATCTAGACCCATTTTCGCACTTTTACCAATTAATAAGTTTTAGCTAAATCTGCAAATATTGATATTTCCTGTAAATAGGATATTTCGCTTCTATCTTATAATGTGGACGTCTTTATTTAGTTGATTTTGCTTCTCATTTTTAATATTTATTTCTTCATTATAGTTGAAGCTGTCTTTTTTTTTTTTCAAAGATAAAATGATAAATACACAACTTCAAACTTTTGAATTTATTTGATGATTAATTTATACAATTGTGAATTTAAAAAATAAAGTATTTATTTTAAGTCTTACAGATATATTTCATATATATTTTATACATCCATATATATTTTATGTGAACAGAATCCATTTTTGATATTTTACATTCCACATATTATTGTTCTTCATTGATATAGGAGTGAGATTTCCTTTTATTATTAATTAGAATATAATTATTGAATAAATATCATTTTTTTTAATATAGTAATAGAAGTTTCTAAGAGAGAGATGCTATAAAAATATTATTTATAATGTTCTAGAAAATTTTTGGGTACATTGTTTTTAATGCATGATCTATGAGCTATCAACACCATATAGA
>JBBPBS010000276.1:16177112-16209541 GCA_037974835.1 Cicer judaicum
AAAATTAATGATATTAATATTTATTGTTAGTCGTTACAAAGAGTTATAGTTGAGTTTCTACAAATTTTTTATATACTTTTAGAGTCTCTATTTTTGTTTATATGGTCATATTTTATAAAAATATAAATCATTAAACATCATTTAAAATTTTATCTTAATTTATATATAGTTTCTATTATATTTTTTTATATTATTTGTAAATGTTTTCTTAATTGATGTATAAATTATGTTATAATTTATTATTTAGTAATTTGTAGATGTTAATAACAAAATAATACTTTTGAAAAATAAAATATTTGGTATATAAAATATCGATTAATTATTAATGATTGTGCAAAATTCCGTACCAAATTTAAATCAATCTCAATCAACTATGTCTCCATCAACTCCTGGTTGTATACATAAAAATGAAATACAATTTTAAATCATGTTGTCTTCAACACCAATTAAAAATATTTTGAATAGATTTTTGTTGTTGAGTAATATTCGATCAAATAATGATGGAGGGATGAAGCTAATTATCAAATGAATTATATGATGATTGATGTATTCGGATAATTTTTTTTAATTTTTGGTTTGTATTAATATATTATATATTATTATTTAACTATAATGTACTTTATTTTTTATTTGTATGATATAATTTATTTATTTTGGAATATTTTATTTTGTTTGGTAGTAATAATTTATAATGTTTTATTTAAATTTATATTTCCATTTTTCAAATTATATTAATATTAGTTTTTTTTTTATATATATAATATATTTTTTTAATATTAATTTTGAATTTTTAAAAGAAAATTAATAAAGTTATCCGTTTGTGGCAATCAAAACGGTCACAAGTGGGTCGTGGCAGTTTAAGCTCTCACACATTGTGTTGTTTTCCTAGTTTCATCATTTATGATGGCCTAAGCTTTCACAAATGAGACAATATAAGGCGGCATTAGTTTTTTTCCCCATCATTTTTATCATTTGTGGCGGTCTAAGTACTCACAAATTTGTGACAGAGTTTTTCGTTTAAAACATTGCGATTGAATTAATGGTGGTTGCCGTAGGCCGTTACAAATTTATCTATTGTTGTCGTTTTTTTTTTCTCTTTGTGGGACTTTTGGTGGCCACAAATGAAAATTTTTATTGTAGTGATTTTACAAGTTAAACCAATTGAACTATTACCTCTTAGACATCTTAATAATGTACAAAAATAATATTTTAAAAATAATATGAACAACGAACTCATATTATTTTTGGAGAAAATATATATATGCACCCATATTCAATCAAAGCAGAATTTCTTCATCTAAATCAAGAAGATTTGGATGGATACCCGCACATGCATATCATGTTATCATCCCTAGTTGCATGTTCGTTTTTTATTATATAAAAAAAATTGATTAGTGAAATATAGAGTGGAAAAACTATAAGGAGGATTTTGGTGGAGATGATCCAAACTCCATGCAAGTGATCCAATCCCTCAAACCTAACACCTCTAAAAAAATACTTATGACTTTCACAAATAATTATATTTTGTGAATTGCTTAAAGGAATTGGGGAAAAAAGCTCAGTGTAACACTCTTTCAAATAGGTTCCATAAAATCTTTTACTAAGAGGTGCCTATTTAATTTTGTGCATGTCATCGCTCTGTAAACTCAAAAACAATAAAAGCATTTTGTTTGGCCCAAATACTTCATTATTGTTCGGTTTAATTTTTAGAAACACATTTTGTATACTCATACTTAGTCATCCTACATTATAATTTGTTACAATCCTTGTGTTAATCTTCTTAACCTTTAACTATTTCTATGTCTTCCATGTTTCACATTATTCACCCTAATTTCTCCAATTTTCTGTAAGACACTAACTGATGTTAGTTTACAAAAACAAAAAAAGTTGTTTAAAAATTTAAAATTGAATTATTTCAAACATATTCTTTTTCTCAAAAAATTAATTTTTTTTATCAAGATACACAAATTTAGCCACAATCAACCCACGATATATCTTTTTTTTTTTTTAATAAAAAGGTACATTTATTCAACCAAATTTGACTTAAATTTTTTAGAACATTTCTTTTTGAAAATGTCATTTTTTTAATTAAAAAAATTAGAGTTTAGTGACGATTAAGGGTGACTATCGAGGTATGTATTTATTAAAAAATTGAGTTGATTTGATTCCATAGAATTAGGATTTGAGTTATCTAGAATGTGATTTGTTCCAATGAACTAAAATTTGAGCTCTTTGAATTTTAAAAATTCAGATTTTAGTTGTTTAGAACGAATTATGTTGAAAAATTTCACACCTTATTTGGCATTCTACAAAAACTAGGCAAGTGGATGAAAAATAAGAAATTCTAGAGAAATGAAAATAGTTCAAAGTAAGAAAGAGTAAAATGAGAGATTTAGAAAAACAAGAACATATATAGAAATAAATTTTTTATTTTTTTTTGCAAAAGTAGATTCTAGAAATGTTAGAATTGATAAGAGTAAGGTTTGTAAAAATGAAGAGCGACTATGGCATATCATAATTTTAACCATCGTTGTTTCACAATGCATAATTATAATAACTATAGCAACCATATAATACTATAATAGAGAGAAATTTGAACGAATTATTATTATTTATCTCAAAAAAAAAAATTATCATAATTAGTTCATACAAATACAAGATTTTAGATTGAGCTAGAACTTGAGAACTAATAAAACATATATGTAAGTTGTAGCAAGTTGGAAATGAAATGCAATTGTAAAAATAACCGGTGTTTTTGTAAAATCATTCCCAGGTATGTTGCTGTAGGAAACGAAGCTTTTCTAAAAACATACAATGGTAGATTTGTACAACTAATCAACATTTCCAGCCATAAAGAACATTATAGCAGCCATAATCATGCTGATCCAAATTTCCCTAAAGAACTTGCTTTCTTTGATGGTTCAATTTCTTACACAAATTTTTTGATGCAAACTTTGATACACTCATACTCATTTTATCTCTTGAAAAAAACGGTTTTGGTTGAATGGATGTTATAATTGGTGAAGTTGGTTGGCCAACTGATGGAAATTCAAATGCTAAATCATAAAATGCACAAAGATTTAATCAAAGACTTGTTGATAGAATAGTGAAAAAACAAGGTACAACTATAAGACCAACACCACCTGAAATTTACATGTTTGCCCTTTTAGATAAAGATGCAAAAAGTATTTATCCTGGGCCTTTTGAGACACATTGGGGATGGTTCCATGAAATACCCTTTGAATCTTGGTAGTGGAAAATCACTTGTTGTTGCAAGTGGTGTTAAATATTTGATAAAACAATGGTGTGTTTTGTCATCTAATGCAAATGTTTTGGATCGGTGGGAGACTAGGTGAGGTTGAAGTATAAAAAAAGCTAGGTTGAGTAAAAAAAAAACGATTTGCTGGGCCAACCAGAATAATGTAAGCTCGTCAGCCCAACTAGAAAACCAAACTTTCTTGCCATAAATTAATTCTACCACAATACTTTGGTACATTTTCAGCCCAACCAGATGCAAACATTAATTCTACCATAATTCTTTGGTACATTCTTTTTAGTGTACCCCTGTCCCCTACAATATCCTATAAAAAAGATAAATTTTTCCCTAATTTTACGGTATTGATAATTTTTTTTTGAATAATTAAGTAGTTTTTTTTTTACTATGATGATAATAAAAATAACAACACAATGAAAAAAATAATTTGTTTAAACAAACAAAGAAATGAATTAGCAAAAACAACATAACCAAATGAAAATCCCGTAAATACAGTTCAATTCAAATAATAGCTGCAAAGATATTTGGTATGCTTAAAGCGAAAAACTTCATGTTTAAGTGTGTGTGACTTTTGTAGTTAAATTCATTAAAGCAAAACAAAGATAATCAAATAAAATTGTGGTATTTTGATTTATACTATTTTTTTTATAAGAAAATAGAGAAGAGGTTTTTGTTAATAAATTAATATTAATATTTATCTTAAAATCGTGTATATAGATATTTGAACTCTTCATCGAATTTTAAATTGAGTGATTAAATTGTGTCTTATTAAAAGTACGTAATTTGTTAAAGTATTGCATTTGTTAAGTTTGTATTTATTGTCGGTTATATGTGTGGACGAGAATAGGTAGAATTTGAGTAGGGTACTATAATATTTGTGTCATACATGCAGTTTAAAAAAAATATCTATACTCGTATTCGTATCTTACTGAGTATCAACTTTAATATTTATACTCTTATTCTTTGGGTACTTAAGTGTCTCTACCGATACTCATTACTCACACTTTAACTAAAATCGTATATATAGATATTTGAACTCTTCATCGAATTTTAAATTGAGTGGTTAAATTGTGTCTTATTCAAAGTATGTAATCCGAGTAGGGTACTATAATATTTGTCCCATACACGCAGTTTAAAAAAAATATCTATACTCGAATTCGTATCTTATTAAGTATCAACTTTAATATTTGTACTCTTATTCTTTGGGTACTTAAGTGTCTCTACTGAAACTCATTACTCACACTTTAACTAAAATAATTTGATAAATAAATGATATTATTGTGATTAAATTTAAAAATTATCTAAATATTTTAACTTTAATCATATAATATTATCAACTAAAATATTTTATAAGTAAAAACATTTCAAATGAACACCCATTATCATATACATTTAAATATCAATAATAATACTTTATAAAATTGCAAGTATAATTATAAAGTCTTGATTAATAACACATAATTTTTTATTATAAAGTTACAATTATTTGCCTATTCATAAAAATCTAATTCTTAAAAAATTTACAAACGTTTATCTTTCGATTATAAATATTGTAGTGGTACTAATACAATTATATTAGTGCAGATGCGAGATGAGTTAGGTATTATAATACCCGTACTCACACCCATCTTTGCAGATAATTTCTCGTTCTCGTGCACATATTTATTACGCAGATTTTAAATCTACTGATTGTGAATTTTTTTTACGGATAACAATTAGATCTAGTTATCATCTTTAATTATATGGGGAGAATATTTTATTTTTAAAATGTTAATCAAATACAATCGAGTAGTGCAAGCTAACTTTAATGTCATCTGCATCATATCGGTTTATTGGATAGCATTATGCTAACTTGAGTTAATTTTGTATATGACCGGCACGTCTGTTTTTAAACAAGGATTGGCATGTTTTAATATATGGCTTTAGTTTTTTGTTTTATTTCAAAATATAAAAAAACTAATCTGTTGGAGTATTATTAAAGTGGTTTGGTGGTTGATAAAAAAATACTCTCAAATAAAATATTTAAAAAATTATATATCTAATTTTAATTTTTAATTAGATATCTCATTGTTACATATACTACTATATATTGTTTATATTTGATTTTAGATTAGAAATCAACTTTTATTATATTGATTTTTAGTTGTATTTAATTAGATAGGCGCAAGAGATATCATTCATTCAACCCTAGATGAATAAAATAATGTAAAAAAGTTACAGAAATGCCTAATTATACAAGAAAGGATAAATAGAGTAGAGGATAAAATGGGGTAATAATTATAACTATAAAGACAAACAATCGATAACATGAATTAACAAACCAAATGAGGCATAAATAAAAAGATAGAGTAAGAACTTAGAAAGGAAAAAGAAATGAATGAGAGTGAGTTAGAAATTAATCTCATAGGTGGGTCCCGTTAAGGAACAGGGTGGCAGTAAGACCACAAGTAAGAGCATCAGTAGGTATTCTACCCACTTTATGAACACCTTCAGCAAAAATAACACCCATTCCCATATGCAAATGTGGTTCAATGTGACAATGAAATGCCCAAACACCAGGATTATCAGCCTTAAACCTTAATGCTGTCCAACCATATGGAAATATAACCGCAGTGTTTCTCAATGGAGCACGTGTCAAATTAAATTTCTTGTCATCAACACCAGGTTTAAATTTCCCATCTCCATATCCCAATACCCAAAAATCATGTCCATGTAAATGATAAGGGTGAATTTCACTACCATTCCCAGTTAACTGATTTGCATTCTGTAGTATCACATCAACAACTTCATTTAACTCAAACGTGTAAACACCGTTACCAATTGTTGTGTTTGGATTCACTGGGCTTTTAAAAATGTCGTAATCCATTGGAAATGTATCTGGTGGTGGTGTTTGATCAAATGTGCTGTTTAGTTTAAATTTAATTGATCCTAAGTAAGGTGTTGTTGGTAATGTTAATGAAACATTGTTAATAGCCCATTTAGTGAAACCTTCGAGTTTGTTTTGTGTGTTGAGGAGGATAATTTTTCGGTCAGAGGTTTTTGGTGGTTGTGGGGTCCCCATTTTGGAAATGATTTGTTTTGTGAATGCTTTGCTTCGGTTGAAATCGTTCCATAAGGGAGTTATTGGAGGTGGTGAAGTTGGGAAAACTGAAGCTGAAATTGTTTTGTAGTTGAGAATTGTTAAGCCTTGTGGTGTGTTTGGTTTTCTGCCTCTAACGCCAATTGAAAGCCAATAGTTTTTATTTGGGTTTTGGTCTGTGGTTAGGAGGACTGAGTAGGTTTCACCTGAGTATATGTCAATGTCGTCCACTGAGAATGGGTGTACGTAGTTTCCATCAGCTTCCACTACAATTAGTTTGTGATTCTGTAACACATACACAAATTATGGGGCATTGTTAGTTCATCAAATAATTCATTTGTCTATGTATTGTGCAAGTCATGATGAAAACTAACAATGTTATCTTATAACTATACAAATTTTAAGAATGTTAAATTATCTACCAAATATGCATTTTTTATTCAAAATAACGTTTTAGTATGCGAACAAACGCTCTTAAGATGAGAGAGTTGAAGATTCGACTATGTTTGTTTTTGTTGGACATGAATTCGACTCTTTGTTTTTGGATCCTAGTTACTAATAAGGTGGGTAACAATTAGAGGTGTAAAAAAAACGAATTAAGTTGAATTTGATATGTCTCTTATCCTATCATAATACTTGATTGGAGATATTAACTCATCTCTTAACCCTATCAAATTGGATTAGTTTGAGGTTTAATAAAATATGACGAAATAAAACAAAACTAGATTAATACTAAAACGAGTTGTAAACTAGAAATTCTTAAAAAAAATTAAAAAAAAATTAAATTAAATTTAAAATAACTCATGACAAATCAGCTATGTTATCGTTTATCAATTTATTACAAAGCAGTAATTTATAACATTTTCATATAACATACAAATTATTTAATCAAAATAAGTAACCATTTAATATATCAAAACAACGCTGACTTACAATAATAATAATAATAATAATAATAATAATAATAATAATTAGAGAAAAAAGGATGCAATGAGGAAATATGACGCATAGAAGAAGAAATTTTTTCAAACTCTAAATTAAGTTAGTGAAGTGAAATCAATAATAAGATAAAATAAATAAAAAAATCTCTTATTTTTAATACATTTTGGGACGAGACAAAGATAATCCGAAAGGTAATTCAAATCTAATTTTTTTAAATTTAATTGCAATTTTAATCCTCTATTTTAGTTGAATCCCGAAAATAGTCTCCTTATTTTATTTCTTTTCAGTTTTTGTTCCAAAATATAATTTTAGTTATCATTTTTTTAAATCACACCACATCATTTATAATTATTTTTGGGATCAAAACTGACAAGAATAAAATGAAAAAACTGCAATTAATTTTTTTTTTATCTTATCCTATGCTTTTTTTTCTCCCTGTTTCTTTAATCGAATCACTCCTACTGTTTTATGGATCAAGTTGAGTTCGCATAACAAAGCCAAGTTTTATACACCACTAATACCAACTATAATTGATAGCAACACTATAATTGATAGGATAGTCGATAACAAAATATGTCTGCTATGTATAAAATAAAATGACATTTCGTTCAGAAACGATTCCCTATTGCCAGATAGAAATAGACATAAAGTTTGGCGTGTACTTATCATCAATTCAATAGTCACTCTTTCACGTGCCCCACTCCACTCTCACCCATGAACCATTCTCATAATTTCCGCTCTTTTTCTTATTTTATGTGTGTGGACGTTTGGCATCACAGTGACTCCCACTACACGTATCCCTGTGATTCTAATATCCCTTCATGATACCTTTCTTTATGCAATTTCTTTTTGAAAAATTATTGGTGTACACCATACACACTTATAAGCACATTTTAAGTAAACTAAATATAAAGAAAATGAAGTAATAAATGTGATAAGTTAGTAATTAGTAAAAGTGAGAGATATAGAAAAAATAATTTGTAAAAAGTATAAAAAGATTATGAATGTTTAAATATTATTATTATTTCTGTTTATAGGCACGTTGTATATATAGTATTCACTCTAGCTATATGCTTTTTAATTTAATTTATTTATCATATAAATAATTTTTATATTTTCAATAATTATAATTATCAAATTATTAATAATACTTAATTTTTATTATAATTAATTTTAAAATTATTTACATGATTTATGAGCAGTATAATTTTTACACCGGTACAAAAATGAGAAATTACCCCAGTAGAGACTGGTGCGATTCAACTGTTCACTTGGGTTTGATTCTGTCTTAGCTCTATAATTCGGCTGTGTATAAAAATTGGATTTTTTTGTTATCAGTATAATTATTTAATTTTTTATTGCATGTTTAAAATTTGTGCTATTCTAAAAAACAATATAGGTCAGTTGTGTAATCTCAAATTTAGGAATAAATAAATAAGTAAATAAGTTGAATCGAAAATACACAATTACTAGTACAGTACACAATTCGAGATAGTTGAAATTGTCTTCTGCTTTTAGTCAAGTATTTTTACGCGACCTTTCAGTTTCACACCTAGCTACTATTACCTAAATTATTCCATTCATCCATTGTTAATAGACTAGTGATTGATACTAGACATGAAAACATGACGGTGACGGGTTTTGTTTCCCTCATTTTTTATTAGTTTGAGAAAATCTATTTTCAACTATTATTTTAGTCGGACATAAAAATTTAAGTCTTCGATTTCACTTGCGATGAGATTTGAATGCATTTTCATTCATTCATATATATATATAGTAATAAATTTAAAAATAATATTTAATAATAAATTAAAAAAATATTAAAATTATATTTTTATAGAAAAAAATTATGTTTTTTAATTTTTTTTAAAAGTTGAATATATGTATATATAAATTTAAAATGATAACAATATTAGTAATCGATAGATTCAAAATAAATATCAATACTTTAAACTCATTTGCACATTTGAATTTGAATTTAAAAAAAAATTAATATTTAAATTCAATTAAAATAGATTTTCTTCTCTTAAATTAAGTCAAATTCATATAAATATCCACGAATATGAATTGTATTATCATACACATAATTGATACTTATACGTATTCTCCGTGATTTCCTCTAAAAAGTTAATCCTTCTTATTATGTCAACGGTTGATCCCTTCTTTATTTAGTGGAAACAAATAAACATCATAGATAAAGCTTAGTAGACAGCTCAGCTAATGGTGATCAATTCGGACGCGCACATGTGTGGAAGCTATTATGATTATATAACTTTAATAAAGACATGCAAAATAGAGACACACGAACATACGATTTTTGAGAAAATAAAAAATAGATAGAAAATTTATATTAAAAAAATAAAATTTTAACTTTAAAATAATTAAATACACCAATTCAAAGATATTATTTTTATATTTGATTTTTTAATTTATAATGAATAAATTAATATTTTTACTGCAACATTGGATAATTAATTATATATATATATAATTAACTATTATTTTATTTATTAATGATGATATTTTTTTATTATATTTTATAAAAATAATTAGTTATTTTAGAAAAATTTAATCTCAAAATTTTAACAATATTAAACAGTACGAAAGTATAAATCATGAAATGTCACAGTAGTGTTACAAACTGACTATACAAGGATATAATGGTCAATTGAAAATGAGTGAAGTATAAAAACGTATTAAAGTCATGATGAGACAAATTAATTTTTCACATTATCACTTTGGGTCTAAATTTTTTAAAGAGAGTCTAAAAACTTGAATTTTAAAAGGGAAAATAACTTGACGATGGAGAGAAAATAGAAAATGAAACGTTCCATTAAATAAATAATATATATAATGAAATGCAACATAGTGGGTCGTGTTAAGTAGAGAACATACCGAAATGGCCAAGTTGAGAGAAGCTAAGGAAGTTGTACTAGCAATCCTAATTCTGTAGGTCTTGTTTGGCTCCACATGAAGAATCTTGGGAGCACATTCTTCACCACCTTTGAAATTGCATTGAGGTAGTAGGGTAGTATTCCCATATTTAGCTGCTAGAGAACAATTGAACTGTCCTCGTCCATTGATGAGCAGGCTCTGAAAAGAGTCATAATGTCGTGACAAGCATTGGTTAGACAAATAAATTAAATAAATTGTTCCAAAAAAGCTACCACCGCGAACAATTATTCCAAAAGACACTTTTGCTTTTCTTTCGTTTTTTCGACGATCCTTCTCTTCTTTTCTTTTGAGTCAAAGTAAAGCTACCACAGCGTGGCCAATTTCCATTTACATAAAATATTCCATTATTAAATATTTAATTTAATACTACATATTGGCCTTTATCAAAAGTTGCAACAATAAAAGAATAAGACATCTGTACCAAAAAAAATAAAAATGAATGAGATAAATTTAGTAACTAACTATTCAGATGAATTAACACCTTTTAAAAATATATATGCAATCATATAATCATCTTAAACTGTCAAATATAATAATTTCATTTGTTAGAAAACTTATTGGTAGGTTCGTTTACAAAAAAAATAATTGCTTTTATATGTTTGAGTTACTAATTTTTGCCGGATCTGTTACGTAAAGTGTAGTCCCTTGTCCACCCAAGAAAAAATATTTCAATAATATTATTAATTTGCTTTTAAGTTTTTATAAAATTTTCTAATTCTAAAAAATATATTATATATATAATAATTTAAAGTTAGTTTTAATTTTTTATATGATATTTAATTTTATAATAACATATTTAAAAGTTTAATATTTAATAAAAAATTAAAATTTAATATAATAATTATATTAATAATAAAAAATATTATTTATATTTATTTAAATAGATCAGTCTAATAAATATAAAAAAAATTGTGTGGCCTGTAATTTAGTCATTTTAATTAAACAAATTTTTTTTACAAAGTTTTAGTTTTATTTATTTAAAAAAAAATCTAACATGAACTTATATATAATAGAACTCTTATCAATCTGTCTAACCTATTAGCATCTCTAATCAAGAAGATAACTCTTTTCCTAATTTTTTAGTCTAAAGAACTATTATTTTTAATTTTAAAACTTACATTTTATCTTCAAATTTACATATAAAACCATGAAACACTATTTTTGAGAAAAATACTACTATTTTTATTTTTTAATTTATAATAATTTCTTAACTTCGAAAATGAGCACTTTGAAGAACTTAGAAAAATGTGAAACTGATTTTATGGAAAACAGATTTCACCCTAATAGAAAAAATCCAATGGCACTTTGAAGACATGGACCACCTAGCTGCGAATGTTTTCTAAATTATTTTATGGAATTAGGTGTAAATTATTTTATTCAAAATTCTATTTTTCGTTTTAGTATATCCCACGTGTATGAGTTGTTTGTTTCAATTGTTTAATTGGTTTTATATCAAATGCGTTCTATAAAAAAAGGAAAACACTAATGCGCAAATGGTGGACTTCACAAATAAAGAGTATCATTGCAGATGATAAAAAAGTGTAAGCAACAAATCAACCTCAAAATCGTAATAATGAATAAAAGTATTATTAATGCGACTTAGTTATGAAAAGTTAAAGGGTAATCATCACACACACGGTCAATAAAAACTTAATTGAAATTCAAGTTTGAATTTATTAAAATTTAAGAGTACTTAATAAACCGCTTATTTATTCAAGAGTTATTTAATAAGGCAAAATTTATTATGCTATAAAAAAATTTATTGTGTATAAAATATAAAAGAAATGTTGTACCTGTGGTTCACCAATCCATCTCATTGGTGCTGAAGAGAGGCCAACCTGTTGTTGTAGTGAACTTGTGTGCCATAGATCACTGAGTAAGAGGTTGAATTCACCATCATAATGAAATGGTTCATTTTGTCCTTTTGGTAAATCTACTATTAAAGATCCATACAACCCTGCTGCTCTCTGCATTCCATAGTGCCCATGATAGAAATATGTACCAGCCTGCACCATATAACTTTTAATTAAAATTCAAATTAAAATTAAATACACAAAGAAACAGAGGACATGATTAATTAATTAACTAATTAATTACCTTGTCAACATGGAATCTGTAATGAAAAGATTCTCCTGGGTTTATAGCACACTGTGAGATTGCAGCAGTTCCATCAGCCCAAGGAGTTCCGATCTACAAACATTATTAAACAAAAAAAACAAAGAATTAATGTTAATTAAAAAACCAACAAACAACATAATGAGTGAGACAGAAAAAGAAAGAAAATGAACCTGTCTAATTCCATGCCAGTGAATAACAGTTCCCTCTGTATCAAGCTTATTGGTGAGTTTGATATGAAGAATGTCCCCAACTTCAGCTCTAATAGTTGGGCCTGGAAACTGACCGTTGATTCCCATGATAACATGTTCTAAACAATCTGGTTTTTTTAACATGTATTCAACATTCCAATTGTAATGTCTCACCCTTGCTTCAACTGATAATGAAAACAATAACCATATACACCAAACTAAAACACCTTTCAACAACCTCATTTTTGCTATAGATACCAAAGCCTTATGAAATATGAAATATGTATCTCGAATATAGCATTTTAGGTTGGCACACGCATGTGTATATATACACAGGAGAAGTTACATATGTACATCCATTTCATACCTCCATCATTATTTTTATATTTTAAATATTTTATTAAAATATCAAATGAATGTGCACCATGTGTTCACGAAAAATTCTTCTATGTACAAAGGCTCCTGTTATTTGTGCTATACATTATTTATTTTAATAATATTATTTTCAACTAATTTTTTAATTTCATATGTTAACTTAAATTACACTACTTATATTAATCATGTGAGTTTATAGTTGTATTTATTCTCCCTTAACAATTAACTATATTGATAAAAAAAAATTATATATTAGAGATTTGAATCATCTCTTTTTATTCCTCTTCTTTTCTTTCTCATGTTTTAAAATAATAGACACACGATCTACTTTTTATTTATTTTTCTTTTTGTATATAAAATTTATTAAAATTATTATTGTGTCTATTTCTCTTTAAACATAAAAATAAAAAGAATAGAAAAAAGAATGAGAGGATTCAGATTCATGTATTAGAATATATTATTTTTCCATTACCGATTGAATTCGAAAACGTAGCAGTCAGGTAACAAAATAAATTTTATATACACAAAATTAGTCAAAGAAGTACCCTTTAACTTTGATTTAGAGTTCTATACGCGTCTTATCTGTCTTTTTTTTCCCCCTTAAATTAATAGTGCTAAAAGTGAACATATTTTTCTCTACAAAAATATGTGAATACATTAAGGAGTCTATGTGGGTACCTGAATTTGGTTTGAGTTTAATGTTGTAGAATTGAAAGTCACCGAATTAAACTCTAATGAAGAAAAAATATCTGATTGTTAACTTTGGCCATTTTACAAAAATAATACAATTTTTTTAATCATTTTTTATATACCCTCCTTGTTAATTTTTTTTGAATAATTAAGGATTTATCTTGAAAATAAAACGTCCAACAAAGTAAATATTTTAATATTTAAATTAATGATCAAATTAAAAAAAATAAAGATAAAAGATGAAACTGAAAATTTCAATTATAACACTTTAAAGTAAATTTTTTTTATCATTCGTATAGTTTTAATTATTTTCTTTTTTTAACTGACAAATATTAGTAATTAATTTTTTTCAAAATGCTTTCATTCAGTCAAACCCCGTAAAACTTAGAGAACCAAAATGAGACAATACAATCCTTATAATATATTAAAATAAAATCTCACATTATATTTACGACAATTTATTTATATGTAAAATTATATATTTTAAATTTTGTCAGCTCACATTTAGCGGGACACCTTTTAAAACACACCTTTTTTTTTCCTTTATATTTTGTTTTTATTCTATTTTGTTTTATTAACATGTAATATGACATAAATATTTTTATTTGTCGAGTCAAGTACAATTATTTTATATTTTGAGCAACTTCTACTCTAATCAATAGACTTTAAGGCTCTAATCACTTATTAAATATTTAATTTTAATAATTCACAATAAAACAATTCACTCGTTATTTTCAATGTCTAATTTATCATACATAAAGATTCATAAGTTGATTTTCTTTATTGTATTTGGTTCAAGTCACTTATCAATGGATAAAAATATTACAAATCACAATAAAGCCACATCCATTTTAATGTGTGACATATTCTTAATCGACAAATACTTCAATAACATTGTTCTTATATTGGTAATTGTTATTATTGTTGAAGACCATATATAGGAGATGAGTATTTTTACTAAGCTATTGAATGCGTATAATTTTTTTTCTTTTAATAATTAAAAAAAAAATTATAATCAACACAAAATAAAGATGAAGATTACTAAAAATATTTGTTTGAAAATGAATAAGTTCTAACTATTTCACTAACTTTTAACTATTTTGATCTCTACTTGAAAGTTCTCATGTCTTAAGCATTAACAAACTCTTCTTGTCTATAATATTTGGTAACCAACTATTGATATTTTTCGACCATGTCAAAGAATTATTTAGAAATTTCATTTCACATTAGTGTATAAAGAAAATCTTGATGGACTTGTGAAGCTATTTGATTTTTTAATGTCAAGCTGAACAATTCACTTTCGAGTTGGTGTTTACATGATGTTGTAATGTTAATTACTCGGAGTAAAACAACATTGACTATTGCTTACCTAAAACTTAGGGAGAATAATATTTATCCAAAGAAGTTTTTGATTTACACTCATATTTATTAAAACTATACACCTCTCTCCGTGAATCTTTATGAATATTTATTCATATTTTTATTGAAATTGACTATACTCTTTTACTATACATCGGATTAGTCTCATATTAATCAACTTTTTACATAAAATAATTTTTATAATTCAATTGTAAAAATCAAAAATGTCAAAAAGTATATAAGTTTAAAAAATATAATATTTCAAAACTAATATAAATCATATAAAATGAAGTTCATAAAAAATTTGAATAAACAATTCTAAGTTGAAAAAATGTTACAAATAAAGATAGTATCTCTAAAGTTAAAAAAATCTTATCGACAATCTCATATTTTAATATTTTTATATATGTTGCATGAATTATATTATTCAATAAAATTTTATCTTGCCCTTTATAATAAAATAAAATTAATCTATATATAATTATTCAAAAATATATTATCTTTTAACACGTAAATATTTTAGTATATTCTATTCTAAAATATAAACTATATTACTTTTAAATTATATATTATTATTTTATACTTAATAATTCATTAAATTATTTTTAAATTACATATTATTATTTTATACTCAGTAATTTGTTAACAATTGACAGAGAGCGCCGGAGTTCGACCCCCTCAAGATGTTAAAGCTTGGGGACTCTTAGAAGCTACCAAATAGTGGTTAGGTGAGTTGGATTTAAATAATATACCGATGGATTTAGATTGCGTTATAGACAATTCCACTTTATTATAACGAGTTTGGTGTCATTTTGAATCTTTATAAATTATCTTACTCATTTTTCAAGCTTTAAGTCAAGTTTTATTAGGAAGCAAATTAATTAATTTCGTCGCTCATAATTTAACTAGAGTGTCTCTAGTTGTTTAATTGTATCACAGTCTGTATTGAGTGTATTTGGAATTAAATATAGTAACTAATTGTTGATATAAAAGAAAAAGAGTATAAGAAGTGCTATATCTACTCTAATAAATCAAATACATGACAAAATTTGAACATTGTTCACTACCTTCAAGATATTTATTATAATAGTTAGTTTGATAATATTTTTTTTTATCATTCATTAGTTAGTTATAATTAGTTTTATATTTATTATAATTAATTGAGTTTGTTAACCGATGTTAAGAGTTATTCACCCTATGTTATCCCTCATTTTTAGATCTTTTTAAATCAATGAATTAAATTATTTAGAAAATTTTCAGTTTACTCAATTTGTAATATAGTATGAGAGATACTTATTTCACTACATTTTTTCTCAAAAGTTTTTCAGAAATATTTGGTTGAAGCTTCATTAATTTAATTTTACTTTTCTATCTCTAAAACAATATGTATATTTTTTAAAATTCAGAAAGAGGGCAATAACAAGTTCGATATGCACTAATATAATTGGCAATGAAGGACCCTTTTGCATAAGATGGTTGAAGAGGGTTTGGATTCAACTCCAAAAATTCAGAATCTCTCTATTTTTTATGTGCCAGGAAAATGCAACTTAGAGTCAACACAAACAATACAAGCACTTATGATAAAGAATTAAAGATGATGTGAAGGAAGATATGATCCAAAGAAGGAATCAAGCACTTCTTCATGTTTCTCATACACATGAAATATTTGGTGAGTTTTTAGCTTAATTGACATATCAACAACGAAACTTTCGGTTATTTTTCTATGATATCATTTTTTTTTTTTCAAATAAAACTTTTTATTATTACTTAAATTAAAATTTATATAAAAATATCCTATTTTTTTCTTCAAAAGATCATAGACGAAGATAATATCACAATTAAAATAAAATAAAAATTATTTTTAAAAAAGGTTGCATCTTGAGAATGTCGAAGATGTCACTATGTCTTATTTTTTATTTAACGAATGAAAAATATAAAATTAATAAATAAAAATAAATAAAAAATTAAATCATATTAATAATATTAAACAAAATACACTAAATAAAATAATATTTTAACAATTTACTTGTATTTTGCTGCTATTGGAAAAAAATTAATATTTTCATCTTATTTTGTTAACAATTTTCTCTTATTTTAGTCAATTTTCAACTCCTCTCATTTTCTCTCATATTTTCAATAGGATTGAGTTGATAACTTATTTGCACCTAATTTTAATAGGATAAAATTGTTAAATTTATTTAGAATAGTTCACAAAATATGAGGGAGTCGTTAACAAAATAAAATGAAAATAATAATTTATTTCAAATGTAGAATATATTAAAAAAATTTATTTAAAAAGAAAATAAAATAGAAAATGATCCAAACACATTATAAAAAAAATATTAAATTTGTGGTCAATTTAAAAAAGATTTTGTGACCGAAAAAACCCTCACAAATACTAAAATACAAATTGGTTGTTATTTGTAGATGAAAAAATACTCACAAAACAAAAATATATTTTGTTGGTTGGTTATAACATTTGTGGCGACAAAAAACGGTCACAAAATTATTAAAGGGAAAAATTATTTAAACTTGTGATGGTCAATACGCCCACAACAAACTTGATTGATTGAAAATATCAACACGATTTTGTGGCAGCATATACCCTCACAAAATCAGAATGTTGGAGCATTGTGAAAGTCTAACCCACCACAAATACCCTCTTTTTCTCCCTATATGTTGTTGGAAATATATGACACTCTTTAAAAAATTCACAAGATTGCTAATCAGTTTAACAAAAACCAATTTTATTAAACCAAAGATCCATTACGGCCCCAAGGAATTGTTTCTAAGCGAAGGTTCACAATTACATGAATTGTCTAATTACTAGTGCAGCAGTTATAGTAATTGTTCAACAGATTAATCAAGATACAAACATGTCAATTCAACCATTCAAGCAATATCAAACAAAACAGAATTTTGCTATCACATGCATTCAAGATTAATCACACTCACAATATAGAAATAAAAGAGAAAGGATAAGAGAATGATACACAGAGATTTATATTGGTTCAGCTGTCAATATGACAGCCTACGTCCAGTCTCGAAACCCAACCGATTTTAGCCTTTCTTTCAATAGAATCTTCTAGAGTGTGTTTTTATAGATTGTCCAGCTCTCACAGTCTATCTATCCAAAAACTAAACTCTCTTGCTTCTATTGCGTACCCACTGTATCCCTCAAGTCAATCAACAAACTCTCCCAAGATCACAGTGAAACTTCTTCTTGATGAGCCCTCTCAACAAAGAAGATAGTTACCAGTTTCTATACTGGGGTTTTTTTTTACAAGACTTTCTTTACAAAATGTTGTTTACAGATATTACACAAGATCAACGATCAACAATAATGGCGACTCAATCAATCTATGAAATACACACGATAAGGATTTGCCAAGATAGTGTTTAGTGTGTTTTCAAGCCTTTTTCACAAAGTACTTTTTTTCAGAATATCTAGGTTATGAAAAAGTGTATTCAAAGTTGTACAAGGGTTATCAAAGTTTTTCTCAAAGTTCTATGTCAAGTTCTGTCAAAGTTCTATGTTATGAGTTATAAGTCTCAGAAAAAGTTATTTGAGTCGGCTTATATATGTTTAAGAAAAACACAGTCAAATCGATTTCTCAATCGATTTTATAAAGGTTTAAAACAGCCTAATCGATTATTGCATTTCTTGTTTTTCTTGAATATTGAACATATATGAATCGATCGATTTGCCAATCGATTGTTTTAATGCACAAATCAGAAAACATAAGGAAGTTCATATCAGCATTGATTGAGTAATCGATTTGAGATGTTTTGTTCAAACAACGAGATCAAAACAATCGATTACGCAGTCGACTAATATTCAATCATAATCAATTTGGCAATTGGTTTGTAACTAAAACAATTATTCCAATCGATTTGTCAATCGCTTTAGACTGATCACAATGACTCCAGTAGTTTTGCTCTAATCGATTTGCTTTGTCATAATGTTTCAGCTATTTTATTCCAATCAGTTTACCAATCGGTTCGAATTGTTACAGCGACTTAACATTTAGAACACATTGATTTGCCAATCGACTAGGAACTTGGTTTCTGATATATGATTAACCATTTCAATATCTCAATCGATTACCTAATCGATTAATATATATCTTGCAAGTCAAGAAATAAAATTCAATTGATGTCTCAATCGTTTTGATTGATCACAAAGGTATAGACTTATAAAAAACTTTTACCCAATCGATTTGCCAATCGATTATGCTTAGTAAATGGTTGTCTCTGTGACTTACTAAATCGATTAATCAATTGATGTCCCAATCGATTGTCCAATCGATTGGTTCATTACAAAGGTCAAGTTTGATGAAAAGGAATACTCGACATCGATTTGCCAATCGATTTGCAAGGTTTTTAGCTTGGCCATGTAAGTCACAAAATCGATTTCTCAATTGATGCACGAATCGATTGTCCAGTCGATTGATTTTCACCCAGAGTTCAGGTTTCACCAATGTCCTTTAAAGAATCGATTTATCAATCGATTTGCTTAGTGACAACTCTAATTCTGAGTCGAGAAATCGATTGTTCAATGGATGTATCATTTGACTAGCTAATCGATTTGGTTACTTGTTCATTTTAAAATTTCATTTTAACTTGGCAAATGCTTATGCATGAAATCACATTGACAAGTCTAATAACTAATTACTACAACCACTAATGACACTTAAGCAGAGTTGCATCTTTCTCCAGCACATTCTCTACTTTTTGCTTGATTCCTTGTGTTCCAAGCTTGTGTCCAAATGTATAATGTTTGCTTGTTTCTTCCTGAAATGTAACTTGGTTCAAACTGTTAGTTTTATCAAAAAATGCATGAGCATTGTATGTTTGTTAATTTTGTCAAAATTATGATCAAGGGGACTTATGTCCAACATATGTATGACTTTTCCTCTCATTTCTCATTTTTACCTTCTCTCTACCTTTTTTCTAAATTTTCTTTCTACCTTTCTCTCTATAAATATTTTTCTATCTTTTCTCTACGTTCTTTCTATTTTTATTTTTGGTTTGCATGAATATATTATACATAATTAATTTTATATATATAATATTATGTTCAAATTTTACAAATAAAAGAATAATAAAGTTACTTATTTGTGGCGGACTAAGCCCTTGTATGAGTTCTTCCTCCTTCACAAAATTAAGGTACCCTTTAGAGCACACCCCAAGTTCCATACCTCTACCTTATAAACACTACTAGTGAGTGTTATTTCTCATATATAAGATTTCCTTATTTTTCAATCCACACTAACACTAGCTCTCATTAAATTCATCATTATTTTCAACAATCTTTTATTAATATCATCATCATTTTCAACAGTGGCTGTTTAATCCCGTATAAATTTGTGGTTGATTTTTCCGTTACAAATTTGTGAAGGTTTAAACTCTCACAAATGATAACTAAAAAAAATTAGTTTTTGTGATTATTTTGACCGTCGCAAAAAACGGTGACTGAATTATTTGTAGTTGCCTTAATATGCTAAATGTACTTGTTGTGGTTATTTTCCTTCTTTTGTGAAAACTTTAACCCGCCACAAAATTAGATTTTGTTGTAGTCACCCTTCTTGTAAGAAGTGATAGTTTACATATTAAAAAAATTTATTCTAGATAAAGAATGCAGTGGGACAAGAATATCAACGATAATCCTAAAAAAAGTATTTCTTATAGATGTAAAGTTATAGTTCTCACTAAATATACATAGTTGTCATATCAAACTTTTCACTAAATATACATAGTTGTCATATCAAACTTTTCAGAACGACAAAAACAGAAATAACTCAATGATATTAGTAGTTATGCTTTCGTTTTTCAATTTGACAAAACTCTTCAACCTCACAAAATCTATATCGTTTATTCTATTCAAAATAAGAATATGGTGGTTATTAGGCAACAAAAACAAAATAAAAACAAACTTATATAAAACTAAAATAAAATATATTTTAAATATTTATTTTGGAGAGAGTAATAAAATATAATTTAAATATTTATTTTAAAGAGAGTGTGAGTGTAATAAAGGTTGTGAAGAGTTTAAGACGTTGATGTGTTGTAACAATTTTTATAGTGTTAATCTCTAGTTCTTATTTGACAACAGTCGTAGTTTTTTTTATTTAATTTTGAAATTTTCACATTAGTTTATTGTGTTTTGATTAAATTTATTTATTTAATTATTTTTCTCAATATGTAACATGTTCAATAAATATATAATTTATTTACGACGATCACACATCAATAATGTTATCTCAATATTATTAATTAATTTATTTATGAAATTTAAATCTTTTGTTGAATATCTTGTAAAACACATAATTAAAATTAACCACCCTAAAAGAGCATATACTTAACTACCCTATTCTCTTATAAAAAAAATTGAGAAAAATTACACGGACTCTTACTTCATAGAAAACAAGATGGTCGAGTTTTTTAATTTGGGTAAAATAATAGGAAAACATTATTTTTTAAAATTTAAATATATTTTTTATCTAGATAAATATAAGTGTTTTTAAGTTTAATTCATATAAAATTTTAATATATTTTAATCCTTAATGTAACTATTTTCAAAAGTAGTCTTTATTGTTATTTTATTTAGTGATGACAAGAATAATATAAATTTGACAAGGATAAGATATGTAAACTTTTTAAATGACATTGCAGGTGGTGGATGGTCACACCACTTTAAAGATATATTAAATTATTTAATCGGAAGATTATGTATAAAAAAATTAACATATTTTGATACTACTATTAAAATTAAATCAGTTATAGTTAAATGACATATTACATATTATATATGTATCAAAACTCTAAATTTAATCAATTTTATTTGATAATGTATGTGTTGACAAATTTAAAAAATTATTGATAAAAATAATATACACTCTATTTTTTATTGTACCATACAACTTATCATTTGATAATTTAATTATTTGAAACTAATTTAATAAGTAACTTAAAAACTACTGGACTATATGAGAATCCACCATCTTCTTCCTTGTTCCAAATGATGGCTCATCCTTGCTTCCTTTTGGCAGAGAAAACTTCTTACAATTTGGTAGAAGAAGCAAACAGTGATAAACAAGTACCACATTGTTTTTGGCTGATCTACAAAATAATTAAGGAAGGATCAGATTTAGGGTTAATTAGGTTCATGCTCATGGACTAAGATCCACAAATTCTATTTCTTTGTTTTTTATTTAATAAATCATTCATGAGAGCTACCACGTGGATCTCATGCTATTTTAAAAAATTAAGGTGGCGTATCCTAGTCAAACTCTTGTTATTCTATTCATTCATTTTTTCATATTTTGCATTCATTTTAGACTAATTTTACAAACTCTCGTAATATATGATGGATTAAAACACCTATTAAAATTTTGTACGAACTAAATTTATAAACTATAAATTTTATATAGATTAAAAATATTTTTAGTTTTTAATATTTTTTAAGATTTACTAAAATAATATTAACTACTTTTTTAAATCTTTAAATCACTTCTAATTGTCTTTTCTGAATTTACCGTTAATATTTACATAGAATTATGAAGAAAAAACATCAATATTGATAAAATTAATGAATTGAAAATTTATGTTCAACATCTTAAATAATATTTAATTAAATACATAGATTTTCAATAAAATAAAAATTATTATACTCTAGAAGTGATTAGAAAAAAATGAAATAATTTAAGAATTTATTTTAGGAAATAAAATAAAATATTAAAATTTTATAGAGACTAAAATTTATTATACTCTTTTTATCTGTATTAAAATTAAACTTTCTTTATATCATCGTGTCAATTTTTAAAATTAAAAAAGGACTATAAAAAATCTTTAAGACGATTCTTAATCATTAATAATATATATTACTCACCTTTTTTTTTAAAAAATGAATTGTTTGCATGACATAAATCAATAATAATTTAAAAGTGTGGTTATTGAAAATGTTCCATTAGTACTCACCCATAACTGATAATGCCTCTAACCAAATGAAGACAGCCATCACGGGACAAATTTGATGGAAGTTTGATTGTGCGTGGGTCATTCTAAGACTATTGTTGAGCATGGATTGCTGTATTTTTTAATTGTTACTTATTGTCTCTATGTTTCTTTTGTCTTTTTATTTGCATAATAAGTACAATAGATTGTGTACATCCCTTCGAATTCAAATCTAATGAGATTGTGGAGCGAGGTTTGCATGGGATTTTTTTTTATATATACTTTATTTGTCTCTTTTACAACAACATATATAAAATTATTCGGTTAAAAAAGATTGTCGTCAAATGGTTGGATACTAGTAACTATTCTATCCAGCAAAATTTTACAACATTATAATGTTGCATAGTTTAATGGGCCTGCAATGTAACCCCCAAATAAAAAACTACAAGTTATATATATCATATAATCAATTTTAAAATATCTTTATAATTTGAAATAATATAAAATGATTATTTGATGATATATCATTCTTATACGGATAGTGCATCATCTATTTTTTATGTTACATTAGATTCACAAGGATTTGAAATATATGCACAAATATAAGGTTTTGTAAAGTATCATAATCCTAGTTTCGTCCATCAATGTCGATATTGATGAATTTATGTGAAGAATTTTTTCTTGTCAAGTAAACCGTTCTATTTCTGGTATTATATTTTTTGAAATATGGTTTAGTAGGGAAGGCTAAATCTAGAACAATGAGATTGACATGTCTATCCCGTTATTTTTTAATTTCAAATTGGTGGAATACCTTATACTCTTAATAATATAATTTTTGCTTATAAAAAAAGTGACACAACTGAAGATAATATATTTATTTCATTTGGACTATAACTCAGATAAAATTTTGTGTGAAGTAGTGGCTAAAGTTTAAAAATAACGCCAGCTAGTGATATGAACCTTTATACATGCAACGAAAAGGTTTTTTCACTTTATCAACTCGATATGTTTGCATGTGACTAAATTAGAATATAACTTTTTGAGTTATAAGGTAGCATTGTAAGTGGTACTTTTTATCAACAAGAAAAGGGCAAACAAAAGAACAAAGACGACCACAGTCTTATACGAGCAACTCCAAGAGCATGAATAAGGAGAATATGAAGTTTTGGTGGCACATAATCAAAGACTTGAGAACATTCTTCCTAACTTTTGGATTTGTGAATGCCTTCCTTGGACAAGAGTTGCAACGTCCCACGTTTCAAATTAACTAATATTATCATCAAAGATATTAGAGATAGTTAAAATTACTTATAATTATATCAGTGGCGGAGCTTGACTAAATTGTTTGGGGTGGCCGACATAAAATTACAATATGTATAAAACAAATAATATTATATAACAAAAAATTAAGTTATAAAAAGCATAATTAACTTGAAATTATCAATACTTGCAGCTAAATTTAAAGAGTTGAATTCTAAAACATGCATCTATTATTTATGTTTCTTTATTATAAATCAGCAAAATTAGCAATTTAGAAAATAAATTTAAGAAACAAAATCAGCAAACAGGCAACCATCATTCTAAATATGTCTTATATCTTGTTCAATAAACATAACAACAACAATTTAAATTAACCAATTTAGCAACAACAATTTAGTCATCATTCTAAACAAACAGCCAACAATTTAACAAATCATTCTAAAATCAACAAATTAACAATTTAACAATCTAGCCATTATTCTAAACAAGCAGCCAACAATTTAACAAATCATTCTAAAATCAGCAACTTAGCAGTGAAACAATTTAACCATCATTCTAAGCAAGCAGCTAACAATTTAGCAAATCATTCTAAAATAAGCAATTTAGCCATTATTCTAATAAGACAGCCAACAATTTAGGAATTTAACAATTTATCAATCGTTCTAAATAGGCAGCCAACAATTTAGCAAATCATTCTAAAGAGACAACCAACACTTTAGCAAATCAGCAAACACCTTGTATGCAACAACACTTTAGCAATTTAACAAACACCTTGTATGCAACAAAAATCAGAAAATCAGCACAAACATTGTTCAAACTCCTTTTCAAACACCTTGTTAAGCAAATCAGGAAAATCAGCAAATCAACAAATTCCAAACGTTTGGAGTTTTGACTACGAATGGCCGAGGTGAGCTAAAGCGAGGCGAGACGAGTCCGAGGCGAGCTGAAGCAAGACGAGGCCGAGGTGAGCTGAAGCGAGGCAAGGCATCAACAACGCAAGATGGCAAGAGGGTGGAATCGTGAATCGCGTTCAGAAAGCAAGAGGGAAAGAGATAGATGAAGACTGGATCTGGAAGAGAGGAAGAGAGACTAGATCTAGATCTAGAAGAGAGACTGGATCTGAATCTAAAAGAGAAGAAGAGGGACTGAACCTATAATTTTTCTTTTTGGGTGGCCGCGGCCACCCCCTGTCCCAACCAAGCTCCGCCACTGGGTTATATCTAAGTTGTTAGATTAGTTGCATTAATTGCATTATATAAAAATCCATCATACTCTAACTGTAACAATAATTCATCAAATAATCATTGCAAATTTATTTTTCTCTTTAATTATTTATCTCATTTTTAGATTCAACCATGATTCTTAATAAAAGACGTTATCTTTTAGACCTCTCATAAAAATCAGCATGTTATAACGAAGATATGAAAATATTTTGTAGACAACTTATACATCTATCAAGTTGACTACTTTGAGAGAAAAATAAATATCAAGTTGACTACTTTGAGAGAAAAATAAATAGAGAAACGAAAAAGACTTATAAAAATACAATAAGACGTTAATAAATATATAAAAAATTATAGTGTGAGAACCTTTCATTGTATAAGTATAAAAATAGATAAAAATCATTCCATTAGAGGTGAGAGGGGTTGAATATATTTGAACCAAAGAAGTGGTTTGGTGATATTATTTGGTTGGAGAAGCATGGAGAAGAGGGATAAATTATTTAAATTTTTTAGATTTAATTCATATTTTTTAAGGGAGGAAGTCAAATATCTCGTAAGCTAATTTTAAACGTGAAGAAATTTGTAGAGGAAATAATATTTGTTTAAATTTAAAATTAAATATCTTTATATTTAATGTGACCGTAATATCTTCTCTGGATATTTAATGCAAGTTAAATACCTTTATCTAAGGATGAAATATAATTTAATACATTCTTCATATGCTCAATTAGACACAGTATTTTAAAACCTCTCTCTTCCTAATTTCTATTAAAATATTTCCTTTCTGTTCTATTCGATTGAACCAAACTGTTAAAAAAAAGCATGCTTTGATACATTGTGATCTCCAAAGATTCGGAGAATCCCAAGCAAGAGCCTTATTTTTAATCATCTTATATTGGGCAAAAGTCTTGAACTATGATTGTGACAATACTCTAACTTCTTTCTTTTGTTTGATTTGAGTGATTGAGTCGCTGGATATTTGCAATTAATATTATCTCTAAGTATATTTTCCAGTCAACTTTTTATATTTAAACTCTTTTGTTCTTAGTTAAAAGCTCTAGTTTCTATAATTCAATCAAAAAATAAATAAATTTGATAAAAAATTATTCCATCAGACTTCGAACTATCCAATCATTGGTTTTTCATACAAAGTAATGAAACTCTTTTAAATTATTTAAAAAATAAATATTATATTTAATTGTTTTTAATATAACTTATACCTTTTTAATATAACTTATAGTCAAGAAGTTTCACAAAATAATAAAGTATAAGCTATTTATTATTATCTTATTTATAAATATTATTAGAATGTTTTATAATTACGAAACACATTCATGATACATTTTAATTATTATGTTATATTATTAGGTTCTTTTATACAAACAAACAAAAGTATAACTATTTATACAATAATTATACAAAAAATATTCATGATTTTTTTAACTCACTGTTTTTAAAAAATTTAAAAACTAATATAACTTAAAAATATAATCAAATTCAATACATTAAATAAGATAAATGACGTTTGGATTTAACTTTCTAACATGTGGTATTTAGAAAGTAGCATATAACACGTTGCATTGATGGGAAAAGCATTTAACAACATTTATTGGAATATATTATAAGCACTTAGTATATTAGTGATCTAACTTTCCTGGTCGGCTCAAGCGCCAAAGACTTTAAAGCTAAAAAAATAAAAAGATGTACTTGATAAAGAAAAGAAAAGACATTAAAAAAATAGTCCACTATTTTTTACTTTTTCAACTATAAGATATACATTAAAATAATCTCGATTAATAATTAAAAACTAATTTTTCCGCCGATTTAAAAAATCATAAAACTTGTTCATATTAAATGTTACTTTATTTTTACAAGACCTTTAATTTTATATCATTATTTTATATTTAAAAATAATGTTATTTTTAAGTTCTACTTATACCTTCAAATTTATTGAACCAGTCCTAAATACCTTGCACACAGAATAAAATTGGGACATATTAATTATATGATAATTCATATTTATTATTGATAGTCTATTTCAATTTAGTCTGATTTTCAATCGAATTAAAAAATATACATTGTGGATATATAATTATTTTACAATAATAAACATATGATGACCTTTTTATGGTTATTTTGGAATTAATTATGGGAAATGAACATGTGATCTTTTTATGGTTATTTTAGAAATCATGTGAAATGAACATGTGATGTTTTTATGGTTATTTTAGAACCAATCATGTGAAATGAACATACGTTGACCTTTCATAAAATGTAAAATTGCTTTACACCGCTGGTGTATAGTCATTGCACTCATTTTTCAATTACTATAAAATTAAAATAAAGTATAAAATTTATTTCCGATTATTAAGATCATGTATTTAATCTATCTTATCAATTTAACATAATATATTCTTATGTGTTTGTTTGAGTTTATATAAAAATGATTTTTATTTTAAATATTTATTTTAGAGATTTAAAAAAAAAATTAACTCTAATTTGTTTACTATTATAAAAATGATATTTAAAAAAAAAAATTTTTAACTTGTTTGTATGTAATTTTATAAAAATTATTTTTTTAAACTACGAAGACTATTTTCATAGATACATTTTAAAATTTGATCAATGTAATTGAATATTCTTAAAAAACAATAAATAAACACAGAATCAAAAAACAACCATCAAGAAAATATTAACGAAGGTCGCATGGAATGAGAAATCTACTACAAAATAATTTTTTGGATATTTTTCATGAAAAAAATCTGAAACTATCGAACACATATTATCATTAAATGTAAAATAGATTTGATCCATTTTCATTTTTCTTTTCAAATTCAAAATGAAATTAGCATTTCCTTTTTAAATTTAATGGCTAAATTATGTTGGTCCACTATTGCAGCATTTTGTTTGGGTCTATGTTAGATGAAGCCCGTAATTACAATAATAATGATAATTCATATTTATTATTGATAGTCTATTTTAATTTTGTCTTATTTTCAATGGAATTTAAAAATATCCATGGTCAGTATATAATTATTTTACAATGATATCTAATAAAAATTTATTACTTTACCACATCACTTCATCTTTCTATGGTTATTTTGGAACTAATTTTGCGAAATGAACATGTGAACTTTTTATGATTACTTTAGAACTAATTATGTGAAATGAATATATGATGACCTTTCATTATATAAAATTGTTTTACACATAAAGCATAAATTTATTTCAAATTATTAAGATATGCTTTTAATCTATCTTATCAATTTAACATAGTCTATTCTTATATTATCATGGATGTAAAATAGATTTGATCAATTTTCATTTTTCTTTTCAAATTCAAAATGAAATTAGTATTTCCTTTTTAAGTTTAATGGCTAAAATATCTTGGTCCACTATTGCACCATTTTGTTTGGGTCCATGTTAGATGAACCCCATAATTACAATATCTTCCAATAAATAGTAGATAAGCCAAATAATATCGATATTTGTCCAAGTCGTCCTTGGTTTTGGAAGGGTAACATAAACAATAAAATGATGCCGGGGAAATGGAGGGCAATTCATGTTAATTAATAAACATAATTGGATAGTGAGCAATCAATAAGAAACTTTGTTTAGGAGGAAAAAAGAAAGACAAAAACTCATTTGTATGACCATGTGATTACATAACCTAATTGACATGAAGTCCTTCATAGTTTAATCCATCAAAATCCCACTACAAATCAACTATTCCTGCTTACTACGAGCAGCCCTCGCACGATGTCTTAGTTCAGCTCTTTTCCACTTAACAATCAAGTAACATAAGGAGAAGAGTGTATTGATCTGCAGAAAGAGACAAGATGCTTAACATCAATATTCAATATGAGAAGATGATCATTATTAAAATGGTTGTGTTATGAGGGAAAATACTAACCAAGATTATCATAGCCAATGCAAGAAGAGGTCCAGACCAAAGAACTGATGTAAATACTCCACTTGGATCAAAATAGTTTTGACTAGAGAAGCTTTTCCAGTTTTTTCCCAAAAAACTATTAAGCCTCTCAGCAAGATATACACCAGCCACTGCATCAAAAAAATGTTCAAGAAAGACAAAGCTACATTATGGTTCAATGAGGATAGAAGAACTTCAAAAATATCAAGAAGACAGCAGGATTAAGAGATGTAAAGACCAACAACACATGGATTGAAAATGATCCGCAATATCAGTCTGATACAAGTTTAGACTCAGGACACAAGAAGGCACAATGGATATGTGTATCTTCTCTACACCCTAGGTATTTGAATTTCTACTCCAAAACCATCTATTCTTCCATTTTATTTACATCCAAGAGATGTAAATACTAAAAAAACGTGCATGGAAAATGATCAGACATACCAGTCTGATACAAGTTTTGACTTGAGACACAAGAATGCACAATGGAAATGTGTATATCCTCTCCACAGCCTAGGTATTCGAATTTCCACTCTAAAATCCAAAACCCTATATCCTTCCCTATGATTAAGTCATATAACCTCTCCTCTAATTAACTATCTAACTAACTGATTATTTTGTATCTGCATTGCCTGATCAGTGGCAAAAATCAAATCATGAAAATGTCGTTCTAAAAGAAATATTGATATAAATAAATTGGAGAATTTTGGAAACGTCTAAATGCTTTCACTATGGAAAAAGAAGATGTAGTTTCAATGAGTTGGCATATCCACTCATTTTTTATAATCTTGGGATGTTTGCAACCATAAAAGCATGAGAAGATAAACAGATTTGTATGCATAAAGCCAGAAACCAAACATAACCAGAGTATGGAATTTTTTTCAAAATCATGGCGGTAAGTTAATTATCATGGGGAAAGGCAACAACTTCAAACAGGAGTGAAGAAGGCAGGTACATCAAAAGTAATAGAACCCTTTAATTTAGCCTCCATAGTCAATTCAAAAAAACGTTCCATAAAATAAAGGAATGCTACATACACGTCAAAAGGAACAAGCACATCTGAAAGTTGGTATTCTTTCTAGAGATGATAGTTACAAGCAGCAATACAACATGGAAAGTTAACAGTCCTAATAGCCAGGGTTCCTGAAACAGATAAATCAAGGGAATATTAGTAAAGATTCTGAAAATTCTGAAAAAGTAATATGATCCATAAAACCATATTATCTATCCATAAGCCATGTCCATATTAAAAAACGAACATAAACTCTCTTCCATTGACCCTTTTCCATTGAATTGACAACAAAAATGTCAGGCATATTATGATAACTTTTGATAGCATGGTAGTAGTATTGGTTTCTTCCAGAGCAACATTATTGAGGTTAAAATCCTTAAGACAATTCAGTATTCTTATGGGAAGAAAGCCTTACTGGTAACATCAAATTGGCAACATTTGGTTTGACGTACTTGGGTTTATTTACTTGTATAAGCACTTGTGAGATTGTTTGAGAGACCTTATAAAAATAGATTAGCACATGTCTATAAGTTGCTTTTAGTTTATTTCCATGAAGTCTCTATGATAGCTTATAAAAACAACTTATAGCTTATATGAGCACAATTCAATTTATTTTATATTTGGTAATAGGAATAGCTCCAAAATAAGAACTTTTATAATAGGCGCTTATAGATTAAGCTGTTTATCAAAACACAGCCTTGATCAATTCAACTAGTACTTACTAATAATTTGAACCATTTAATAATTGAAAAATCTAATGATTATCATCCATCTATGCTAATTCCACAAGTCAAATAACATGAGATTGTTTCTCCTCCCATATCCAATATCAGAAAGCAAGATCCAAGAAAATGGTATTACAAACAGTTCAAACAAGCAAATAAAAGAAAAAATAAAATTGAAAACACCTCCTCCAGTTCAATGATAATTAAAGAAGCACTAAAAAAAAGGAGATAGAGAAAATAAAAAAGAAAGTGTTGCAAAATTGGAGGGAGAGGAGTACCTTCCAATCAATGGCATGAAAGAAACCTAAAAAATTATCGTAAGCAGGGCGAAGGCCGGTACGAAGTTCGGAAGAGATTTTCTGAACAAGATCTGACATAAGTTCAACGTGTTCCTCCATAGCAGATTTCAACTCCTCGATCGACACTGACATATACAAAATGCACCACATTGAAGTAACCACAGAAAATAATAAATTCAAAAGAATAAGGTAAAGAAAACATAATACAAAACTCACTGGTGGCGCGGTGATCTATAGTTACCGGAAACCGACTAGTTCAGGTCACACTGTTTGCATTCTCCGGTGAACTCGAAGCCAATAAGAGCCGGGAGTGCTTTGTTTCAATCCAGATTCCAGAACTTTTTTTCTTTCTTCTTCTTCTTCTTCTTCTTCTTCTTCTTCAGTGTTCTGTTCTGAGGAGGCAAATTGTGATGCTAGATTGCTAGGGTGGTTTTCTTTTTTCTTCAACAGATTCACAATCACTGACTCGCATATTCAGAATCAGTGTTTTTTTTTTTTTGGGTCAAAGTTCAGAACGGGTGTTGGGTAACTGGGCTGGATCACCTGGAAAATTGGGCTGTAATTATTTCTTTTGGACTGGGCCGGTTGGGTTTTGTCACCTATCATTTCGAAGCGGATTTTCTACTTACCACCCCCAAAGTAATTAAAAAGATTATTTTACTCATTTTATTAAAATAGAAAACTCTAGAATAGAAATTTTCGAAATAGAAACCGAAATTTAAATATCTTTAAAATAAAATAGGAAATTTTAAAAAATAATATAATTGTTATGAAATAAAATTTATATTTCAAAAATTTGGATAAAATTCTAAATTTTAAAAACATTTAAAATTCTCATCTTCTTCAAAATATAAAATTACATTTTCAAATTTTGGTTTGCAAAACTTTCTAAAAATTTATGTTTTGAAATTTTAAATTTCCAAAACTTTGCGTTTCTGAATTTTTAATAAAATGAAATATTCGAAAATATAATTTTTGAATTTTTTTAATTAATTTAAAACATTAGAAGCATACTTTTCAGTTTTTTCAATTTTTTTTTTAAA
>JBBPBS010000276.1:16209552-16248726 GCA_037974835.1 Cicer judaicum
TTTTTTTTAAAGTTTTCGAATAATATGAAACTTATGAAATAGGAAATTCTATAAATAAAAAATTCCAAAATTTTCAAAATAGAAATAGGAAAATCCATAATAGGAAATTTCTAAAATTTAGAAATTTTTGAAATAGAAAAGGAAATTTTCGAAATGAAAAATCTCAAAAAAAATAATGTAATTATTTTAAAATAAAATTTATGTTTTAAAAAATTTCAAATAAATTTTAAATTTTCATATAAATTTTAAATTTTCAAAAATTTTATCTTTAAAAGTTTTGAAATGTAAAATTTCAAAAATTTGGTTTTCAAAAACAAACTCTCTTTGTATTTTAAAAAACTTGTAATCAACACAAAATTCAAAAATTTTGAAAAAGAAATTAACTTTTTATATGACAAAAAAAGTAAAATAATTTATTGGGGGTAAAAGATATAGGTAGGAGGAGGGTGACAAGTAGAAAATTCTCAAGCCTATTGCACTTAGTGGAGGCCCTGGAGGGATAGACAAGGTTATAAACTTGTAAATGGATTCTATATTCTTAATTTTAGTTTTTAATTCTCAATTTATTGCAATTTTTGAATGATTATATACTATAAATATAAACAGTTCAATTAATATTAAAAATTAATAAGAGGGTGTACAAAGTATGGTATGCCAAGGTGAGTATTTACTTACTTGCCTTTTTCATTCTATTTCGAATTCCTAATACATTTTTTTCTTCTTGTTGCCTTAATTTATGGCCTTGAATAAATCTCAAAATCATAATACAAAAAAACTTTTCTTCTTGGTATTGCAATATTAAAAATGTAGCCGTTAGTATTTTCTACAATACAAATATATATATACTATCTTTTAGCAGATTTTATATAAGATTTGCTTCTTCTTTACTAGAGCAAAAATATAGAAAAGAATAAAATCTTTCTCTTTGGTGTCAGATTCTGTGTTTGGATTTTTTATTCTTTATAGAAAAGATTTCATTTTGTAACATCATAATGATTTATGGTAGGTGTGCAGCTTGCAAGAGTCAAAGAAGAAGGTGTCCTCCTGATTGCATTTTCTCTCCTTATTTCCCTGCCAATGATCATCAAAGATTTGAATATGTTCACAGAATCTATGGTGGTAGTAACGTTGGAAAAATGCTTCAGGTACTTATAAATAATAACGTTTAGTATCCATATTGTAATATGTATTAGTATATAATGTAATATAAAATATATTTTTTACTAATGTACGTAAAAATGTTATTATATGTTACTATAAAAATAATACAATACAAGATAGTTGTACGTGCCAAAAATATATATGTGATTATTTAGTATCTAGTTTGTTTTATTTATTGAAAATATGATTTTGACTTTCTATAATTGAGATTTTTAAAAATCCCAACTATTTATCTATTAATTGAAAATGTTTTAAATAATCCGCCATAAAAAAATGTATTTTTTAAGAAACTATTTTTTAAATAATAATAAACAGATGTAAAGAAGTGATTTTTTATTTATTTATTAGTATTGTTTATTGTAAGTTGTAACAAACAAATTTGTAATCTCAGTGTGGAATTTTAATGTTGTAGCAACTCCCTTATTATGTACGAGAACAAGCGGCAAATACAGTGTATTTAGAAGCACAATGTAGGATTCAAGATCCTGTTTATGGATGTGTTGGAATTATCTCTAAATTGTATCAACAAATCCATGATACAGAAGTTGAGCTGACCAAAATTCAAACTCAAATTGCTTCTCATAAGATCAAAAGTTCACAAGTTGAATCAAATTTTAATATTTTGTCAACAATTGATGTTGAATCAAATTTGAACATCTTGCCACCTCAGAGTAACAACATGGAATTTTGACAGTACTTATATTATATTGAATCTCTTTAATTTATTTATAAATTCACTAAAATAAATAAATTTTATAAATGGGTAAGATAATATAAATATGCTACAATTCAAAACTAAAGTTATGATTCATTGGATCCCTTTATTTTAACATATACAGTATAATTTTAATGAAGAAGAGAGATGAGATAAAAAGTATCACGATATCTGAATTTGATTTATTGTTGATTTGTGATTAATGATAAGTAATAGAGTTTTTTTTGATTACTTATCATTAATCGCAGATCAATAATAAATCACATTCAGATATCTTTTGTTAGATAATATTATTATATATTAGTAATAAGGGTATTTTAGACAATTCTATTATTTTGTATATATACACATTGTAACTCTATTAACTCAAGTTTTGTTCATTCTATGTTATGAAACCCTAGAGTGGTTGTCTCTTGGTTGTTTATCTTCTTCCTCTTTTCATTGTTAATATGGTATCAAAGAGCTTTGGTTGATTTTGGGATCTATTGTAAAGAAGAGATATGCTATTTTGAAAGAAAAGATAACCACCAAAAGAAAAAAGAGAAGAGTAACCTTATTTAAATCAGTCTCAGAGAAACATCGATTGCGCATTCGTTAACCGTTGAATCGAGCTGATTTTTGGACAGCCGGTTCGCAACATTCAGATCTTTGTCTTCAACAGTCGGATCGGGGAAACGACGTCTGGAGGGAGAGAAATCGTGCTCGCACAGCAGCAGGTTTTCCCTAATTTATTTTGTCTTAGTGATTGTGTTTGTTGTATTTTTCTGTCGTTATTTGTTATGGTTGGTGCTAAGGATGATTCTCTTCAAGCTGTTAGTGTTCACCTCAATGGACAAAATTACTCTTATTGGAGTTATGTGATGAAAATTTTTTTGATTGGAAAACATATATGGAGTTTTGTGGATGGAACTTCTGTTAAGTCTATCGATAAAAATGATGAAACTCAATATGCAAAAGATCTGAAAACATGGAACGTTAGTAATTAAAAAATTATTACTTGGATTAATAATTCTGTTGAGTTGTCTATAGGAGTGCAACTAGCAAAATATGATACTGCTAAAGAGATTTGGGATCACTTGAAACGTTTGTATGTTCAGTCTAACTTTGCAAAATGTTATCAGTTGGAAAGTGATATTAGAGCCCTTAAGCAGAACAATATGACCATTCAGGAATTCTATTCGACAATGACTAATCTGTGGGATCAATTGGCTCTTATGGAATCACCTGAGTTAAAAGCTGTCAAAGCATACATTGATCAAAGAGATGAACAACGTCTGGTTTGGTTTCTAATGGCTCTTCGTGATGAATTTGAGGGCCTTCGTGGGGGTACTTTGCATCGTTCCCCCTTCCTAATGTTGAACCAGTAGTTAGTGAATTGTTGGTAGAAGAAATCAGACTTCAGACTCATTTTGGTGTGTCAGATAAGGGAACTCTCTCAACTCCTCCATCTGTTTTTGTTGCTCCTGTTCAAAAAGGAAAATCTCAAGGGAGGGTTGGGCTTGGTAATGATGAATGTGCATTTTGCAAAGAAAAAGGTCATTGGAAAGCACATTGTTCGAAATTAGGGAGAGCACACAAGAAGAATTTTAGGGGGCCATCGTCCAATGTTGTTGCTTCTACTCCTTCTACCATTGGCTCTAGGTTCTAGTTCTGTATACTCATCTGAGACTGCTTCCCAAATATCTGATATTGCAGAACAACTTCAAAAACTTTTTGCCACTCAATCACATGCAATGGCTGCCACCTCTTCTAAAGGTTTGAACTCCTCTAGTATGTCAAGTATATCTCTTTCCATATGGATTCTTGATTCTGGAGCATCTCATCATATGACATACAATGATAAATCTTTTGTGTATATGAAACCTGCCTCGTCTGTGTCAGTTGTGACTGTTGATGGCACTCCTATGCCACTAGCAGGCATTGGTTCTGTCTCCACACCTAACCTTTCTCTTTCTGATGTTTATTATATTCCTAAACTTACTTTGAGTCTTGCTTCTGTTAATCAAATATGTGATTTTGGTTATTCGGTTATATTTTCTTCCACTTCTTGTTGTGTGTAGGATCCACATTCCAGGATGCTGATTGGGACAGGCCATAGACGGGGGACTTTATGTTTTGGATGATCTGCGACTCCCAGATACTGCAGCCTCAACAACTACTGCTGACTTATTATCTAGTTTTCGCTTGAATTCTTTATCTTCTAGTTTTTATTTATGGCATTCTCGCCTTGGACATGTTTCTGCTTCTAGAGTAAAATATTTGGCTTCTACTGGAGCCTTAGAAAAGTTACAAACTTGTGATATCTTATATTGTTGTGGTTGTAAACTTACAAAATTTTCAGCTTTACCGTTTAGTAAAAGTGTTTCTGTTTCATATGCGCCTTTTGATTTAGTCCACTCTGATGTTTGGGGTCCATCACCGGTTCTCACCAAAGGTGGATCTAGATATTATGTTTCGTTTATTGATGATTACACTCGTTATTATTGGGTTTATCTTATGAAAAATCGGTCTGAATTTTTTGACATTTATCATATGTTTCGTGAAATGGTCAAAACTCAACATAACTCTGTTATAAAGTGTTTTCGTTGTGATTTAGGTGGTGAATATACCTCTAATAAATTTTATGAATTACTTGCTTATGATGACATTCTCCACCAAACATCTTGTACTGATACTCCTCAACAAAATTGAGTTGCTGAAAGAAAACACCGTCATATTATAGAGACTGCTCATTCCCTTTTATTGTCCGCTTCAGTTCCTAATGAGTTTTGGGGAGAAGCAGTTCTTACTGTTGTTCATGCTATTAATAGAATTCCATCCTCTATCATATCAGGTTTGTCTCCTTTTGAAAAATTGTATGCTTCTACCCCTGATTATTATTCTTTGAAAGTTTTTGGTTCTACTTGTTTTGTTCTTCGCCCTCAAGTAGAGTGCAGTAAGTTGTCTTCTCGTTCAGCCATGTGTGTTTTTCTTGGTTATGGGGATGGTCAAAAGGGTTATCGTTGTTGTGATCCTTATGCAAGAAAACTTTATGTATCTCGTAATGTTGTTTTTCTTGAGCATATCCCTTTTTACTCTAATTCTCAAATTACTAAGAGTTCTGAACTAACCCATATTGATCCATTTGATTATAATGATAACGCTTCTAGCGATTGTAATATTGAGAATTGCAGGACAAATACTTCTAATCCACATGATGACATCCCTCTTGTCCCCCCGGCTGCCCAACCACCTCCTGCGATTGTTGATCCTCCTCGTTACGCTTCTCGTCAACGTAAGTCTACTCAGTTATCTGATTTTGTCTATTCCACTTACTCATCTTCGTTTGCTTCTTTCTTAACCTCTATTCATAGTTTGTCTGAGCCCTCTTCCTATAAAGAGGCTGTTCTTGATCCTCTTTGGCAGCAGGCTATGGCAGAAGAACTATCTGCATTGCACAAAACCAACACTTGGGAATTAATACCTCTTCCTCCTGGAAAACGTGCTATTGGGTCTCGTTGGGTATACAAGATCAAAACTAAGTCCGATGGGTTGGTTGAGCATTACAAATAGGGATGGGAATAGGCTAGGCCGTTCGTAGGGGCCTATGGCCTGGCCTATTTAATAAAAAGGCTAGGCTCAGCCTGTTTTTAAAGCCTATTTATTTAAATAGGTTAGGCTCAGGCTTATAAAAAGCCTGTTATTCCTAACAGGCCGGCGTATATATATTTATTATTTATTAATATTATTTTTTATTATTATATCAATAATATTATTTTCTATTTTAAATTCTATCAATTAGGCAATCACTTATTAATCATTCCATATTCGATAGCAGTTCTATATTTGGTAGTCGTTTTATATTCGGTAACTGTTCAATTAGTCAATCACTTAGTAGTTGTTCCTTATTTGTTTAAGAAGTAATAATGGATTCGTTTAAAAAAGCTTTTAAAAAGGCTTCCAAGCCAGGCCAAACTATTAAAAAGGTCAGGCTTAGGCCGAAAAAAAAGCCTATGATAGGCCGTAGGCCGAAAAAATAAATCGTAGGCCAGGCTCAAGCCTTTCAAAGCCTGGCCTGGCCTGGCCTATTCCCACCCCTAGTTACAAAGCACGCCTTGTTGCTAAGGGTTTCTCTCAACAATATGGTATGGATTATGAAGAAACTTTTGCTCCTATAGCCAAGATGACTACTATTCGTACTCTTATTGCAGTTGCATATATTCGTAAATGGCATATTTCCCAAATGAATGTCAAAAATGCTTTTTTAAATGGTGAGCTTCATGAAGAAGTCTATATGGTCCCTCCACAAGGAGTTTCTCATAATCAAGGGGAAGTATGTAAGTTAAAAAATGCTCTATATGGTCTTAAACAGGCTCCTCGAGCTTGATTTGAGAAATTCTCTAATGCGATCATTTCTCTTGGTTTTCGCTCTAGTGAACATGATTTTGCATTGTTTATAAGGTCCACCACTTATGGTCGCATTATACTTTCTCTATATGTTGATGATATGATTATTACAGGTGATGATGTTAGTGGAATCAATGAGTTGAAATTGCAGTTAGCCAAACAATTTGAGATGAAGGACTTGGGAAGTCTTCGCTATTTTTTGGGGATTGAAGTTGCCTACTCTCCTAGAGGCTACCTTCTTTCTCAATCCAAGTACATTGCCAATATTCTTGACCAGGCTCGTCTATCTGATACTCCTCTTGAGTTGAATGTGAAATATGCTCCATCGGATGGTGTTTCTTTATCAGATTCTACTTTGTATCGTACTTTGGTTGGCAGCTTAGTGTATCTCACGATTACCATACCTGACATTGCTTATGTTGTTCATGTTGTTAGTCAATTTGTTGTCTCTCCCACTACAGTACATTAGGCAGCAGTTCTTCGGATGCTTCGTTATCTTCGAGGAACTCAATTTCAATGTCTTCTCTTTCCATCATCATCCTCATTAGAGTTACGAGCTTATTCTGATGCTGATTGGGCTGGTGACACCACATATCGTAAATCTACCACAGGATTTTGTATCTTTTTTGGAGACTATCTTATTTCCGGGAAGAGTAAGAAACATGACATTGTCTCTCGTTCCTCTATAGAAGCTGAGTATCGTGCTATGGCATCTACTACCGCTGAAATAATTTGGTTGCGTTGGCTTTTGTCTGATATGGGTATCTCTCTTTCTAAGCCAACTCCGATGCACTGCGATAACAAGAGTGCTATTCAAATTGCTCACAACTCGGTCTTTCATGAACGCACCAAACACATTGAGATTGATTGTCATCTTACTCGTCATCATCTTCAGCATGGAACCATTACTTTACCGTTTGTCTCTTCTTCTTTACAAAT
Organism: Cicer judaicum; assembly: GCA_037974835.1. Taxonomy (NCBI): domain Eukaryota; kingdom Viridiplantae; phylum Streptophyta; class Magnoliopsida; order Fabales; family Fabaceae; genus Cicer; species Cicer judaicum. The sequence goes on from JBBPBS010000276.1 coordinate 16,216,754, forward strand.
TGCTGATTTGTTCACAAAGATGCATTCCATCAAACATTTTCGTTTTTTAGTTGACAAACTCTCGATGCTCCATATTAATGCATCATGAGCTTGAGGGGAGATGTTAGATACTATTATTATATATTAGTAATAAGGGTATTTTAGACATTTCTATTATTTTGTATATATACTCATTGTAACCCTATTAACTCAAGTTTTGTTCATTCTATGTTATGAAACCCTAGAGTGATTATCTCTTAGTTGTCTATCTTCTTCCTCTTTTCATTGTTAACATCTTTAAATACAAGTTTGTGAAATAATTAATCTTGTAATAGTATAAACAACTTCATTCTCTTTATCTCTTTATAAATACAAAATAAAATTGTCTAAACGACATAAAAAAATTATCTACTCTCAACTAATCTCTCCAAGTTCAGACTCAATAATTGTAAATAATTAGAACAATTACTCTACTAAAGTCCACATATCATGTCAAATTCTTTTTTCTCGTCGTTGTTCAATTTCCACCAAGCTTCAAAATGTGACGGTCAAAATTTCAGTATTCACTCATATCCAAATTTTTATTTTTTATTTTGGCGGAACTTAAAAACTTAAAGTACATATTAGTTAGCATATATACATGCTTGAATATATGGTGGTATAGCGTAACATGCTTGAGACTAATATAATAATATGAGTATTATACCAGACACCCCCCAATTTTACTTGCCACCCCTCAACCATGAATAAAAGATTATTTTGCCCTCAATTCGAATCTGGACCAACCCATCACTCGAAAAAATTGAAAGTTTCGAATTTCAATAGTAAGGAAATTTCGAATATTACAAAATGTTCGAAATGTAAGAATCCACAAAATTCGAATGTTTGGATTATTCTGAAATTTTCGAAATACATTGTTCAAAAATTTTGAAACTCAGAACCCAAAGTCATTCGAAAGTTTCCATCATTCTGAAATTTTCGAAATACATTGCTCGAACATTTTGAAACCCATAACCCAAAGAACATTCGAAAGTTTCCATCATTCTGAAACTTTCGAAGTGAAAGGCTCGAACATTTTCAAACCTTCGAAACAATGAAACATTCGAAAGTTTCATGTGGTTAGAAAGGTTTGAGAGCTTGAATGCAAGGAAACTTTCGAAAGAGATGATGGAAGTTTCGAAATGCATTTCGAAAATTATGAAATGTTTAAAACTTTCGAAATGATTTTTTTCTTCCTTTTATTACATTATTTATTTGTTTTTTTTTCCTTTTAATATTTTTTATATTTATATATTGTTTGTTTTTATAATATTTTTTTAAATTACTGAAACTTCCGAAAATATATATTAAATTTATTACTATAAATGTATTACTATTTATTACCATTAATTTATTACTATAAATTTATTATTATAAATTTATTATTATTTATTAGTAATAAATAATAATAAATTTATCATTATAAATTTATAGTAATAAATTAATTGTAATAAATAGTAATACATTTATAGTAATAAATTTAATATCTATTTTTGAAAGTTTCAGTAATTTAAAAAAGAAATTAAAAGTTTCAAAAGTAAATAAAACAAACAATTATTTAAAAATACTAAAAAATTTATTTAAAACAAAATGGAATTTAAAAAATGGATTTTTCTAATTTTTTTACAAATCTTTTTTTTATAACATAAATTTTAAATTTAAAAAAAAAAATTCGAAACTTTGGGTTTTAACAAATCTTCGAAATGCATTTTTCGAAATTTTGAAAAATTCGCATATATTTACTTCGAAACTTTCATTAAAGGCCAAAGTTTCGAAACATTTTTACATTTCGAAGGTTTAAAATGCATCCATAGTTTCGAATAAGTTACATTTCGAAAATTTGGTATTTATCCAAATTTTCGAAAATTTGGATTTGTTTTAAAAAATACCATTTCGAATGTTTTAAAATTACAAAAGTTTCGAATAACTTACTGAAATCGTATTTCGAAACTTTAAAATTTCCGAATCATAATTTTTTTTTTGCTTTTACACAAATTTACAGAAGGATAAAATAGTCTTTAGAAAAATATGGGGGGTGGCAGGTAAAATGGAGGGGGTGCGTGGTACAAAACTCTAATAATATATGGTATTGGTGGGTATAGCATATACCAATTCTTGTCACTTAATATTTTTTTTTCTTTGTAATTATATGCATGCATTTACATATTAATTTGTACAATTTTGTTTTTACACATGCATATGCAATTATTTGGCTATGTTTTGAGATCGGTTTACTTCTCAATCTCCAAATCAGCATAATAAATTTGGCTATGTTTTGAGATCAGTTTACTTCTCAAGCTCCAAATCAGCATAATCAAGCATATTACGGCGAGTGGAGGGATAATAAGGTTATAAACTTGTAAATGAATTCTATATTCTTAATTTTAGTTTTTGATTTACAATTTATTGCAATTTTTGAATGATTATGAACAGTTCAATTAGTATTAAAAATTAATAAGATGATGCTTAGAACTAGGGATAAAAGTAGTACAATTTTGCTAAGTAAATTCCATATTTTGCTACTCACAACCCATCAAATTTTTATAAAATTAGAATACAAAAAATGCTCTTTACTATTTCACTCATCGTTAAACTCTATTTTGTAATTTACTTTCTTCATCACCTCATTGTATCTCACACTCATATTATATATTCATAATTCACATCACACAACTCATATTCATTAATAACTCACATCTTCACTCATAATAAACACCAAATAACTCGTTTTTTTTATAAAAAAATGGAAATTTTACGTAATTTAAGTTTACATATCTAATAAATTATATATTGTACACAAACTTAAATCATTCAGTGTTCTTATAAATGTACAGAAACTGAATTCATGAACTTAAACAATATAAAGTTTTGCTGAAGGGTTGACAAATTTGATTTAACAAAACAGGCATTTTAGTCTTTTCAACAATACCAAGTGAATAACTAGCAAACGGGGAGGTGTGAATAGCAAAATTAAAAGCAGTAGTATATAAGATAAAATGGATTATCTTTTTACTGGGAGAGTGGGTGGGTAGATGTTCTTTTTACCCTAAAACCAAAGGAAAAAAATAAAAATAATACCTTTTCCGACTTCCTTTACTCGTTTAGCTTTATTCAATTTCTAAAAGAGTTGAAATGAAGAAGACAAACAATAGAATAAAAAAGTAAAAGGAAAAGCATGGAGAAGGGAGAGATAAGGAAGATTTGAAATTGAAAAAATGGAAAGAAAATGAGAAGTTACCTCTACGTGTAGGAACAAAATGTTTGAGGAAAGTGAAAAGATGGGGAGGGTCTCCCGTGATGCTAAAGGCATTGCATAAAGTTGTAAGCTTTCAAGGAGTACAGTGAGAGATTGAAGGTTAAAGTTGCTTATCACAAATGAAAACATATGAACAAGTCAGGGAAAGACGATTGACATTTTCCACAATGAACAACTACAATACATACATTCTACATTACTACTCCAACTCCTAACATTAACTTGAAATCCACAACACATAACTATAGCCATAGCATTATATGTCATAGGTAAAAACACCATGAACACAGCCTACCACAAAACACAAAAGGCTAGAGATATATGAAAGCTTGGACTGAAAGCTTTCACATATAAAAGTCAACAGCCTAAGGCTAACAAGATCAAGTCAACCACATGTTTTAACTAGGTTCACAAGTTAGGTTGGAGCAGTTATATATACACAGCATTCTGTCATCCCTCGTCTCCAGAGAAGCAGGCTTATAAGCCTCAACAGAAGAACATAGAGTTGCACACGTTTTCCTGCAACTTTGGCAGCTGAGGGACAGGTACAGCTCCTGCAGCACTCAGCCCACCATGGCTTGAGGATGTCTCAGATTTGTCTTCAAATTTCATGAACTGCCCCAATTGCGTTGCAGCTAAGTGTGCATAGCATATGGGTGCAACTGCAGAGAAAAATATAATTTGTAGTAAGTTTCAATCAAGAATTAGAACTTAATAACGATACCAATTTATCCACCCTGCGTAAGAACTTACCAACTGAAATAGCAGTGGTGCTCCTCTGGTAGCTGAGATATCACAAATAATAATTAACTTAGATTGATCTAAAGAAAATCATTAAAATCAGTCCAATAATGTACTCTAGTAGATCCAAAATTCCACTTACACATATGACAGAGAATGAACAAGTTCCTGAAGTTCATCAGGGGAGAATCCAATCTCATCAAGCAGCACATGGTAGTGAGTAGGCCTACTGGTTCCCTGAGCACAGTATTTTAAAAAGGAAAGAATGAAACAACTTCTTACACAAACTATTCCAATATAGATAGCTAGGAACTGATTTTATCAAAATTTTGGAAGGCTTCTATCATGTTATTGCACTAACTTTAGCTGATTTTATTTGTATTACATTGAAATGCCATGACAACTCTGTTCCTACTTTTGTTGTAAAACAACGGGTGTGATTGAACACATGGAAGTCAGTATTCTTCTGATAAAGAGTAAAAAATGCACAACACTCACATAAGTAGAATGATGAAAATGAAGAATGATATGGGAAGAAGTCCACATATTTTAAGAATGCTCACGTGAGGTTTAAGATAGCTCTTAAACAAGATTTCACCCAGTAGATTTTGTGATAAGTAAACAACAGCTTTTCTTTCCAAAACAAATAAACATCAGAAATAAGAAAAGATTGTTCACTACTACACTTTCAAACAGAAAAAAGCAAAAGGAAGCTTGTCTTTCAGACTACCGGCAATAACTAACCAGTAGCATACCAGCAAATCTTAAAATGAGAGCACAGCCAAATTCAGACAGATAAATAAACACACAATACACAATATATTGACATAAGCCACAATCATGTTTAAAACTAAACAAATAATAGGATGATTAGGATCCATATCAACAAAATACATTTTTTAAAAATGGACACTCACTATCATTCCAGCATGTGCACAAAGGTAAAAATCATAGTTTCTTGGATGGCAAACTTTATTGTCAATAATAGTTCCTGTAAAAACAAAAGGTTAATAAAGACTGCAAAGATTGTGTCCAATAAAATACTATAAACATTCTGAATATTCTCAAAACAACACTTACCAGGTGGGACGTTGTCAGGAGAATTGGGCTGGAAGAATCTTGTGTGATGGTTCTTTTGAGCAACAATTACAGCAAATTTTGGGGTCCATTTTTCATCCAAGAATTTGCATGCCTAAGAAGTTCAAAGTCAATATTAGTCCTCACGACTGAAATGTATACTATGTAAAAGTAAATAGCATAATTGATAAGCTTACGAACCTCAATGATCTGGTCAAGTTCGATATTCAAGACTTGATTGAATTGTGACTCACTAACTCCGTCCCTATATTAATAATAACAAAAAACACCATGTTGAGGTCCATCAGAAAACTACTAATACAAAACATGCTTGACCAAAAACCAGATGCGTTTTGAAGAAAATTAATACAAAACAAACCAGATACTATTATATTAACTAGCCATCTACTTCTTATACACAATATTAATCCACACTAAACATTTTAGTAAGGGACTTGCTAACATGCGCCCTTAGGGCACCTGTTAAGGGTTCTAAAAGTAGAATTTTTTGTCGATAAAACCAATTTTTGAACTTTCATGAAATTTTAAACACAAGTTACAAGAAGAAATTTCTACATTTGATTAGGTTAGCATTTGCCATTTATATACTATGATGAAAATCACAACGATGACAATTCATAAGCATCAACATAGTATACAAATTACAAAATTTTAAACATGTGCAGTAAAATAACCAAATATTAAAAGTAAGAAGGAAACTATCAGCAGCAGAAGTGTGCTCAGAGAAAATGTACCTGAATATTATTATATTATCTGGTTTTCTCTTCCCAGAACTATTATAAAAATCAAGCAAAAGTTCCCTGCAGTTGATGAAACCATCAGGCTAAACATTCCTGTTATATTTATATAAAATGTCGGCAAAAAAAATTGTTTCTGGTAATACAGCTGTCAACAGAAACGTAAGACAGTTGCTTTAACAGGACAAACAAAAAACCCCTAAATAGAGCACAGTCTGATAATCAAGTGCCAGCTATTAGTGAGCAAACCTAAATGGTTATTAAACAATCATGAATAAACAAATTAACCTCATGATGCCTTCATCCTCATTTTCTGAAACTTTCTTGAACAAATTATCTATCATTTCAACTTTTGCAGACTGTGTGCGAACACATGCCCTATATTTTGAAATTAGAGGCCACTGTCTAGAGCTGACGACCTACAAGTGAATATTTAGTATATTAATCATGCAAGCATTTAAAAAATTAGACCTCACCATTGCATGCATTCAGAAAAAAATTATATTCATCAAGAACACACAAAGCCCAATTCTCACTTACTGCGGCAATTGAAGGAATATCAGTCTGCCCTGGAGAGCCATGTGACACGTCCATTCCTAGAATGAGGGTGGGTGCTTTGGAAACAATAGGAAGAGAAGGAGAAATTTCACATCCCAACAATGAGTTCAAACCACCAAGCTGCAGGACAAAAAACAAATTTATAATTAAAAAATCCTGATATAATTAAAAACAATAAAAATTAACCACAATAACAAACCGGCCTTGATCAATTAGGTGGTGAACATATATGAATGCATTCTAATATGGCAGTGATACTACAGACCAGATATAACATGTTTTCTACTAGCCCGTACCTAGATACTACATGTGGAAAGTTGCTGCACAATTTTTTAACATAAAATACTAAACTGTAACTATATTACCTTGGCATTGATCTTCAACATAATATTGCCCAGATACTGATCATTGACTCTTAAAGGACACATGCACTGATTAACAATTCCGTAATCAGCAAGGTTCTTCTTTTTCCACGGACCTTGGATGTCAAAGAATAATTCTCATCTAGTGCACTTGAAAATTGATAAGGCATATTTTCAAAAGATACAATGGCATCAATTCACTAACCATAAATATCACAGTTTTTTCGATCAGGGAGCAAACAGAGAAGGAATTGAGGAGCCCCAGGAAGTTTAGACTGAATGTTCTCGAACATCTTTTCGACCCTAACCATAGGTGGGGCACGTCTAAACTGAGGACTTTCTTCGAACACATCAAATGGTTGGTCAATACTCTGCAAAGGTGAAAGAGCAAAAATAATTCAGTCAGTACTAGTCCATTCATACTTGAAGTTAATAATACGCAATAATAGAACTTACAATTCCTTTCATATTTCCAATTCTAATTATATCCCTCACAAGTCCTCGTACATCACAGCGTGCAGAAAAGTTTGCAACAGCCCATCTTTCTATCTTTGTTGGCTGCACAAATTTCTGGAGAAGCATTTAAGTAATTAGAATTTAGATCCTGAATCAATTGTCTTTAGATGGATCACATCATGTGGGAAATTAAATAGTTACCTTGTTGTTAAAATTCCATCTTCCATTTCTCGGATTGAAATCTTCACCATTGCCAAACTTCAACTATTGAAGAAGTTTGAATAATTAGTTTCAAATGGAAGAATTAGACAATACAATGTATACATAAATAAACAAGAACTGCCAAGACCACAATAATAAAAGGATAGAGACATATGTAAATATACCTTAGGAGCAGGCAAAACACGACCTTCCACTTGAGTAAAGCCTGTGCTTATAGAAATTCCACAATTTTGAAGCAGAGGTTCAGAAGCATAGTTGCTGCTTTTAAGTGCCTTCAACAAAGATATCAGTAAGATCCCTTAAGCCGTGACATATAGCTGAAAATATCACTCAAAACTTGGCAAAACAACTTACATCAGTCAATATTCTCATCCTCTCCTGTGGCTTCTGTCTGGACTTCTCAACTAATGAAGCCCTTTGAAGTGTGGACAGAGATTTTGTATATCGTTGCAACGATACCAATTCACACAGCTAAAGGAGTGAAAATAAACAAAGGGAGAGTTATAACCAAATATGTCATTAAGATCATTGTTAAAAATACAATACAATGAAACAAACAGAAAAACTGAAAATCACCTCAATGGGGAAATATGTTGGCCGTTTAGGCCTGCCAACATTAATACAAGGAAGATCAGCAGAGTAGCGCAAATCTATCTTCCGGACATTAACAAAATAATCCAAAACAGACATTTCTTCAGTACCATCATCTCCATCCCTTTTCTTCAAAGTAAAACTGAAAAACACAAATCTATATCAAAAAACTTAACATATCATGTAAAAACAACTCTGCAATTATAATGCAGCACATACATAAAGTCAACCACAAGACATCATCAGCCAAAGGGAATTAACAAAATTAAAAGGAACGAGAGGAAATACATCAGCTCTTTGCATGGGACTTCGCTGAGTCCACAAATTTTCCACTCTTGATTGGATGGATGAGTTTTAACCCTCAGGTTTTTAAGTGTCCGTTTGGCCTGTTTAAGGAAGCAAGTCAAATATCAGACAAGATCAATGAAGGATCACTCACAATATTAAGCAAATTTACATACCTTTGCCCAGTCAAGTTGAAAGGGGTCTCTCACATTTTGGTTGGAAATTAAGAAATCCACCACAGGCCCAGGTTGAATTATCATGGTAGTTGACACATCTAGATAATTGGCGGAAATTAGACAACAAGCAATGCTATAAGAAGGTCGTGTATGGGATAAAGATTTAACCTATGTTAAGAGAGAGGCCGCTCTGCGTAGCTCTAAAACTTGAATGGAATCCTCTGCAACCTAGAACGCCACCCCCCACATCAGCAAAATTCTTTGGATCATTGTGGAAGAAAGACTGGCGCACAAGTAGGCAGCCGCTGTAATAGACAGGCAAAGTTAAAAATATTGAGGCATTATAATACAACATGTACAAAAAGAAAATATTACAATAGTTGTAGCAGGATACTAAAAAATTACTTACTGCTTAGCAGCATGTTGCCTCAATATGATATCCAGAACTCGGACGGCTTCTTGGAAATTATCTGATTCCTGTCCACGCAATGCATTGACAATGGCAGACATAGGAATTTTCGCAGCAAAGCTAATCTCCACTTTAAATGTTTTAGCACGATATGGGCGTCGCATCCTCTTTTTGTCACTCTCATTGTCCCCATGACCATTACCATCAGGACTACGATTGCCATTATTTCTGTAAAAATGGAAGGAAAAAAAGGTTACAATACAGCTGAAACAATAATAATATATGAAAACTGATTTCAAGGACCGGCACATCAACCCTATGATAGCCATTTGTACCTGTTAGACGTTACATCCTCTAAAACAATTTCAAACTCAAGCTTTTTTTGAGGAAGAGAGCCAATAGTAAACAGACTTTTCTCTCCGTCATATGCAAAGTCCTTATCATTCAAGTCAGAATGATATGTCTCCTGCACCCTGTCCATTATCTTCCTTCCAACACCCTTACCTTCCACAGGGCGTCCATCTTCATAAGTAAAAGCCACCTTTTACATCATACCACGAAAAGAAAAATGTCAAGTTTGAGTGAGGAGCTTAAACACAAACAAACTCATAATACCAAAGCAAGAGATACGTGAGGGACATACACTGTAATGGAAAAAATATCCATCATTATTATTGACATTAACTTTGAAGTGATTAGTTAGAAGAGGTATCTTCATTCCTTTTGATCCCAGACCAGTTCTGGCTATCGGAAGACGGGAAATTTTTTTCTTAACAGGTTCAAGAGGGATTGGGAGCACCTCCTCTGCTTTGAGAGGTACCATATCTGAGGGGACAACAGGAGGCGGAGGAGGCAAAAACTTCTCTCCATCTCCATCTCCATTTCCATTTCCATTTCCATTTTCATCTGCCTCAATCGAATTCATATCCTATACATATCACATGTATATACAATAAAATGCACATTATCCAAAAGAAATGAATAATTACTAATTTAAAATTAAAAGATTGCAAAAGTCTAAAGATTATGGTAAATATATACAGCTAAAGCAGCTACCAGTAAAAATCACCCAATAAAGGACACGAAACAACTTTTTCAAAAATACCCTTCAAATTATTAAATTAATAGTGACAATTACAAAAATACCCTTCAAATTAAAAAAAAAAAGAAGTAACTTTTTCGATTTCTACTGTCTCCATCTCCCTCTTCCTCTCTAATTCCTGCATATTTGGCAGTAGACATGAAACTCTATATTTTATAATTTTTTATTTTTTATATATATATATATAATAACGATATATTATCAAAATAATAATGATAAATTATTAAAATATCATTAAATTTAAGTAATTTTTGCCTCTCTCTTTTCTACTTATATATACCTCTTTTATATTTGTTTTGTACTCTCTTAGAATTTATATTACTAAAATATAATAAAATTAATACAATAACTTCTATCTAATTGAACCTCTATTGTGAATTGTTTTAATTAATATATATATTTTTTAAGAGTGACACGATATTTAAACATAAAAAAATTGATGTATTTTTTCAAGAAGAAATTTTTTGACAAAGATGAAAATTATAAAATGGATATATTTTATTTGATTGAATTGTGTGACTTGTGAAAATCATGTGAATTGTAAAAATTGTGTGACTTGTGAAAATTGAAATTCTAATTTTTTTTCAACTTGTCTACTATGTATGAATTGTGTGATACTCTAAAACAAATTATATGACTTTTAAAATTTTCAATTATAATATTTAAATTTCAATGATAATATTTCAGTTAATATTTGTCGCTCTCTAGCTCCCCTAAATATTTTGTGCAAGATCCGCCACTTACTATAAGGTATAAGTATTTTCATGACGCAAGCATAACAAGATTGTAACAAAAACCAAGAAAAAATTAAACTAGATAAATGGTCTTCTCCTGTACTATTATAGAGTAACACATGTAAACATGTCACAACGCTAAGAATGCATTTGAAAGTATTAAAGCTCAGACAGCAACTTTACCAAATCAAATTATGGGAAAAGGCTACTATTTTTGGTAAAAACAAAAACCCTGAAAAAATGTTAAACCAAAACAGAAAATATATATAGTAATTACTAAAGGAAATATGCTAGTAGTTTATAACTATAAACCAAATGTTAAACTAATTACTAATCCAAAAAATGGAGCTAAACTAATTTACTCAAATACAGTATCAAATATACCAAGAGAAGACCAGCATTGCAAAAAAAAATGATCGACTGACAAAAAAATATTAAAAACGAACACGAAACCCAAAATGCTAAACAACAAACGGTTCAGAGTGAAGAGTAACACAAAGCAATATAAAACGCAATTTCTGAAACTATAAGTTCCACTTCTGAAAATTAATACAGGCTTTTTCTAAAGATAAAGCAAAGACTTATTTCTTTAAAATAAACAGCGAAAAATGTAAGATCCAACTCGAACACATGCAGAAACAATAGCAACCTCAAAACTCCAGAAAAAGAAAAGGGCAAAATGGTAAAATTACAACATAAAAAAAACAAAGGAAAGAAAATCCTGAAGCAGTACACGAAGCTAAAGCATAGCGACCCATTTACAAACAAAAAATTAAATTAAAACACAAAAATCAGAACGTGTTGTAACATGCATAACCAGAAAGACCCACAAAACAAAGAAACAAAAATAGCTTGAAATGAAATAGCTATGTACGAACAAACAAACCCTAAGAGAGAACACAAAATACACACAGTACTTACTGAGTTAGGAATGTTGTGTTGTTGGTGATGATGGTGTAATGTGTTTATGTTTGTGTTGTGTTTGTGCTTGTGTCAACGCTCTCTACCTCACTCTTAAAAGCTGTGATGTAGTAATAACTATTAACCGTATAGTTATCCTCTGCGTTGCGCTTCTGTGCAGCGTACACATGTGAACCGATAATTTTACAAGTGCGATTGCATGGAGGGGTGAGATTGAATCATGTGGATTGGGGAGACCGAAGTGCACGCTTTTGATGGGGTAAGTGCTTGTGAGTTGCGTGCGTGTGAATTGCCTCGGGGTGTGTCAGTGACTTTATCTATTTTGGGCTTCCACAACTACGGAATTTACGGACCAGTCCAAAGATTCGATCACTTTCCATTCGATTGTCCAAAAAAAATTAAATGGATAATCTATAACGAACCAACAAAAATGTGCTCCATCACATTGGATGCTCAATTGTTCAAGGAATTATGCTAGGAAGACACGTGTAAGACACTACTTTCAATATATATTTTTCTATTTTCTAGTTCGATTAGATTAATTGATATATACTTTAGAACATAATGTCTTTGAATATATATATATACTTTAAAAAGTTATAATAGTCAAATGTATATAACAGATCACTAATTATAATTGATTGATATTATAAAAAAATTTACATTCACAATATATAAATTAAATTATTTATCGATATAATAAATTACTGACATTTATGTCTTTTATATGTCTTTTTGTCGAGAATATTTATTAAAAACTACTCCTTTTGATCCTATGTATGAGAGGTTTTTTGGACAATTATTTAGTTCTATATATAAAAAAAATTATCACTTTTAAGATACATTTATTGTTTAAATTATTCGTATACCCTTATTTAATATATTTGTTTTTTAATATTATTTATGGGTATTTAATATCTCATTTATTTTTATGGAAAAGAGAAAATTATTTAAGCCCCATGTCAACTAAAGTAGAAAGTGCAATTTAAGGTGGACACCCTTCAACCCACATAGAGCACATGAGATTAAAGCAAACTTAGCTAAATTGTGGGTAGAAACATTAGCACTTTGTTTGGCATGGGAAATAGAATCATTAGAAAACAATGCTGAGAGGTTGCAACATTTCGTAACAACTAAGACAAAAGTACGAGGGAGATCGTGAATCGATTTGTGAATAGTCCTAATGACATTCAGCAAATCTCCCTCTAAAATAATGGTTAGAAAATCTATATCTAATGCAAATTGGAGGGACAGTCTACCCCTAAGAGCCTCTGTAGTATCCATGCCAGGTAGGGCAACAAGTTTCCGAAGTCTTTGATAACAATGTCAATTCCCCATTCACTATGAACAGGACCCACCATATCAACATTGATATTGTATACATTTTCCATAAGTGGTACCACCTAGTGAGTAAGTATTTCTAATTGTTGTTGAGGCAATTAAATTGGGTGCTCAATTAGCAAAATTTGGCTCGGTTGAACATATGAATGCTCATAAATAATCGAGTAGAACTTATACTCACAACTAACATAAGCAAGAGCGTGAACACAAATATTGACATGACCTCCCAAACATTTCGAAGTAATTCTCAATTAAATTGGGTGCTCAATTAGCAAAATTTGGCTCAGTTGAACATATGAATGCTCATAAATAATCGAGTAGAACTTATACTCACAACTAACATAAGCAAGAGCGTGAACACAAATATTGCCATGACCTCCCAAACATTTCGAAGTAATTCTCTAATCTTCAAAACTAGACTTCAACCAACCATAGGAGGAGAGATTTACTTCTTAGGCGGAAATGTATTAATGGAGAACATTAGAATAAACAAGCCGTAACATCCCAATGCTTAGCTATTCTTTATTTTTTACAAAAAAACAACAAATTTAACCCCCTATATAATTACAAATTTTGTCTCATTCCTTGTTCTCAAATCAAAATTTAAAAACATAACCAATAACTTCTATATCATTTGATATTTCTATTTTTTTTCCTTCACTACATCATTTGACATTTTATGCATAAAACAAACCATTCATTTAAATAAAAAACATCCACCATGAAATATGAAAAGTATTAATAAAGTTAGGATTTTTCATAACATAGATAAAAAACATCCACCATGAAATATGAAAAGTATTAACAAAGTTAGGATTTTTCATAACATAGACCAACACATAAAATAAAGGTGAAATTACACTTACCCTCTAAGATCCTATTTGAATATCAAAGACACTATCTCTAATTTTTTAAATCAACCGACACACAATATTTGACGTTTCATATGTTCCATTAAAAACACATTCCTTAAACAAATCTCTTGCAATGTTGCTAACAAAAAATCAGTGTGAAGTTTACATAAATCACTCTTTCATTTAGTTTTTTCAACGATGAAATACGCCAAAGATTATTATGCTCGTAAACAACAAAAGTACTATTGTTCAATGGAAACATTTAAGAGAAAATAATTGGAGTGCAATAAAAAGGGTGATAAGATCTTGCTCAATATTAATCTTGGATCTTACGATAAGGTTTGAAGTGACAAGTTGACTAATTATTAGTGGTTAGTGGAGAAAGGAATGGTTTGTTTTGGCAATCAATAAGCATACCGTTTCGTGCTTATATTGACAAAGGTTATGGTGTTTGAAAAGGATTTATAGGGGATTGTGTTTGAAAAGGATGATGGAATTTGGAATGCAAAGTGGTGACTAAAGCCAGAAAAAAAATAGAGACATGTCACAGCACTTGGAGGTAGTGGCCTAGGAAGGAAAATCAAACAAATGAATATAGATTAAACACGAGAGCAGTGTTTAGGTTTTTTCCCCAAGTAATTTTTTTTTCTTTAACAAAGTTAAAGATAAGTCAGGTTAATTTTTTATTTGGAAAATAGAGGGGATACGAGTGATGATATTAAAAGAGGAGTTTAATGATTTCAATGTAAAATATTTTATAATTATAAATAATTTAAACAGTTGGTTTGATGATTTTTTAATGATAATAGTTATGATTCTCTAATGAAGTGATAAAATCAAAAATTGTTATTAAATATCCATGTAAAAGAGATCAGTGTAATTAATAATAATAAAACTTAGGAGGTTAGACCTACTTTTCTTGTGTTTTGACGAAAAAAAAAACATACTTTTCTTGTGCTATGTTCAGAAGACACAAAACAAAAAGAAATTAATATAAAACATAAAAATGAAAAGAATAACATCACCGATAAAATAAAATAAAAAATAATAATGAAACAACAAAAACTAAACAACAATTAATATTACCAAAAAAAGTTGAAACAATAAAATAGCAAAAAAGAAATGAGAATAGAATGAAGAGAAAATGCACTGTACCTTTCTTCCAACTCTCCTACTACTCATTGCTTGATGCTTGATGGTCGAAAAAAAGCTCTTCCTCCCACCTTTTCAAAATTCATAACCACCATCAAAAACCTTCTTCTCTATATTACTTTTAGGCACATAGAAATATCCCTAGCTCTCTTGTGCCAATTGTGCATGTGTGAGTAGAAAACCATTCCAATTCTAACAGTTGTTTTCTTCTCACAACTGTGCGCTTGCACGTGAGTCTAACTGATTTTCCTACTCCACCACCTGCCCCTCTCTTTCTAGTTTGCATGTTCCCCCTCCAAACAAACGTGAGTCTCAGCGGTTACAAATTTTTTAAGTACAACTCTGCTTAGTGGTACCCTTCAAACGAGAAGTATATTAGAGAAATGAAATACACAAAATCAGGACATAGAGTTATCTTGTTTCTGACGTGTAGTGTAACATCAATAAGTAGAAAGCAGCATCAACTTTTGAAGTATTATATTACTGCTGCTAAAGCCACCAGGAAAATCCAACCCCTTCTACTTTGTAATAGAGATTCCTAGGCAAGCATGTGATATGCTAATGCTAATAGCTATTTTGAGATATTTTCATCAGTTATACATAAAATTCATATGCTGTAACAGTATTGTCCAACATTTTGTGTGTAGTATTGATAATTGTAGTTAAATAATGACACTTAAGAGTCCCCAAACGGTGTTAAGGTATATTATCGTAAATAAAATCTGAACATTGCAAATGAGCTAACCTAGAGGCTAGAGAGAGCTTCTAAGCCACATAACTTGAGTAAAATGGAGCTGAAAGGAAAAGAAACTTAAATCTCAATCAAATTATTAGCTAACACCCAAGGTTTTGATCTTGGAACTATTTTTGTAGAACATGTGAACAATCAATATCATACAATAACAATAACAAAAACAAACAAAAAAAAAAAAGAAAATTTGAATTTGTTACCACAACAAAATTGGTCATTAAGTTTACACTAATCATATTTTACTAGCTTATGCTACTCATCAAGCAAAATGAATGAGACAGCAATGCCTAGCTAGGGCTTTGTACAATTTTAAAATACACGATTCTTTTCTAAACCAACACAAAAATTGCTCTACATTAAGGTTTCTAAGGAGGAAATATGACAAACTGCCGTCTCCATAACTCTATCAGCGCAGTCACAGTTTCCTTATCAACCAAATTATTCAAAGATACTTATCTTTTGAATAACATCAAACATCCTATGCAAAAGCAGTGTGCTGTTGAAGATCTTGAAGCCAATCAGAAGGCCACCAATCTGGTTTACTGGCGACAACCTTCACATTCTCTTGTCCCTGAATGGACAAAGCCGTGGATCCCTTTAAAGCTTCCTCTAGCCGCAAGAGTCCCAGCCCGCGACTTCCCATGGCAGTAGTCACTAAACCAGCTTTTTTCCCAGATGCTGTGTTAATTACCTCTGAACCAGGAATGACTTTGTTTTCGACTTCTGAAATAGCAGGAACATAAAGGCTGAGAGTTCATTAATCATCATCATTATATAGTAGCCATTCAACAGATAACACTAAAGAAGATAACTACTAATTACCTTTCCCATCCGTATCTTGAAACCTTAGAGGAACTACACGTTTCCGAATCACCCCTCTGTGATGTGTCCGAGCTACCAGTTCTTGCCCCACATAGCAACCTTTGTCAAAGCTTATTGCATTAAGACCTACAAGATTATACTCAAGCGGCATTGCTTCACCTGAACACAATCAAATAATCAAGATTGTCAGTCTCAAAAGTACTCACTCATCTTCTGAAGAATTTGTTAGAAGGAAAGTGATTATGAACCTTTAGGAATCTCATTTGAACCTTCCGCTACTCCCTTCTCTATTCTCCACAAAAGATAATTCTGTTCATCAGTCTCTTTGTCAGCCTCAATTAAAGGTGCTGAAACATGGATAGACACAAAGAAAGCGTTAAGACCAAATATCTATAAAAGATTGCCAAAGAAAGACACAAAATCTTATTAGGCAGCAAAGGGATGGATACTAACGAACAATATTTGACGGGAAGATCCCTCTAAAACCAAGACAGGCTAATCTGGGATCCTTAAACCATTGCCAGCCAAGATTACCCCCATGAGCAGATGACATTGCAGCACCATCTTCACCAGCACCCCACCCAACAGAGGCTGCTTCTGGCTCTTCTACGTCCGAGGAATTCTCAGGTGGTCCAGAACCGTATCGCTGCCAACACGAGAATTCGCTGGCAACATTATCAATCTCAACCTTCGATCTCAATCGGTATCTGCAGCACTAAAAAATTTAAGGTATCCAAAACAAAATCTCAGAAATATGAAACAGAAACAGCAAGGAAAGGTGTTTCCTACAAAGCTAAGGAAATATCCATATATCAAACAATCTATTCATTCATTTATCTCTTATTACTAATTACTCTATTTATCAATCTATCTTCAATTACTTATTGAGTAAATATCCAAATTAGTCATTGAAATAGCAGGATTGCATCAACCTAATCCCTCCACATTATCAATATTTCAAAATTATACTTCTTGAAATTGCAAAATGTTAATCGAGTTTGTCCCTGTGTTGGGATTTGTTATCAAATGCAGCTTAATTGTATCTGGACCATGTTCACCTAGTTGTATTATTAACTTAATGTCATTATAGTCCCTGCAAATACTAACAGATTTTGCAATTTTAGTTATGATTTATATCACCTCCTAAATTTAATTAACAGGAATTTCTGCTACTAGACTAGTTAATTAAGCTAAATGAAAGTAATGGAACTATTTTCAGTTGAGCGTGGCAGTGAATATGACTACCTAATTGGTAATTGCCTAAAACAACTAGAAATGAAATGATACAAAAAGCAGTGAGACTCACTTGGTGAAGGTTGCCAACAATTCATCCAAAACAGTAGTATCAACATCAGCAAACAATTCAAAGGGTTCATCGGGTTCGGAGGCAGGTCCAGTCCCGGTCCTATTAAGCTTGGTATCTGAACTTGGCGGTTTATAAAGAAAAAGGTCGTAGAGGAATCTACCTTGAGGAGTTAACAACGCAGCATAGATAGGAGGAACCGAAGAGGTGGGTACGTTTGGTGTAGGCAAATTCGAGGTTTTATCGCCAATAGGTTCGCTAAACTTCCGTATATCGTTGGTTAATAGTCCCTGAAGGAATTTGATTGTGTCAGGTCCTCGGAATCGTATTACGGAACGGGATTTTATTAGAGAGCCCACGGGACCTGCCGTTTGAAGATGGGTTTCGCTTCGGTGCTTTGAGATGGTTTGGTGAATTGCTCTGGTACAGTGTTTGGAAAATGGTGATAATACACGATTCATGGTTACTGTGTTTTTTTTTTTTTTTTGGGATTTTGGTAGAAGAATAAGAATACTGGAAGAAGAAGAAGACGGTGAAGAAGAAACCGTTTGGTGTTCACAAATTTACGAAAGACAACGTGGTTAATTAGTAGATTGACACGCTGGGTTAGAGATCGATAGGTGTTCGATGAAAGTCGTGTGAGAGAATTCCACTCATCAACTCCTCGCTGGCTCCCCAGCCCCGCGACACTTGTGTTGTGCGCCAAACAAATCTGTTTCTTAATTATTTATTTTTATTAACGTAGTTTTCACCTTCTATTTTTATTAATTTATAAAATTTATTTTTTAATTAAAAATTATTAATATAATATATTTTAAATAACGTAACAAATTATAATAATATTTAATAATTTATGATGCTTAAATTTATGATAAAATCTTTTAAATATTAATTTTAATTTTATAAATTATTTATTTTTATAATTTAATTACGTATGAATAATTAATAAATTTAAATAATTTACATTATTAATTTATATGTTATATCATCTTTTTATAATTTAAAAATAATTAAAATTATTAGATTTTAAAATAAATAGATGTATGAATTAATGATAATAGATGAACTAAAGTTATAATTAAATTTATTATTTTTATTATAATTGATAAATAAAAACCCAAATTTGTCATGATATTTTAGAGGCAAATCATTGTTGTCCATGAGAAGAAATAATATCAAAATTAATCTTGAATAGTTATATAAAAGAGAATATTAGTGTTTTTGTTGAATGATTCAAATTTGATTATTTTTGTGCTGAATTATTAGGCAGATGAGGTGTTAGTTCTACACCTCAATGTTAAAAATTATTCACATACAAACATTTAATATATACATATACGTGACAGTTTCAAATATTTTGAAGACCATGTAGTCACTTTAAAAATTTGAACCTCTAAATCCAAAGGATTAGTATGGTAAAAAGGAACCAAACACCTGTGTCACAGTAGAACAAGATTTGGAATACATGATTGTTGCCTATGTTGCTCTGGCAGACTTTTCCACCACTTGACAAACGTAGAACCCTCCAAAAACACATCCTTACCCACATCATTTTTATCCCTCCACTTTTTAATCTTTTCCTCCAACACAACAACCCTTTCCTTAACATCTTCAAAACTCTTATTATCATAAGAAAGATCCTCCACCTCAGCCCAAAAACAAGATTCCGAATAACCTTCATCACCCCTCTTCTCATAATGTTCCAACCATCTCTGCGTATACCTATACCGTTTTGGCCTTCCACCTTTATCCATATAAACACGACCGTCACGGTTCCTTGAATGTCTATAATAATTAGCTATATCCAAAGGCTCCACTAGTCTTCTAAATCTTGTTCCAATCTCAATCCATTCTTTTTTTCCTTCGAATTCTTCTGGAAGTTCGTTTTTTATAAGCTTTTCGATTATTTCATCCCAAACACCTGCCAGATCTAGTCTCTTTACATTTGCTTTGAAATCTTCCGGGTCTGCTTGTTCCTTGAATCCGTCGTAGTAACCTTTTTTCTTATGCTCCCATGTTTCTTTGTACCTTTTCAGTTCCTTCATTTTTTCTTCCATAAAACCTTTTTTCTGTTCTATGATTTTCTCGTTGTTCCTTTTTCGTTCCTCTAATGCTGCTGCTGCTTCAATGCATAGTCTTGCTCTTGTACTCTAAAAATTTTCACACATATTTTATTGTCACATATTATTGGCTACTTCTAAGCAAAATCTAAAGTCAACTGTCTTATTCGTGAATTGATAGCATTGCTCTTTAGTAAATACTGTAACAAATCGATATGAGAGTCATATATCATCGAATGCATGTTTAAAACCCTTTTTTTATTATTTTTAAACTCGAAAAAATAGGGAAGGATTAAAATGTTACTTACCAGGCCAAGGTCATTTAAGGCTGTGTTAATGGTTGCAATGCTGCCATCTAGAGTAGTTTTATCAGACAAAGGAAGATTCTGTAGTTGGTCCAAGACCACAACATTCTGCATTCCTAAGTTTTTTATAAGTTCAGTGCCATAACTTATATGTTGTCTTAGGCTTTTATAGGAAACTTCATCACTTTCTGCTTCAGAGCTTAACTGAGCAGAGAAAAACATAACCTGCAGAACTGCATCAGGGTTTTTTATAACAATTTGCTTTCCTTCATTTCCACCTGTAGTGCAAAAAGTGTAAGTTCCAAAGGGTCTATAAGGGCTTAAAGGAACAAAATTTGCAATAGTTTCAAGTGTTGCCTCTGTTGTTCCCATTAATTTGCAGGCAGCATGCCTTGTGACAGTTGCAGCATTTGACATCACTTCAAAGTAGAAATCTGATATCGAAGCGATTCTTCCGAGGCTCGATTCACTCATGAAAGATTTGTATTTAGGATCTATCAACTGTGAAACTGTTTCAAATCTTTGGTCAAATGAAGAGAGAGGTGCAAGGAGGATTCTTGGCACTATATCATATCTCATCACAAAATGGAAAAAGTAGTGAGACCAATTTTCTCTCCTTGTAGCATGAGAAAATATGTGATCACCGATTAAAGGAGAACCAAAAGTAACACATAAGGGAGGGATGCCACCCTGAGATTTTGGAGTTAGGTAGTTTTCTAAGGTCCAAAGGGTTGCTAGAATTGCCGTTGGACCACCAGATGAATGTCCTGCAAATACTATTTGCTTCTGCCTATTCATTGCTCTCACCACCTACATATCCATTCACATTTATAACATTATTACCTTTCTAACAAATCCATGTGATTTTTAACACTTGCAGTGTAACAGATTGAGCTGATTCATGAATCAACAAATTTAATTATACATAATTCGACTTTAACTATTTATTTAATGAGCTCGATTTGAAATTCTACTTGTTTGATTCATGAACCAAGTTCGATAAATTAATTGCCTAATCGAGTGTCAAACTAATTTTGAGTTATTTCAGTTCATTTTTAGCAATAGTAACTGTATACTTACTACTAGATAGGAAAATTGGGTATGAATGCAATAAAAGGACACAAAACAGAAAAGTGAAGTTTACATAACTAGATCATAGAGGGTAAGATAAAGACGTTTTCATATATATAATATAAATATAATACCTCATCTCTAAGTGATGACTTTGTCAAAATATCTTTGAATCTTTGGAGAAATGATTTATTAACCAAAGCAGGTTCGTTGTTACCAATGCTTCTAAGTGAAGGAAATAGACTAAGATCTATTTCGGTTTCTCCAAAGGTTGTTTTGGAATACCAATCTTTGAAAGCACCAGATGCTGGAAAGCTGATGATAACTTCTGGAGGGTTGGTTTTGTTGTTCTTTTCTAAAAGATAATGTTTCTCTGGTGTTTTGTGAACTTTCAAGGCTGCAGCAAATGATTTCTCAATTTTATCTGCACTCAATTCCATGCTCTCACTTCCACCTCTTGATGAAGCCATGTGTCTGTCTCAGTTCTTCTTTTTCTTCTCTGATTGCTTCTCAGCTTCTTGTTTATTGTGTGGCCTTTGGAATGTTTGGTCAATGTTTAGGTAAGCACCAATATGAATAAAGAGATGCATTTTTTTTTATCATATTGTTCAGATCATTGTTTAAGAAGACTTTTGTGCAGCTTGACTTAAAACTTGAATTTGGTTGGCCTATAATGAAGTATAAAAAATGCGAGACAGTACAATAATAACGAATAAGAAAATGATGAAAGTGTCTGCAGTGATATTGGGCTTATGGCTTTATGGCCTTATGGGCTGTGAGGTTGAAACCCATATTTGCACACTTTATGATAGGGCCTGAGTCCAAGGAAGGTTTTTCTTTTGCAATATTTTGTTTATTGGAGGATTTTTAATACGAGAGGGAGAAATGAGTAAATTAAGATCATACAACCATATATGAATAGTCAATGATTAAGAATTATTTAAAAGAATAGTCATGATTAAAATTATTTAAGGATCACATCTATCTTACTTAAAATATTCATAAGCTGTTGAAACATAGAACAAGTCTATATTATGACATTATGTTCATAAGCTGTTGAAACATGAAATTGCGGCAATGACACGAGCAATACATCCTAAAATTAGGGGTGATATGGCGTTGCGGAAACAATGTTATAGTAGTGGGAATCAATCATTTGTATATTGGTACACCATTACTTTTAGTGAATATTTTAAACATTGTGTAAATTGTCGTACATAAAAATAAATGAAAGATAAAAATAAATAAATACAATATCACTTTGATGTTTAGATAAAATATCTGATACATTAATAATTTTATGTACATCTTGAAGTTCATCAAACTTAAAGATTTTAACATAACAAATCTATGATTAAAGAAGGAACTAGAATGACCATATTTTGCATAAACCAAATGATACAAATGCAAAAACAAGCTTCAGATATCATCTTCTGATTTGCTGGAAAATGAAGACTCTAACCTATTTGACAGAAAATTTAAATCAAAGTTAGAGAATCTCGATGGCATCCTGTTTGATGGAGACAAAGGTGGTGTTGTTGATACAGATTCTACACCTACATTCTTCTTTTCTAGCTTCTTTTTTAGTTCTATGCAAGCTTGACATACCTTGTCAACAAAATCTTTTACAATAATAAACAAATGAAAAGGGTTTGGCATATTATCTTTGGTTGCTCCTGCTAAATAGTACTCATTTGTTTTCTTCACAAGTTCCATGATCCTTGCTTGTTCCTCTCTCACCACCTTAAGTTCCTCCTCACATAACTCTAGGAATCCTTTCATGTCCTTGAAGAATTCACCTTTCTCATTGTTTCCACAGCATGTTATAATGTGTCTAATTTCATTAACATGAGAGCTAAGATTGGAACACATAGTGATGAAACTATGATAGTGGATGCAAGATGCTTTCATTGCTTCTGATAACTCATCACTTAGTCCACCTAACACTTGTAAACCAAAAATTAGATATTCTTCTTTGTCTTCCCCTTGTACTTGTCTTTTCCCTTCTGAATGAACTACTTGTTCCACTATGAAGTGAAGCAAACTAGTTTTCCCATTTGTGCTTTTTACATCAGAAAGTTTTGTAAGAGCACTCAAGTTGAAACCTTGTGCATTGCCTCTGGAAGTTCCAGCATTCATTCTGTTCCCAGTTTTGAGAATGGCCTCAAGGAGTTTCAAGAACAAACCACTAGTCCTAAGTTCCTTACAACCCAAGTCAAGTGTTTGTAAGTGTTCCTTGAGCCGAAGAATTTCACTATCGTGATTTGATCGAAAAAACATCACTTTCAAACGGTTGAATGATGTTGGAACTGATTTAAGCATGTAGTATAGGAAAGACTCAGCTTCAGCAAGCTTATTTGGGTTGCCACTGAATTGGAGAATTTTGGATGCTTCTTCTTGAGAAGGTGCTATTTTAGTGAGTCTTTCAAGTGTCTCAACACTGAGTCCTTGACCATCAAGTACTGCATCTAAGATTTCCCTGCGAGAAACTGCTAGTGATCTTAGCACAATTGCAGTGTTTTGTGATTTTCTTGGCTCAAGGATGAATATTTGAGTTGGTGTGTTGGAATTGGAGTTGGCCAAAGTGGAAAGAGACCTGTTTCTTTCTTGAGTTTTGTAGTTGGTTGAATATCCAAAGAGTGATTCCATGAGTTCATCATCAAACCTGAAAAAAAAAAGTAAAAAGAACTTGAAAATTGTGAAGTTTGTAAAATGTCCTTAGATCTCACTCTTTATAGACGAGAGTGTCCAAGCACATATAACCTTTGCACAGTTTAGGAACATTAACAATGTGAGACTCAAATGCCACACATCTGTTATAGAAGTGTGCTTTCGGACGACAAAATTTCCCCTCAAGCCCACCCCACATTTC
The DNA here is from genome assembly GCA_037974835.1 of Cicer judaicum. Classification (NCBI taxonomy): domain Eukaryota; kingdom Viridiplantae; phylum Streptophyta; class Magnoliopsida; order Fabales; family Fabaceae; genus Cicer; species Cicer judaicum. Next base: position 16,240,951 of record JBBPBS010000276.1, read on the forward strand.
TAAAAACCACACATTTTTTATGGAAATGTACTTTCAGATGACAAAATTTGTTCTGAAGTGTACTTTAGGATAAATTTTTTGTTTTTTTCTTCAAATATATACTTCCTCTGAAATGAAATATAAGAAGTAAAAATGATTACTGAATTTCAATTGCCATTTTTGCTTATATTTCACTTCTGATGATATAGACTTGTTGGAGTGAGGAAAGTTCCTCTCCCAAACACAAAATCTAGCTCAAGGAATGAGATATTGAAGCACATATAAGCATTTAACAACTAAGGAACATTGGCAACATGGGACACCAAAGCAAATGTCAAATAATGTAATGAAAACACATACTAGTCAAATTAATATTAAGGAAGATATTAGTATATTACCTAAAAGATCCATCATTGATCTGATCCCATACTGTTGAATGATCAACATCAGCTACAACCTTATCCCAATGTAGAGGCTTTAGCCTTGTTTGTCCATTCTCTCTTGAACTCTCTCCTATGGTAATCTCTTTGATATTTGCTTTTCCTTTAGGTGCTGGTGGTGGTTTCAAAGATGAAGTGAAGCCACTACTAGTCTTTGGAAGTGGAGGTGAAGGAAGAGGTGGTGCCTTTGGAATTTCTTTTCTTGGAGGAGAAGGAAGAGGTGGAGGAGAAGGAGGAGGAGATGGTAGTGGTTGATTGTAACTCATGTGAATCTTGTTCTTCTCAAGATTCATTTGTGAAGGTTTTTGTAGTGGTGGAAGTGGAAGTGGAAGTGAAGATTGTAGTAACTCATGTGAAGTATGTGGTAACTTCTCATGAGATTCACATGCAAATGGAATAATCTCATTATGATTAGTTATTTTGGACTTATGAACCAACACATCTATTATCTTTTCTTCTTCATCATCTTCATAACTAGGATTGAACGTGCAATTTGGGAAACTTGTTACCGTTTCTCTACTTTCTTTGTTCATCATGTAAATAACATCAACACCATTTTCTTCAACAATTAGTCCTTTCACATTACCACCATATCTTTTTATATCTTCATGGTTTAGCACTGGCTCTTTAAGATAACCTTTAGCAGTGGTAGCAACTTTGTTTCTACTTTGGTATCTAGCAAGTACAAATTTATGGTAAAAGTAATGGAAAATACCTGTAATGAATAACATAGCCACAGCTGTGGAAGCCACAGCCATTGCAATAGGTGCTGACATTGATTTTTTTTGAATTGGGATGGTTTAATTATTGTTGGAGATATTGATTATAGAAAAAGAGGTACTATAAAGTATGAGTAATTTGGTTGAAGGACTAGAAAAGGGTAATGAATAACAAAAATTGAAGAAGAATAATATGAAGGTGACATGAAAAATACTAACATGGTACTCCAAAGTATAACTTATTTTTAAGTACTATATGTTTTTTAATGTAGTGCCAATGGTTGATGACAATTTCAATGTGGTAGTTGTCTATTGGTGTAATATGAGTAGCAGCACAAATAAATTTTGGCTTTAAATGGAAATTCCAAATTGATGACCAATGAAATCATACAAGGGTCGCATAATTTTGGATGGTAAGCTTATATTAAAAGCAGAACCAAATATCGGTCTAATTGGAAATCATCCCTTATCCATAAAATGGAAATAAATGAAATAATCACATTTTTACAACAACAAAAAAATGGCCTTACTTTGCAATGAATTATGTTGAGAAATGGTGGATGTAATGGTTGAGCCTTCCGCCTATATATTTAATGTAATTGTTTATTTTATTTTTGTGTGCTTCAAATGGAATTATTAATTATGCTAGTAATTGACATTTATGTTAAAATACAAAATAATGGTCCTATCTATATTGATTTTGTTATATGCCGTCTCTATGGTAACTAATGAGGTGACACTGTTGCTTCCAGCTGTTGCATTGGGGAAAGGTTGTTGGCTTCTTAGCCTTTTAAGTGATTAATATATGGTTAACATCACCCTTTAACATCAAGACTATAGAATTGAAGAGTTATTACTAAAAAATAATTGTTATATATTTTTATATTACTAATAAAAATTGGATCTAAAAGACACCGTTTAGCATTTTGCTACAATAAAACCATTTATTTATTGTACAACAGATGGTTGATGGTTGGTTATAAATTAATGACTGAAAATGGTTTGGAAATGGAGAACTTGTTTTCATGTTTATTGTCCTATTCTGTTTTGGTAGATACAATATATTAATAGTGTTGTCTTACAATGTTCACATAAGACAGTTAAATTTTCAATGAAAAGATGAGGGAATTTGGAAGCTGCCGTTTGGCATGATTAAGGACTATTCTATGATTTTGTTATTGTGGCTTTAAAACTTTGGACAGTAGGAATAAAAAAAATATCCATTGCATTTCTCATTTTGGTGACAAATGGAAGTTCCTGATTTATATATTGTTCCTACAACAATTGTGGGGAAAAAGGGTGATTTGGTTTTTTTCTTCTTTCTAATACTAAAACAGAAGGAGCCTTACCAACCAGCAACAATCCTTTTCAATCAGTTATCTGATGTAAATAAAACAGTTTAATTAGTTAATTTAGTCTTGTTAGTTGTGCATATTAGTTTCTAGTTAATTGTAGAACTAATTTTCCCTATCTCATCTTGTAAGCTTCCACTTGTTTGCTTTCTATCAATGATAATTAGATTCCCATTTGACACAATTAGATTGTTATGGTGGAATTAAACTCGAATTCCTTTCAAATTGATGGTAATTTGGTAATTTTTTTTTATACTTTATCTATTTTTTTCGATCACTAATTGAATTATTATTTGTTATTAATTATTTAATTACATCATTTAGAAAAAATTATTAATCCTTATCTTTTAAAAAAAATCATTTTATTGCTTAAACTACTCACATTACTATTTTAAAAATTATTAGTCCTTATCTTTACAAAAATCATTTTATCTATTTTTCCCCCACTAATTGAATTATTATTTGTTATTAATTATTTAGTCACATCTTTTTTTTCTTCTTAATATTAATAAATTTCTCTTACATCATTTGATCATTATATTTATTTATCACAAAAACCTCCATTTATTTTAGTTGCAAATATACAAGTTTCTATTAAAAAAGAAGGATATCAAATAATTTGAAGATTATGTTGAAGGAGCTTCATACACGATACATAATTTTTTGGTTTCATTTAACAATGTGGAAATGTTTAAGTCAACTATTCATAAATACAAGCTTACTTTCATTTGAAGTTACACAAAACACCCTTCAACAAAATTCCTGCAACTTTTTCCAACTTTAGAAAATATCAAGAAATACTTTAGGTTGAATTTTTCTCAAACCTTACAAATATAATATTCACTACAATAATTTGTTTTTATAGTTAGTTTTAAACTATATACCACTTTTGTTTTGTCTTAGAAATTTAATTCATATGATCATGTGATTTTTTTTCTTTTGTTTTTTCAATGACAATGATGAAACATGCATTGAAGGTTCACAATTTCACAATCTTCTTATTATTTGATGTAGATTTGTTTGACTATCATTTTAATTACTATATTGTTCAGTTTGATTAAAATATTTAATTTTATGTGAAAAACTCATTAACTTGAAAAATATTAAATTTATTCAAAATGATATTTTACATTTCCAAAAATAATAGAAAACAATTCTTTTTTCTTTTTTTGAATAAAACTATCCCACAATTTTATTTACTTATATTTGAGACAATTTTACATTTGAGACAGAGGGGGTATTAATATATACAGCAAAAGGGTTTAATTCCAATAAAAATATCTCTCACCTTTTCAAATGAAACCTGCTTTGACCATATACTTTCTTCTAAGATAGGATCAAATTAGACTCAAATTGTAAAAATCCTTGGTCTTAGTTGTAGCCTCATCAGTCAAACACCTTTCCCACAACTTAGTCAAACATTCATTTTACATTGAAATGCTTGTTAAGATAGTCAATGTTACATCAGAATATTAACAACTTGTTTACATATACGCTAAGAAAATTAACATGCCTAAGAAAATTAACAACTTGTCTCTAATTTTTCAATTAACTTCCTAGCATTCCCTATAGTAAATAACTCTTCCACTCCTAGTTATTGAAATGCATAAGTCTTCGTGTAGGATTGAGAGAAAACTCCAAGGTAAACAATTATAATCCATATGAACAAAAAAGCCAAATAACAAAATAGTTCACTCTAAACAGAGGGTACAAAACTTTAAAATCATATTAAATGTTGGTAACAATATGTAATCAGACTCGAAGTAAAAACATTTTTTATGTGAACACTGCAAAATGGAGAATTTAGTTAATTTCTAATAAATTTTTTCTTTACAATATCAAAATCAGCAAACACTAAAAAATGTAAGCTTCAAAGTAAGATTCTGAGATCCTCTTCTTCAGTCCTAAATCTATACTCATTGTCAGCAGTCTTTAGTATAAAAAAAATACAAATTACATCACATGCTCTGGGATATGAACAAAAAGTTTAGCAAAAATGGAGATATAAAAGAGCACTGCTCAATGAATCAATTGGTCATAGTCTAGATTTCTTTGATGACATTGCAGACGGGGACAACGAAGATAGATCACATTGATGAGAAACCGTTGAACATGAACTTGAGAGAGATGAAATGCAATCATCTGATCGACTTCTTTTTTGAGATCTTTTACCTCCCACTTTCTTCCCTTCACCACTCATGATGAAATCTGTTAAGCGTTTCACATCTGACAACTTGACAGGCTTCAATAGAAACTCCTCAGCTCCTTCCTCCAAGCAACTGCCAATCAACAAGAAGTCAACAATCAATAAATATGAATCAAGCAACGAATTAAGAAACTTCCATACATGAATCATCAAATCTGCAAGGTAAAGAATACACTAGTTTTTTAACAAACTACCCTTATAAGACTGAGAAGATTCAACAAAAAATAATGCTAGTTTGCTAATAATTCTAGACATAAAAGCACGCGTCATGAAAGCTGTTGATGAATGTATAATTGTGTGGCAATTATAATATGGACAACAATGTTGTGATGCCAACAGGGTCCTAGTAGGAATCTTCAAGAATTTATCATGTTTCAATTATTGTAGCCACAATTGCAAGTTACAAGCAACATGTTCTGCCACACTCCATGTGTCTAACAAGATGATATTATTGAGGGATTGATTCTGTCTATCAGTGGGAAGATTTTGCAAGATTGTTTCCATCTCAAATTTTATGGAAAGGATTTTGGCCATGTGAGGGAATTAGTTATTCTCAATTTGAATTTGAAAGTTGTCTATTGACTTTTGTTAGATTAAAAGTGATCTCAATCAAAACAAAAATACAACATAGTCTTGTCTCCACCACATTACCAAGGACTTGATGGTAAATAACTTTATACTATCAATCATTAAGCAGGTTTCACACATTATTTGCACTTATAATCACAACTCAGTGCCAGCCTAGGCTTAACTAGCAATTGAGATCTCCAGAGATCTTTGACCCGAATATTAGTGATTCCCTAATCCCTATTATCATTTCAGTATTATGATCCCCCATAATGGCTATGTTTGGATTCAGTGGTTGAAGTATGTACATCTATAAAATTAGTTTGCTTAAACCATCCTAGAACAGGCAAAAACGCAAGGGATCTAAACAGAAGCAAAAAATAAAGGATAAAAACAAAAGAACTGGACTAAAAAAAGATCAAGCTCCAGGTCTGCTAAAAAACAACTAGGCTGCCTAAACACAATACCAAATTGGAAAAAGGCGTGTTAATCTGATCAAGAGCTTACCTATCAATTCGGGTCAAGATATTCTCAGATGACATAACCACCACTGGAATCTCTCTGAAAATGGATGATTCCTGCTGAAATCAACAGAAATAAGTAAAGATCAATAACAACAGAAAAGGGAAAAACATAATAAAATTTCATCCACTACAAATTCTACAAACTATTCAGACAAACAAACAAGAAGATTTCACACACACACACCTTTATCTTTTTGAGTAGTTCATATCCTGTCATCCCAGGCATGGAATAATCTGTCATAATCATATTAACCTTCACACCCTGTCAAAATAACATAAGCACCATAAATTACAACTAAAATCTACACACACAAAAGAGAGGTTTCTAATTTCTAAAGCAAATTTTAAAAATTTGCTTACATCAAAACCAATAGAACTTGTATCCCCATCTAACCCAAGATACTGTAAAGCTCTAGTTCCACTCTCAACAACCGTCACTGCAACAAAAAAAAATTCCAATAATCATCAAAATCCAATCCAAGTGCAAACAAAAACACAAAAGGGGAATTAAAGTAGCCATCTTTTTTTACCTTTGCAAGAAGTAAATTTGAGCAATCTTTCAATGACTTTACGATCCACGTGACTATCATCAACGGCAAGCACGTGCAATTCACCTGCACGACTGACTTCCGGCAAATTCTGCCTGAGAACATCGCCGGCAGTAGCCATCACAATAAAGGCGGTAAAAAAATGATGAAATAATGTTGGAAAGAAAGATGGTAAGATGTGAATATGAGAATTTGATTTGGGTTTAGAGAAAATGGGAAAGTGATGATATATAAAAGAGGAAAGAGAGAGAGAGAGAGAGAGAGAGAGAGAGAGGGAGATTCGGAGGATCGAAATCAATGAGAGTCCGATTTTGTTTGTATTTTTATGCAAAATCAAGGACAGAGGATTATCCCACCTGCAATTGTCGCTTCTGATATAATTTTAATATTAATAATAACGTTAACAGTGTTGATGGTGAAAAACGTATCTGATTTTTGGGGTCCACTTTTCTGATGTGCTTCAGAACTAAACTAACAAAGCCAATTTTGACTTTCACACAGTTTCTTTTATTCTTTTATTTTTATTTATATTAATTGCTCGCACCTTTTCATTTTCATTTAGTACTTGTTCAAAACAAAACCATGGCTTTTGGATAAGCCGCTGGCTGTTATGGAAAGTTGTTTCTTGCTTCGGAACACGATTTGCCTTTTCGAGAGTATTATTATTGTATTAATTTGGATTGGATTTTGGGTCGTCAATGGAAGGCTGTAATCTTTAATTGGAAGGGTGTGATGGAAGTGTCTATAAATTTGATTTTAAAAATATGGTCAATCTCTCTATAAGAGTAATTTTGATTTGTGTAAAGATAACAAAGACAAACTTTCATTCAAAATAAAATCTATCTATGATCAAAAATATTATCTCTATTATTATACGTACAATTTTTTTTCATCATATTAAATTTACAATTAAATATGGGATAAATTCTTTAGTTTGAGTTTGAACACAAAAGTGTTCAAATGATATGATTTATATTTCTTCCATTTAATAAGAGATTTTTAGATTAAATTCAGGCATGTGTATTAAAAAATTTAGGAAGAGTTTTGGTCATATCCGACTTGATAAATTAGTTTTTATAGTTGTGTGTTGGAAGATTTAATTTTAATTTTAAATAATAATTTAAAGGAATTGAAAATATTTTATACATAAATAATTTAATAAATTTTAACAAAATATTGAAGAAAATTTATTACAACACACTTTCTATTGCAATATTATCGATACAAGTTTCTATATTTATTTCTTAAAGTTTAAATTATTCCTACAAAATTCAAATACACATATTCAAAATCAAGTCAATTGTTATTATGAAGTTATTTTTATTTTCATTAGTGTTATCCTTATATGAAATATTTTAATTATTATTTTAAAAGTTGTAATTATTATATATAATATATTTTCTTTTATTGAATGATATGTAATATCTTAAAGATTAATTAT
>JBBPBS010000276.1:16249186-16259596 GCA_037974835.1 Cicer judaicum
CTAATACATTTATTTAATTTTTGTGAAAACTTCGATAATTACATTATCTTTTAATGTATCTAGATGATAATCATTGAGTTTTTTTCTTTCAATAATCCTTATTTGAATATTTATTTTTTAATATCCAATTTCAAAACTATACACTAAAATATATTTTTCTTTTTTTAATTAAAAGTTCATTTACAAATGGTGACTTTCTTAAAGAAAATATTTAATTTTTTTATTTTAATATTTATTTTCAATTAACAAAAAAAAATTATCTAAAATAAATTTAAATTAAAAAAAATATTTTAAAAAAATTACATTTACAAATTCTTTAAAGAAATCACCATTTAAAAATAAAAATAATAATAACTTATAAATTGTCTCACTATAAAATCTTATTGATAGCACTAAATATATTGGAAAGACCATGCTTTTAATTTTGATTAGCCATTTTGAAAACCGAAAAGCAAGGAGGTCAGTGATGAACGGCAAGATGGTGTAGACCAATTAAAGGCTGGCGAGTGGGGATCATCTCATCAGCGTCACCACACCACCTGAACAGTACAATAGGACTATAGGAGCACAGTGACAATACAGGAAAAAAATATTTAGTTTGGAGACACCGTACACTAAAAAGGTTTGGAAAATGTCTCCATAGACAGAGAGAGGATTTGTATCTAGATTTGGATAGTACAAAGAGAATCCATTTGATTTAACTTTTTTTAGACACAAAGACTACAGACCCAGGTCACGGTGCTTGGTGGGTCCTCCCTCTCTGCTGTCACACGATTTACCTTTCTTCTATGACGCTCCGCCACATGATCCGTGATCCATTTAGTTTTCTGAGCTCCATTATTAATATTAATACGCTCAGATACAGATCTTAAATTTTACTATTTTTTTTATTCCAAATCTTTATTCTTTCTGTATAATAATCCAAAACTTTTATCTGCATAAATATAGTCAAACAAATTTATTCTTCGGTCTTCGTATCTTCGTCACATTAGATATCGTGGATATATATATTGATCTTCAAAGTAAATTTTGAAGTAATCTTATTATGCTTATATTGTAGGAAAATGTTTGTTCATGGACGAATCAGGTAGTATTAATAATTCCTCAACAGGTTATATATTTTGATTAATGGAGACCATAACCATTTAATTTGGTGTAATCCACTAGAATTTCTATTATAGCCTGTTAAACCAACTTTGATATCCACTAATAAAACTTATAAAATTTAGTCAAGAAAACAAATCTCATAAGAAATCATTTAGCAGTCTGACTGACTCATTTAATTTGGCCACATAATGACATTTAAGTCCTTTAATCATTAGTAGTTGGTCATTAGAATGAGCCCACAATTCTTGAAATATAAACTTTCAACAATAAAATATTTAAACGTTTATTGTAGAAAATAAAAGAACTTCATAAGCTGAAAATTATTTATTAAAAATAATATATATCGAACTAGAAGTGGATACAACATTTCCTTTCAATCTTCTTCATTACAAGATAGAATTTCACGACGACCTCATATTCAAAGGTAAAAAATAAATTTAAGTTCTTTACCAAGATTAACTCAATATGATTCAATAGTAAAGAGTAAAATATAATTATTATCAAATAACAGCAATGAATTTGTTACTGTGTGCCCCGGATTGTACAAAGGAAACAGAAAAGGAAAAACCTATCAGAAAAAAGAATCTAAAATGCATGCTACAAAATAAATATGCATACTACCTCCTTTTTCACTATATTTGCTGCAAAAACATTCAACAACAATGCATGCCTTTATTATCCACCACTAGAATTTTTATTGCATAATTAACCATAATTAGCAATAGAATACATGCAAAATATAATGCATCCATAAACTATGAAGTAATCATGTTGCCTCCCCTCTAAGTTTCAGAAGCGACAAAAACTATTCAACAGGTTTCTCAAGTTTTCTCCTCAAGGAGTTCTTATTGTAAGGCAGTGTCAGCACAACCTATGCTCTATCCAATCACACAAATACAAAATTTAAGAAAACATCCTTAATTGCGATTATCAGGAACAATCTGAGAGAGATGAAAAGAAATTCCCTGGTCATCTCATGGTGAACATAATCAGCCAAAATCTCTTGGATCCCTGCATTTATGTGCCAGAATACAAAGAAATTCGCCAGGAGCAATGAATAGGCGTTTGGGTATATTAAAAGAAGAGGAACTGCTGCAGTAACTTTTAGGAGCTGCTCTCTCTTTGTCGTTGGGCCTTGATTCCTCAATCCACTGTTTCGTTCCTTCCTATAAATGCCAAGTGCCAACCAATGGTTAAACATAAATGGGGAACTAATTAAAATACATCTATCTACTAAAAGCCAAACTTGATCAAAAAGGGAAACTCTCGCAATTCACAAGTGTCTCAATGTTTCTTTTATTATCAAATAAATTTTCAATAATTAAGATTTGGCAAATGCTTACAAGTTACTACCAAAGGAAATTTTATTTTGAATTTGCATTGAAAGTTGTGCATTCAATCTCATACAAATTTAAATTTTGATGTTTTCAAAATAAAGTTTCCTTTTGTGGTTCCTTAAAAGAGCATTTTTGTTAACAAGACACAATTGGTCTTAAAGATTTAAGACCAACCTAATGCTCCCTTTTAGTTTTAGCCTTGCATAAACAAAGCCAAATATTAGGATATGCACAAAAAGTAAAGCATCTACAAATATGTATATACATCAAAGCTAATTGCCTATGGATAAAGAAAAACCAGCAATTGAAGGACTGAAACAGGCTTATTGTCAAGAAAAATGGTTAGAAAAAACAGGCTACATGCTAAAATTCAGGCCGAAGACACGTGATGGCCTAGACTCTGAAATGAGAAGGTAACACAACTTCTATTGGCAGCACTACGCTACATAATATTAACCATGCTAGTACATAAAATCAAAGAATATGCTCCACCAACATGACCACAAGAATCTAGTGAAATAGTGGTCACGGTCATCAATTCCTTGCCAATCCCCAACATACATTTAAATTTTAAAATATAGTATATAGCCAGGAATAAGCAATTCAATGAAGCTGTATATCCTAGGCTGTAAAAAATCTCTGCGTTGTAAGTTTTTAATTGTTCCGGAACACAATTTAACCTAGAAAAGCCATACCCATGTCTCCATTGTCACTTAAGAGAAGATATATCACAATATCTAGCCCCGATGAGTATAATAATTAAAATTTCAGCTTCAAGCCTATGTAAATATGAAATGAAAGGACTCGGCAATGTCAGGTAAAGCTTCATAGATTCAGTTGTCAAGTGAACTCAAAGATGGATATGTGCATCAGCATATGCAAATTTGCTATATATCTATTCCAGAAAAGTCTGATCCAATGGACAAAGCTGAAAATTATTACAATTCTCAAAGAGATCAATCAAAATTATTTTCTGCTTGCAGCCATGTCTAGAGTTTTCTCTACACTCAAAGATGGGACTGCAATTAAATAATTTTGTTAACAGTGCACAAGCAATTCAAGTTTAAACTCTATCACAGACTCATAGAGGACAAGACGTTAGAGAAGATTTTACTTGTGCAGCATTGAGATGAATGGGCTTATCTATTGACTTCTTTTACGAAGATGGTGGAGATCTGCTTTGGACAATTGAAAGGTTAGGGGGCAATCAACAGATTGATCCACGTGATAAAAACCATCCTGAACTTTTGATCAACAAAAAAGTTCATGAAGAGTTTCACGACTACGAGGCAAACTTAGTAGAAAGTAGAAATAAAGAAGCTTCTTTTAAACAAGTGTTGAGGCTAGCATTACCTTTATAGGCGGACAATACTCAGAAAATTTAGTCGTCTACGAGGTCATTTTATTAGTGCAAGTTCTGAAAAGGAATCCTGCATTGCTTACATGTTGAACAGCTGAAACCCTTTTGGATAAAGTAAAAGGAATCAAAATGACAATGTTATTTCTATCACACCTTTAGAGTTTAGGCAATGCAAGTTATTTGCTGAGCCACACACACTTCTTGATTCAATGGGGATAAAGTTGGTTAATCTGTTAGGCTATGATGCACGGACATGATAGGAGTATCAAATACAATGCGTCTCCAATTTGCGACACAATGTTCATCGAAAAAAACATGACACGATACGTTTAAGACACATATATAAGAAATTTAATAAATATATTAGGGTAGAGTTGGAATTAGAACTAGAAGTAGGTGCTGCTGACGTATTGCTTCTATAAAATGTTTCAGTTTCAGCACACAGTGCAGTATTGCTTCTGCTTTAGCCTTCAGCACAACCGTGAAATGTATGGATGAAAAATGAACTGGTGAAGGGTTCAATTTAACAAGGCTATATAAAAATGAATAGGTGAAATGTTTTGAAGAGTGAGTAATCGTGTGAATCAATTAAGGAGAGAATATATGAAATTAAGGAGAAAGATATGAATGGGTAAGGAGTGGTGAGACTGAACAGTGGCCAAGTATCCATGGCATGTTGATGCTGTGTTGCCAACATATCGAAGACGTATCAGAATTTTTTATTGTCTAAAAAAAGGCTTTGGATACTCCGTCAATACGTATCGACAACGTATTGATATGACACAATCACAATATTCATGTATCAGTGCTTCATAGCTGTTGGATAAGAAAGTGAAGGTAGTCTATTTAAGGTGGTAAAGGAACTTCAAGGATTAACAACAATAGTAAATAATTGTGGGCATAAAGGAGAGGGGGTATTAAGTGGCGTTCATTTTAGTGTTAGTCTATCCCTTTCATTGGAGGCGTTTCGTCGTGGATGGAGGAGTTCCTTAGGGGAATTTTGGCGCAGTTATGCTGGTTCCATTTTGAGTTTTCTCCTGGGGTTGTTTCGTATTGAATTTTCTAATGAGTTTTTACATCTTTATTATTGTAGAACTTTTAGGTTTCTTTTGGAGGATATACTTTGTCCTCTCTTGTATTTTCCCCTTGCTATCACATAACATTTCTATATTTATAATATAATATAAATGAAGAAATGAATGCAGGTACAATCAAACTTTCAAAATTATAGTTCACATGATCCCTAATGAATGTCAACAGAATCAGTACAATAATCAAACTCATCAATGAGATAGGGATGCAGCAAAAAAGCACAATCAACATTACCATCAAATGCTAGTCATTTACACCAACTAACCTTTTGATGTCATCAACTGTAGTAGTAGCAACGGTGGCATAGCTAGCTACAGTGTGAGGTGGGACCTGCGAGTCATTGTTTCACACAAATAAACAAAACGTTAGCATTTATCAGTACCAGCACCAAATATAAAGCATTACATTCAGCTAAACTTTGTAGGTCATTAAAATAGATAACTACTTAATCAAAGCACACAATTAGACCCATTGAGCTGCTCAATGAATCTGCTTTTATGAGAAACTATTTTCTATTTGTGTTATCTCAATGCAAACCAAGTAGGGCGAAAAGCTTCGTAATACATCCCTATAAAATTTGTTGAGCCAGCAAATGTACAAATATATCAATAAAAACACATCCTGGTTACATGTAAGTATGTGTGTGTGTGTAACTTGCTAGTAGTTTATGATTATACAAGTAAACAGTTAATAATCTTTATGTACAACGTCAAGTTCTTAATTGTTTCTAAGCATTAGCTTTTAGCTACACCATCGTTCAAATAAATGAAAAAAGAAAACGAAAGATCTACAAATGCTTATGAATAGTTTTCCCCACAAAAGGAAGAGGAGTAGATGAACTGATGAAGTACAATATCAAGGCACAGCATATTGTGGACAGCGGAGACAAGGAGTTGGCTCTAAGTGTTGTGTTGTATATTAAAGAGGGTCCCAAAAATTCCCACCAATATGATTCCCTTACACATACTGGCTAAAAAGCCATTCATTCACTTAAAACTTAAAACATAATGTCACATGATATGAAAACCTTTAGAAAAGAACCGTTCCACTGAATGACAGAATTAATGCGTTAATAATTAGTGTGTGATTGGTTTCACGATCGAAACCATCAAAGTTGATTATGTTTCTGTCAAATGTGATTTTAGCAAAAACTACAGATGTTTGATTGGTGTACAGTAAAATTATTTTGCCTTCAAACATTTGTTTGAATATGAATCATAAAAAGTAGCAATTGTGTTGGATTGAAAAATTTACCATGTTGTACATCAAACTTGCTTCAAAGTAAAAACATCCTAACATGAATCACTTCCCTTTAAACTCAATATTTACCAAACTAATTGTATGGAATCAATTTAATTCAAAATCATGTTTGACAAAGCTCATCCAAATACACAAATAATATGCACCCTAATAATTCTCTTTTCCTTGTTAAAAGCAGTTGAATATGTACACATGCACCTACAACAGAACATTTCGAATTGAAGTACTAATCAGACATAAAGTCCCATCACTATAATAAGTAGATGAAGAAACATGAGATGCAATGGTAATAATACTCAACAAGTAGACTGTTAACCACTAGCATTCAACCAGATATATAAGTATATGGAAAAAAACAAAAAAGAGAAAATCTTAGAGCAAACCTTGATAGCAGCTTTTCCAGCTCCTTCATGAGATTGATACAGTTTAAGAACCTAATACATTTTAGATAAAAAATAAAAAAAATAAAAAAAAACAGTTAGATTAAGAAAACAAGCTTCAATTGAAACAAGCTCCAATTTGTCGAGAACTTATAAATCACCTCGTAGGCGCGCCCTGAAAGCAATCATATAAATTAAATCCACATCCACCACAACAGAAATCCAGATTGAAACTGTCAGTAACTAAAAATATAGCAAATTGATTCATTGCACTGCAGCAAAACAGAATAATTAAAAAGGCAAAACTACCTCGATTTTCAAGAAGATTTCCAACTCTAACCTGCAACACAAGTACGAAACGCCTCAATCAAATTACGACAGAAGCATGCAATCACAGTGTAACAATAATAAAATTATAAAATATCTAATTAACACGAGCGAAAGATCGGCATCGTAAAAATCAAATGTCAAAGCAATGGAAACGGAAAAAATCGGAATCAGAGAAATGATTAACGCTTACATCAGATCCAGAAAAAGTCAATCCACGAGTTTGAGAAGCGGACCATGGAGCGGTGAGGAGGTTGTTAAGAGTGGAGGTAGTACCGTTGGCGGGGGCGGAGATCGGAGATGACGGTGGGGGAGAGGAGGAAGAGGTAGTTGATGCGTGAGCAACGAGGTTTGGTGAGATTCTCCAGAGAGGCTTCGGAGAATTGGAGAGCCTCTTGCCCAGTCTCAGTGATACGGATTGCATTTTTTTATTATTTTTCTATGAGGAATTAATCCAACCAAGTTTACTCCAACAAATCTTCTTCAGCAATGAAGATGACGAATGTCCAGAAGCAGGCTAATTTTTTCGATCGAGAAAAATTTATGCGAAATTAGTGACCTAGGACACGTGTTAGCTGATGTTAATTAATAAACTATTGGTTAATTAACTAGTGTGGTTTTGTCAAAAAAAAATTAAATAGAATATATTATTTTTTTTCAAAAAAATTAACCATTATACTCCACATCATAAAATATATATTGAAATAATTTATATCATATTTTTCTATTAAATATGTTTTATTTTATTAATATTATTTTATTTTTTAAATATTTTATTATTTTTTATTTATTAAATTAATAATTATTATTTTATTACACTTAAATAAATAAATAAATTAAAATGTAGTAACGTTCACATCCCGAAATGCTTTGAAACCTTATTAACAATCCTAATGATCTCTAGTGTAACGTCGTACTTAGTAAGTATGGTAGAAATAATGATCTAAATGTCAACATTACTTCTGAGCCTTGTGATTCACCCTTATGAAAAGCTTTAACAAGTATTTGGGATGATTTTAAGCATAATATTGTGTAGTAGTTGGGTTATGGCAACTTGGTGAACTTTTGGTTGGATAAGTGGACGCTTGATGGTATCCTCCTCGTCAACTCTACTAGTAAAGTTCCCATTGATACCATTCTTAGTCTGTGTGATTCAATGGCCTCGACATATGATTGGAGCAACTTTTTTACTAAAAGCCTTCCAACGAACTTTGCAAATCACATTTTTTTCCCTCCTTGCACCAACTCGTATTTGGACGATCTTGATGCAATAAGATTAAGTGGTACCAACACAATATATTTTACTATTCAGACCGCTTATGAGGTTAGACGTTATCACTTGCAACCTATATAAGTGGATTTGAGAGCCTTATGGTCACAAAAAGTTCTTTACATAATCCATGCTTTCATTTGGATGGTGGCTCACGAGTGCATTCTCACCAACTATTGAATGAGTAAATGGGGCATTGATATCTCGCCGCTTTGTGATAGTTATGGAACGAATAATGAGTTTGGCATTCATGTCTTTAGAGATTCCCTAGTGTGACCTAAGTATGGCTAAGGTTAATACATTCCAATCAAGTTTCTAATTTATATTATTTATCTTGCAATAATTGGATCTTCAAGAATATCATCAAATCGTTTCATGGAGTGCATAACATTGATTGAACGTCAACTTTCATGGTGACGTGCTATAAATTGTGGAACTGGAGAAACAATGCAATATTCGAGAAACATTTTCAATGTCATGTGAACCCAACATACGAGATTAACAAGTTTTTTCTTAACTCGGAAAAGGCTAGATAATTTGACACTATTTTCATCAGAATGAAGATACCCTGAAAAGGATGGGTTAAATTAAATTGAGATAGATATAAAAATGATATAGTGAGGCTTGCTTTATGTGGAAGGCTTTTGAAAATGTAGATGGTAGGTAATTGAAGGGATATTTTAGGAAGATAGTAATTTGTTATGCTCTCAATGCATAAATATGGAATATGTATCAAGGAATGGATACAACGAGAAGACAATGAATCACGTATCAAAAGATGTTGATGTTGAATTGACATGCCTGTTTGACTCACATTTGACGTGAATGAAACAAAAACTCTGATTGGCAAACTCTAGTTACTCTTTTGATTTTTTTTCATTGTTATTTACATCCTCGTGTGAAGTTTCAATGTTTACTTTTTGATGACACATATAGAGCTTATATGTCTATGAATTTCCATCTAACTATGTAGTATTTTTTTTAACTTTGCGCTCTATTTTATAAAAAAATACACATTAACTACATGGAATTATATATAAAAATAAAATGAAAACAAATGTAGTATTATTAATTGATTCCTTATATATAACAAACATTGAAATAATATTTGGTCCTAGATATAAAAAATAAACTCAAATTTAAAAACAAAAGTTTTAAAAAATATGATAAATATCATTGTAATTAATTCACACAATTGCGAAGTCATAAATTTAAATTCGGAAAATGATGCAAATCTCATAATATCGATCAATTTATATATTATTTATTTTTTAAATATTTTTTATACTTTTTTTTCTTCATATATGGATAAGATTAAAGACTCTAGCTATGTTTGGTAATGTAAAAAACAATACAAGTTTATAACTTATAATTTATAAGCTATAACCTCTTTTCATAACAGTAGTTAATAAACTTATAGTATTAATATATATCGATTTTTTATAAACTAATTCAATTAGCTAATGAGTTTATATTTTATAATTTTTTCTTATAATTTTACTCTTATTGTTTAACTAAAATAATTTTTTATCCTTTATAATTTAAATTAAATGTTTTTGAAATTCAAAATAATTTAGACTAAATTACATTCATGGTTCCTTAACTTAATTTCAGGTAACGTTTTAGTTTTTTATTTTTTATTTTTTGAATTGGTCCTTTATTTTAATTTTATGTGACAATTTGATATTTGATATTTTAAAATGTCAACAATGTTGTCCTTTTTTTTTTATTACAAAAATTTAAAAAAAGTCATCAAAATTTTCAAACAAAACCCATAAAATTCATTATCATCTTCAATAAAATACAAATTTAATCAAATTCATAACTTAAATATTGAAATAAGGTCATATTTTCATTATTTATTTGATGTTGTTGGAGATGAAAATATGAGTGTATTTGAATATTTGAGTTATGGATTTGATAGAATTTGCATTATATTGAAGATAATTATTAATTTTATGGGTTTTAGTTGAATATTTTGATGATTTTTTTGAATTTTTGTATAAAAAAGAATAACATTGTTGAAATTTTAAAACATAAAATATCAAATTGTCACTGAAAATTAAAATAAATGACCAACTCGAAAAGAAAAAAAATATAAAGGACTAAAACGTTACCTGAAATTAAGTTAAGGGATTACATATGTAATTTAGCCAATAATTTATTTATAAAAAAAAATTAAATAGGTTTTTTTTTAATAAAAAGTAATAAATAATATTTTGAAGTAATTAATTTAAAGCAATTTATTTATTATAATTTTAAATATTTAAATTATCT
>JBBPBS010000276.1:16261245-16333529 GCA_037974835.1 Cicer judaicum
AAATTCTTATTTTCATCAAATAAATAACTCACATTTTAAGATTTAGATTAAATATTTTATTTGGAAAATTATATAAAAAAAAGATGATATTGTCTTGGGGATTTGATGAACAAATCTCTAAGTGTGAGTTTTTTATTCAATAAATTTGATGTTGATAGAGATAAATATATGAATTTATTTAAAAATTTAATGTATATATGGATTTTCTTAAAAAATTGATAATAAATTTTCTAAATTTTATTTGGATAAAATAATGAATTTTTTAAAATTTTTATAAAATAAAAATATGATTAATATTTTAAAACATATAAATTAATTTTTCAGTTGAAATTAAATAAACAATCATAAGGAAAAAAAAATGATAAAAAAATTGATTGTATTATGAAATTAAACACTTAATTTTAGTAAGTAGGTGATAGGAGTAGTTTGGAATACATCGGGCTGAGTGACGCGGTATTACTATCCTTAGGATAGTAGCATCTATGCGGATTTAAGAATAATAATAATATTTTAATTTTAAGGGTATACACTAAACTCTTCCTAACTTCTCCATTCTCTTTCTCTCACTTCATATTCCCGTTGCAACCCCTTTTTCCTTTTCAATATCTTCTTCTGCTATCCATAATCCATGGCAAATCGCTGGGTCAGACCCGAGGTGAGACTTTCTCGATCCTCCTCTTTCGACCATTTTAATCTCATTTCCAAGCTAGGGTTTCATTTTTGTTTTTGTTTCAGGTGTACCCTCTCTTTGCTGCGGTTGGAGCTGCTGTTGGGATCTGTGGGTTTCAACTTGTTCGCAACATCTGCATCAACCCTGAAGTTAGGTATTTATCTCTCTCTACAAATTGCCTTGGTTTTAAATTGTTGATTTTCTCTTGTTTCAACTTTGACTTTTAAGAGATCGGGAATTAATGCTTACTTATTGCTTTGTCTTAATTACTCTTTCACCCTCTCTAATTAACCCATTTATTTTTCTTAATTACTACTCTCCTTTCTATTTTTGGTATGCCTATTGCGGAAGATAATGGATGTCTCCTATTGAAATTTCACCGTCTCTTTCTAGATATTTATTGTATAAAATTTAATGGGGCTTCTGTTTGAATTTTGATCTACCTATTTAATATCTATGAACATAGGCACAAAATTTCAACCTTATGAGATCATGTGAAATTTCATATTGAGAGATTCCACTCTCATATTTAATCTCAAGGCATAATGATAAAGAAAAAGGGTAAACAAGGTAGGAATTTGAAATGGTTTTTCTCCCATCAAACAAAAAGTTTTCTTTAGGAGATCTTTAACCATTATTGGTAATAACTAATAATTGAAGCTGATTTTTCAAATTTTTTATACGTGGTATCAAATCTTACACAAGGTAGTGATTTGTCTGCGTGATCACTGGTAGAAGCTGTTGGATCTGCTAATTGATATAAATCCTTTCTTGCCTGATTGAGTTAGAATGTAGCCCCAACACTTCTTCTGATCAAAGGAGTGTTCTGGTGTTTGACATGCATGGGTCAATGTGTTTGACACCAACACAACATTGACATGTAAATTACATTTAATTAATTCATTTTCTTAAATTAGTACCGATATCGACGTGTCAGTGTTGTGCCCGTGTCAGTGTCCATGCTTCAGAGGTTAGAAGAACTTAGGAAGATGTTCCTATTCACAAGACTATCCAAATTGGGTCTTGACAGAACTGCTATCTATTAAAAACTCTTATTTCAGTGTTACACATGGATGTAACTATCGTTGTTTAATTTAGTTAGTGTCTAGTCATTGAATCATTATAATGGATGCTTGTTTGTTCTTTTGATGGGTTTAGGGTGAACAAGCAGACCCGGGCTGCAGGAGTATTGGAGAACTTCTCCGAGGGAGAGAAGTATACAGAACATTTATTGAGGAAGTTTTCACGCAACAGATCCCCAGAGATTATGCCCACCATCAACAGCTTCTTCACTGACCCAAGTCGCAATTAAGTTTCTTTGAATTGATTTCAGATGTGATATATACTGTGTTAAAGGCACTGTTTTGATTGTTCGTGCATTTGAAAAACAAAATGTGGTTGATCTCTCTGCCTGAGCAGAGAATAACAATACCCTGTTTGTTGCGTTAATTGTTGTTACCGTTTTATTAAGTTGTGATGCTGTCTAGCTTGCTGCAGATGCTTATTGAAACTGGTGTTATAAATTAAATGCTATTGCTGATCTCAGTTCAAGCTTGTTACCAAGTTATTACCATTTAAATCCCGTAAGTGGAGCTGTCAAAAAAGCCCTCAACTTCAAGACTTCTTTAATTTTTTTTAGGCCCTAAATATTAGGCCCCAATCAAAACAATTTTTTTAAACTCCGGCCTATTATTTCATGGGGCTTAAAGGTGAGGAGCTCAGGGGACTTATAAGCCTCATTTTTTTTTTTCTTGAAAGATTTTCGAAATTTATTTTTTTGACAAAAATTAAAAAATATATTTCTTTCAAAAAAATTTGTGAGACAAATAAAAAAAATAAATCTCGAAACTTCTTCTTGAATAAAAAAAAATTAGGAAAAAATTGTAAATCATTTTTTATCGAAAAAAAATGAAATTTTTTATTAATGAAAAAATCGATTGTTTTGTTTGAAAAAGGGGACCTATGGGTTCACTAAGCCCACAATATTTTAGAGGGCTTTCTTTTTTTAGGCCTTTTAAATTATAGAATTTTTTTACCCCTCTAACATGTGGGTCGGGGTTAATAATTAGAGAGTTTGTCAAATTGATAGCTCTACCCTATTCTTTACCTTATAAAGGATACAACACATGTCGACTAAAAGGTCAAGATATTGTTTCTTCAATGTGTTAATAGTTGGAAACATAAATAGATTATTGCTCGGTATGATTCATCTAATCTAAATATAAATAATTATTAAGCAGCTAATTTGTTAATGCTACCATTCCATATAAACAAGGTAAATAAATGTCTAAAATGTTATTGCTAATCTCTCTCCGTCTCAATTTAAATATTTCATTTGAGTTATGTCCAATTCTTAATAAAATAATTAGCTGTGTTGATTTCAATTATAGAATTAGTTTTATTGATTCAAATATTCATTAATTGTAATTAATATAAAAATTTAATGAGTTGAGATACAATAAATAAAAATATATTAATAAAAAAAATTAAGTAATGAATGTTGTATTAATATTGTAAAATGATAAATAATTTGACAAAAAAAAAATATCAAATAAGACTTATTATGAGATGATGGATGGAGTAATATTTGAAATGAAGATAACCTTATATACTTTATATTGGACTCAATTGATAATAGATTAATAACAAATTATTGCCTTCATCTACTCTACCTTAAACTCTATTATTACATTCCATTAGAAAGTGCAATTGATGAAAACATTGGTTTTGGGAGTCCAAACATTGAATCAATCTACTTACTATGGTAGGTGATGAAGCAATATCGAATGGATAAAAAAGATTTTCACTTAGAGATAGAGATATCTTGTACTTAGCATAGGTTTGCACTTAACATAGAGGGATTTTGTGCTTAGCATATAGGGCAATATCATATAGATAAAAAAGATTTGTAATTAGCATGGGGGAATTTGTGGAAAACCTTAGAGAAGAAAATGGTTAAAATCGCTTATATCTGAGTTGTCAAAGATACATATTAGGGGTCTCAAATAGTGTAAGGGCATAGAGTAGTGTCATAGAAGATTTTTCTATAAAAAAAGAATTGCACCAGAGGTCAACTTTAAGTCTTATCTTTTTACATTAATTTTGTATGTACTTACAAATATACTCAAGAGCCAACATCAAGATATGCTTTTTATATAGTCTCACATGGAAAGTCAAGGAGGAGATTAAATGAGATGTTAGAGATTTGGAGACAAGCCTTAGAGGCATATTCATGACTTCTTCTTGAGTAGAAGCAAAACAAAGTATATGGAATCAAAGTTTAGCAATAGCTAAAACATCTCCAACTTGGAGATGAAAGTTGGAGAACATATACTACAAGTCACACGGTTTAAGTATTTTGAATCCATAATATAAATGGACAGAAAAGTTGAAGTACATGTAAACTATATTATATTTCACGGTGAGTTCTTGAAATGGTGGAGTTATTTATGAGTTTTATATGATAAAAAAAGTAACACTCAAATTGAAGGAGAAGTTTTATCACACAAATATAAGATTGACAATATTGTATGGGACAAGTTGTTGGACGATAAAAAACCATAACGAGGATAAGTAAGTGAAGTAGAGATGTGAATGTTATATTGAATGCGTCAAAAGACTAAATGAGATATGTCTATGAATGACAACATTAGAAATTTGGGGTAACATGTATAATTGCAAATATGGTAGAAACTCGACTTAGGTGGTTTGAGCGTGTGGAGATGAGATATATAAATTATGTAGTAAAAAGTGTAGATCGAATGAAAAGTAGTCAAATTGCTAGAAGCAAATGAAAACTGAAAATGTTATAAGATAAATTATTAGAAAAAATCTATAGATTAATGAATTAGAAAAGATATACTATATGATAGAACATCTGTTCTATCCATGTAGTTGGTCCTACTTAGTAGAATTCGACTTGATTGTTGTTGTTACACTTTTGCTAAAAAGTAGGAATTGCTTTATGTCGCTATTCCATTTAGTCTTTTTTTAAACCAATTCATTTATGTTGATACAACTTATAATACATGTGTTTTTAGATTTGTGAAAGAAAAATAATTTTAGACGAAATTAGATGTCCTCAAGAATTTTTTTTTTTTTTCTACTTTTCATTTTTATTTTAACTTAACGTTAATTTGAGTTTTTTACTAGCTAACATATTTTTAGCCCCAAATTTATTGTATTTGCTACTTTATATTTGCTACTTTATATATGGGTCACTTCAGTAGTTGCTGAAACACACACCTCCCAAGAGCCCAATTATACCATAACCCAGTCAAAGACTTAAAGACCCCTAAAATAGGTCCATGAGTGTGACAAGAACAATACAAAGAAAAGAGACCGAAAAATGTGAAAATCACCAAGATGTTGAGACAGTTATCACTGATTAAACAAGCTCAAGCAACCTGGAACACTTACCATCTCTACCAACCAAAACCCCCATTTTATCTTCCACGAAACACCCTCACCACCGTAATCGAATCTCCATCATCCTCCCAGGACGCCACCATAGCAAAACTCGTCCTCGAATCAGATCCAACTTCCCTCTCCGAAACCCTAACAAACCCCAATTTCCAATGGACCCCACATCTAGTCAACAACGTTCTCAAGCGCCTTTGGAACCACGGACCCAAAGCCCTCAAATTCTTCAAACACCTCGAACGCCACCCAACTTACATTCACTCCACTTCCGCCTTCGAACACGCAATCGACATCTCGGCCCGATTGCGTGACTACAACACCGCGTGGGCTTTAGTGGACCGTATGCGGACCCTACGTCTCGGCCCAACTCCACGAACCTTCGCAATCCTCGCTGAAAGATACGCAACCGGCGGAAAAGCCCACCGGGCCGTGAAAGTGTTTCTTTCTATGCATGAACACGGTTGTCACCAGGATTTGAATTCATTCAACACGATCCTCGATGTTCTTTGTAAAACAAAACGCGTTGAGATGGCGCATAATTTGTTCAAAACATTCAAAGGTAGGTTCAAATGTGATAGTGTTAGTTATAATATAATGGCGAATGGTTGGTGTTTGATTAAGCGAACTCCGATGGCGTTGCAGATTATGAAGGAGATGGTGGAGAGGGGAATTACGCCGACGATGGTTACTTATAATACATTGCTTAAAGGGTATTTTAGGTCTCATCAATTGAATGAAGCTTGGGATTTTTTTTTGGAGATGAAGAAGAGGAAGTGTGAAATTGATGTTGTTACTTATACTACAATGGTTCATGGGTTTGGTGTAGCTGGTGAAGTTAAGAGATCGAAGAGGGTTTTCGATGCGATGGTTAAAGAGGGTTTGATTCCTTCAGTTGCTACTTATAATGCTTTGATTCAGGTTTTGTGTAAGAAGGATAGTGTGCAGAATGCTTTGTTGGTTTTTGAGGAGATGGTGGGGAAAGGTTATGTTCCTAATTTGACTACTTACAATGTTGTTATAAGAGGTTTGTGTCATGTGGGGGAAATGGAGAAAGCTTTGGAGTTTATGGAGAGAATGGAGGAACATGGATGTAGGCCAAGTGTTCAGACATACAATGTTGTGATTCGTTATTTTTGTGATGATGGGGAGCTTGAAAAGGGTCTAGGGTTGTTTGAAAAGATGGGGAATGGGACTTGTTTGCCTAATTTGGATACCTATAATATTTTGATTAGTGCCATGTTTGTGAGGAAGAAATCGGAGGACTTGGTGGTGGCTGGGAAATTGTTGATTGAGATGGTTGGTAGAGGGTTCTTACCGCGCAAGTTTACTTTTAATCGGGTGTTAAATGGACTTATTCTTACCGGGAACCGAGATTTTGCTAATGAGATATTAAGAAAGCATAGCAGGTGTGGCCGCATTCTTCGCAATGTGAAATTATGATAACATTTGGGTTTGGTTCCTGAGAACAGCCATTTCTGTTTGTTGTCTTCTGTTGCATTCTGCAGATTATGAACTGGTTTTAGGCTCGGTAATGACTTCACAAGTTTGAGAACAAAAACGAGTCTTTGATGGGGAAAATGAACCTGTGAGTGATGCAAGTTCCACAGGATTTGAACAAAGAATACTGACTTGACGTAAATTATTTTCTTCCCACTGGTGTCTCATTTTTGGCACAACAATTTGTTTGGCATTTGGTCCTGCAGTTAAATAACTGAGGGTTGAGAACTCCCTAAATTCACTGCTGTTCAATGAGAAAGTGCCCATGGTAAACTTTTAGCAAGTGTCTGTCAACAAAGGAACATGGTTGGAGAGCTTCAAATCGTCTTTATACTTGCTAGTAGTAGTTTTTATACTCCTAACTTCTTTCAGTGGTTGTAAGCTGTGACTTGATGCTTATCAGTTCAGCTAGCATTGTAAAATATCATTGTATTTTTCCATCCTGAACTAACTATTTTTTGAAGTCTCGCTGGTTTTAGGATTCTTGAGAAACTGAGGAGTTCCTCGTGGCTTCTACCCTTTCAGTAATGGGGACCAATTGTTTATGTTGATTTTTTGCACCAAAAAAAAATAAATTCCTTAAATGAATTTGAAGGAGCAATCTGTTACCTCGAACACGTGATATTCAAAATACATTATTTCTTTATGTATGCATTAAAATAGCAGCACAGATGTGTTTATGTAACAATAAATATTTTGGCCGAAAATTTGACAAAATGAACAATATACACGTGTTTTTTTTACTTCCAAACTAGATATTAGAAAAGATAAATAATACCATTACATGGAAAATAAAAAGCCAACAGTGGGAGCAGGAGTTCTATAAAAGGATCTCATCTTGAACGCCAACATTTAGGATCTTGTGAGGAAGGACAATACTGTTAATAACCACTACCTCATCCTCAACGGCAACAGATTCACCTGGTCACAGCAAGAGAACAAGATTTGCATAGTTTAGTACTTTATTGTTTCATACTTCCTCATAATAATAGTACTACCTCATTCTGTAAATATTGGAGCCCAGACATTGCAGAAATTTGAAATGTTAAGGATATTAAATTTGTTAACAATTTTGGACAAATGTAGTATTAAATAAAGGGTCATGCTACTTATTAGAGCACTTGTTAAAGATACAAAAAAGAAAATAAGAAATAAATTTTGCCTGAAAAATCTTACTTTTTACAATTCGAAAGTTTGAATTACACAATTTCTACAAATTTATTTCTATATTTAGAAGGACACTTGTTAACATTTCCCTTAAATAAATAAATAAATAAGATATAATATGGAGATAATGTTAAGAAAGGTACCAAGTATAGTGACTCCAAGTTTTGCATTGTAATCTCCACGACCCTGATTTAGTTTTATACAATTTAGCAAACAAATTGCAAATAAAAGCAAATGTAAAGATATTAGATGAAAAAGAAAGCACATCGAGTAGCATTTTTTATGAATGCAATAGTTGCGCACATCACTCTCTATTGGCACACAAACCAAGGATTGACAATGACAAATTTTGGACAACAGATGGCAAAATTTACCATATTTTGAAGGCCTAAGAATAAACGAGTCTTAAAATTACCTGCTGGTGATGCTAATAGTTTAAACATATCATTGAAAAAGAAAGAAAAATCAGCCAACAATTTTTTGGCGGGTATAGTTATAGTTGTCTTACATTGCATAATGCTATCTGATCTAATAATGGACCAAGATATATAGTATATGTCCAGGCTTAAGATGTGTGGGATGATTGTCTCAGGAGAAATGAGATTGAGATGGGAATGCAGCATTGTAACTGCTTATTGCAGCAAAAAAGCATTATAACAGCTTCTTAGCAATCTTAAAAACTCTTAAGTAACAGTAAAATACAAAACAAGCCTTTAGTTAGCAGAACAATTTAGTTTAATATTAAAATTTCCAAACTTGCCTGGACACGGGCCCATCGTCCAATGGAGGATTTCCATCCAACAATTGCATGAAGTACAACAGCATTCTCCTGTAAGATGAAATACATAAAATGTAAAGCTCCAAAAATGTTTATGCATTTCAAAACCACTTAGTGTGTTGACTTGCCTCGATTTCAACATCATCAAGCACTATACAACTTATGAGCCTTGCACCAGCTCCTATACGAGCATTTGCAGATATTGATACGCCAGGACCAATCTGTTCAATCAATTTTGCAAAGTCAATTTGCATAGCATGTCAAGGCATTTAGTTTTTCTTTTACTTGGATCCCTCACTCAAAAAGATAAAAATGGACCAGAGGGGCACATGGAGGAAGCAGGAGAACCAACACGTATTCTCATGACACAGATCAAGTGTTCAAAGACATACAATTTGTTTATAGATACAACAAGAACACAATAAGTACGTTGCATGTATCATGTTAAGTACAAATAATTCCATGAAGTTGTTATGCAATAAAAAATATTAAGCATATCATGACTAAAACAGAGCAATTAAGATGATTGTGAAAGCCTCTAGGTAGAGAGAATCAGGTATCAATTAAAAAGAGGTGGATATTCACCTTTGCAGACGGATGCACTTTTGCTGATGGATGAATATAAACATCACCAATGATGCAGGCTTTCTTAATACCATCTCCATTTGCTAATAGGTGGGGGGCAGTACGACGAAATTGCGAAAGATACAAGGCTGAACATTTTATTGACATCCTGCAAGCATTAAGTCAATATATACGATAATGAAACATGAAAGAAATGATGAATGATATGTAACAAAATACTCGACCTTACCCCGGAGTTTTGATTTGTTCCCAAAAATCCATGGTTTCATATATATACAACTGTTTCTTCCCTGCTAGAGGTGAGAGGATATCTTGATCCAGTCTGACATAATTGGACGTAAGACTCCTACAGAAGAACTCTTCAGAATTAGATGACAATACACCATGTAAACTACCCTTATTTTCACGCTGTATACAACAAGAACAACCACCAAAATATTTTCCAGCTACATAGATCAAACAGTAACATAATGTCCTGCTATGAACCATTTCTAAATATAGGCCATTTAACTTGGTCTCCTTCTACTTCTCGCTGATGGATTATCCTCCATTCTATCTACCCTCCTTAATGATGCTTCTGTTGGTTTTATCCACACATGTATTACCCACCTAAGGCAAGATTCTATCATCTTTTGTATAATAGGAGTTATATATACTTATTCAGTTATTCCCTAACGATTTTATTCCAAATACTATCTAGTCTTGTGTGACCACACATCCATCATTCAACTCATCTTAACAGCACTGTTCTTGTTTTCTTAGAAGCTTTTAGAAGCCGATCATTCCATTCCATATAACACCTAATTGAATGTTGATTAGCTGGAAACTCCTTTCTATGGTAAGATAGCACGCTGTCCTCAGATTATTTGGATGTGGGACTAATCCCTACTAGGCTACTACGGCGTTAACTGTTAACTTAGACGCAGCCACAAGTTGCATAATAGTGGTTTTTTTTTTTAACTGTTTGCACGCTGAAAAAGACTAATTTCAAAAGATGCAATGCAATACCATTCCGTGATTAAAGGTCACACACATTATTACTTCATATCAAATCTGCTATTCCTGAATGCATAAATTAGTCTGTGCTGAATTTCAGTAAAAAATTATTGCAAATGAACATTAGAAACAGTTAAAACTCACAGTTGAGTTTCCTTTCATACTTGATTTGTTCATTCATGTACAATCATGGTAGAACTTTTGTAAATGAATTTTCAAATTTAACTAGCTCAGTTTGGGCGACGGTGAGTGTACAAAAATCCATGCCAATATAGTTAAATAGCATTTTCAAATTACAATCACGTTAAATGCTTTATTCTGTGATATGTGATTAGCTTAACTATGAGAACTGCCAATATAGTTGACATTGACAAGCATATGACTTTTAAAATTATTTGCCAGTTTTAATTAGTGTTACACTAAAAGTCAATGTAAAAAATAAATATATGCATACATGGTTACCAAAAGAAGCAAATGCGACCGATCAAGATCTAGTTAAAGAAGGTAAATAATTAAATAGGTAAACTGTTGAGAAACTTGATGAGAACTTAAGTTGCAGTTCATTGCATGAAATGCTCTTGTTGATGTTATAATGATCAGAATGAAGTTTCAGAAAGTTGTGGTCAGCTAAATTTTGAAAAACAGGAAACTTTTAGCTATCATAAGTACAAATCACAAACCTTGTGTCTGGCTGCATCGCTTCAAAGCTGGAGACACGTCTTAAGTTTGCTGCAAATAAAATGACACATAAATTATATTAGATAATGTACAGCAGGACTAACTCCAGTTATCTACAACTCCTTATATCCATCACAGATTACATATATGAAGATCTTCACATTTTAAAATTTAAAACAAACTTCATATTTCTTTAAAATTACCTCTGTCTTTCCACTGAGAAGAAACACCCTCAATGGCAGTAAAGATATCTGGTGTAAATATATAAACGCCGCAGTTTATAAGATCACTGACCTACATTCATGAAAACTGGCAGCATAAGCCAGTAAACAGCACCAGAGAAGAGATGAACAATTTTCAAAAATTTATTTCAGCAATTCAAGACATAAAATAAGCACACAAACATACAAAAGTTTCAGGTTTTTCTGTGTAATGCAAGAGTTCATTGGTGACTGGATCAGCTACCAATTCCCCAAATTCACTGGCTGACTCTGGAGAAACCTTCACAACCAATATTGTTCCCATGCCACCATGTTTTTTGTGAGCATCTATAAGCAAGCATACACAGAGAAGCCAATTATTAATTGTTCCAGTAGTGATGTAACAGTAAAGAGATGTCAAGGAAGTAGAAAATTACTCTTTTGCAAAGAAAAACTTTGGTATACATGGTGAGGCAAATTCTAATATGGACCATAGTCTACCATGGACCAGTACTTGAAAAATATTTAAAATTCCAACGACCACAAACATCGTTTCTTAGTAGATGTTAATAGTCATCTTCATTTATATATGATTGAAATAATGACTTAAATAATATTGGTTTGATAAAAATAAGGGAAAACAAATATTTATCTCGTATTAAATTGACATCAATCAGATCACTATTTTATTTATAAAGACGGAGATGGTCATGAACTATTACTTCTTAAGAGTATCGTCGAACCTTGTTAGAATTTCCAATGATTTTTAGGTATCAGTCCACGGTGGACCACTTATGAAGGTGATCCATTGTGGTACTTACCTATATGATGATACAAAAATGAAAAATAAAATAAAACTATGAAGCATTGACACATGGACACGACGCTAACACTCACATGTCAACACAAGTAATAATTTGAAAAAATGAATTAATTGAATGTAATCATATGCGTCGGACATCAAACATGCCTTCGATCGGAAGTGCCGGTGGTACAGAGACAACATGAAATAGTTGCATTGCATATAGAAGAACGGATAGAGTAAGGAATTACCGAGCATTTGTGGGAGGGGAAAACTGCAGCAAACATCACAGTTGAGCAAGAAAATATGTGACTGCCATAGAAAACACGATCTACGTCATCAGCAGACTATCATATAAAACATTTCAATTACATAAGAATAACATAGCAAAAATTTGCCATAAAACAAAATGACACATGAAAGAATGTTTATGATAATAAAGCATATGAAGAAATAGAGGTAAAATTAAAAACCGGATCCTCCTCCATGATGATATCTCTGAAGTTATAAAGACCACCAGCAGAACCATGTGGCTTGTCCTCTCTCAAATATCTAACAGGAATTTTAAGGTCGTTAGAGATGGAGGAGACGTATAATGCGAATTCGCGTTCTTCGTAGAAACCAACAAGATAAATACGAGCCAAATTAGGAATCTGAAAGAAGGGAAGATATATGAAGAAATGTGAGAATGAGCATATAATGATAAAGAGATAGATAGATAGATAGATAGTGTAGATACTTTTTTACAAGCGGAGATAGGGTGATGAACCATGGGTTGTCCAGCTAATGGAAAGAGTGGTTTGGGAACGTTGAATGACAATGGGCGGAATCTAGTGCCTTTGGTAGGTCCTCCTACCATAATCACCGCCACCACACTCTCCTTCTCTGCAATTCCCATATTCTTCTTCTTCTTTTGCCACCCACCAACTCAGATCCAGAATTACAAGGTTATCAAGCTTCACTAATCACTATCACCTCGTTCAATTTTCTTGAATGCCCGGGCCACGTCACATTAACTAACAAAATGTGTGAAAGTGCAATGCAGTTTCTCCAGTTCCAACACACAAACTTCCGAGTGTGTGAGTGAGAGAGAGAGATTTAACTGTCTGTTGTAACTAACACCTTGCAGTTGCAGTAGTACCTTCTCTCTCTGTTTTTTGTCCAGTTGTTACCGATAGTTGTTAGGTGATAAAAAACAAGAAATAGAGAGAAAATAAAAAGTTAGAATATGTCTAGAAAAATTAAGGCTGTATATCTCTATCTACTCTAATTTTTATTAGTTAATGTCTTCGTATAAAAAATGTAGGTTTAATTACAGTTTTAGTTCATTTATTTTAGCTGTATTTTGAAAATAGTTTTTTTATTTTGTTTCTCTCTAGGTCTCAAAAACAGAATTTTAGTCTAAAATTTGATAAAATTTCATTTTTTAAAGTTGCACTACACCATTTATGATCATAAATTTCAGGTACAATTGTTGCAAATGAGATCTTGAAGTATAATCTGACTTAAATAAATGCAAAAATAAAATAAAATTTCATCAAATTTTGAACCAAAATTTTGTTTGAAAATCAAAACTAAAGAGAAACAAAATAGGAGGACTATTTCCGCGATTCAACTAAAATAAGGGATCAAAATTGCAATTAAGCCTAAAATATAATTACATAGCAGTAATTTTTATTAGATGTAATTTATCTGTAATCTCAAGATTGAAAATAATATTAATTAGTGTTTTTGTCAAAATTAGATGATTATTTTTATGGAACAACATTGAACACACTTAAAAAATCCAAAAAGTTATATTTTTTATATAAGTTTTAACTAAATAAAATCTATGGTAACTTACTATGTAGTCTGCATTTTACATATTTCGGAGTAGTGCTTCCTTAAAAAAAAAACTCTTAAGTAATTAAGTTAGAAAGATATAATTTCTTGTGGAGGAAGAAATATTTTCCTCTAAAGTTGAATATTATTGTTCATCTTGTCTTGGTGAAAAAATTAGTACACAATATAATATCATGCTAGTGATAAGATATCAATAATTATATCAAATTCAGTATTTCACTTAAAGAATTTTGTATTTATTTAATTATTTGAAAGTAATAAAATTTAATAAAAAATTATTCTAATTAAAATTTGAATTTTGATATTCTCGAATGATCTATTTTCAAATGAAACTTATTAATTATTTGAGTTTAATTACTTGATTATCAATTTCTCCTATTTCATTATATTAATTTCATTCATACTTTCATAAAAGGTGAGTTCGAACCAACAAGGCATAATGCACTAGGTGAAATTTGCAACGAAACCGCACCTATGATGAGGACACGAAAAGGAAAGAGCAACGATTTGTATCCTAGTGTTGTACAAATAGACAAGGGGAAAAGAATAAACATTTTACCTTCTAGTAACAGTTATTTAATATTCTTCTGCAATGCAATCATATATAATGACATCAGTGACAGTAAAAGGCAAAAAAGAGTGCAATTACATAAAAAAAAATTAAACTCTAATTTACAACTTAAAATTTAAACAAAATTTTAAATATGTTAAGATTCGAGTGCATCAGAGCGTAGAACCGTCACATCTAAATACAAATACCGCAATACACAAAAATTAAAAAAAAAATTAAAACAATCGGTGACGAGCCAATTGTTTATGTTTTGTTTTCTTCTTTTTAGCTTGATGTGCATCTAAAAAGATTGATAAACTTATTACTAACTGCCACTTCGGTACGCAACCAGATAGCTTTATGCCACTTATAAATTGTAATACAAGTCCCCAAAAAATGTGTTTATGGAATCGGTTACATTTTGACTGTGATCACGATCTTAGGATACATTGAATAATACAAGCCATGTGACTGACATTAATGCCCAACTTGGTGATAAATTACTTTTGCATCAAGTTAGCGGGAAAACGGGAAATTTCTTTCTTTCGGGACAAGCAAAAAGAGTATGGATTACCATACAACAGAGCCTTCGTTATTAGTGGACGTAACAGACTAGAGTTGTACTAAACTCTAGAGAGAATAATACATCAATATATTAGTGAAGTAATATTTGCATCTTCCATTAGATGCAACCTCAACTAATTGCATTTATGAAGGTTTAAGTA
The DNA here is from genome assembly GCA_037974835.1 of Cicer judaicum. Classification (NCBI taxonomy): domain Eukaryota; kingdom Viridiplantae; phylum Streptophyta; class Magnoliopsida; order Fabales; family Fabaceae; genus Cicer; species Cicer judaicum. The sequence continues at coordinate 16,276,158 of JBBPBS010000276.1, forward strand.
ATAGAAATATAGTTTTTGGACTACAAGGTGGTGTATTTATAATCATAACTGAATGTATTTGACTTTATGGTAGCAAGTTAATGAACTTGTGAATAGAGGGTATGCTATTAGTGTCTACAATTGGAGACTGTCCCTGTTTGGAGCACAAGGAGTCTTGATGGATGGATGAAAAAGTCCTTCCAAGCTCTGATAAGGTGCATTGTAAAAATACTCCAATAACTAAGTCAACAATATGTACTAACAAGAGGATGCAAGCAAAATAGAGTAGTCTTGAGTGAAAGTGAGATATTAAATGAGGTAAAACCTATTTATAGAGTTGGTTGTGATCTGCTAATTTGGAAGACTTGATAGGATTAGAGCTCTCTATCATTGACAAAATACTAACAATATTAATTACTAATAATGGTTGTTGCATCAAAAATAAAATCACAAGGTCTTTAAATTTGGGCTTTACCCCACATGTCAGGGCCTAGAAAACTCTGGTTCACAAGCCCAACATTAATAGGTGACAAGAAAATGAGGCCACGGAGTCCCCTAAACTAGGCCCACAAAAAACCGACATAATAGGCGTTGAGGTAAAAAATAAGCTTTTCAAGAGGGAGTAATAATTTAAGGGGTTTAGCAGGGTCTTGGTTGGTGGGACTTAAAGGTTTGAGGTGTTTTTTTGTTACTTTTCGAATTCAAGCTCCCTTGAGTAGTAGATCAGATTGAGGCCTAGTTTAGGCCGGTTTCATAACAAACTTTGAATTAATACACTACAATAAAAAAGTTGCAATACAAATTTTGATGTAAGCTTTGATGAACACGGTAATGCAAGTTAGGGTATTAGTGTCATTATTGAAGGTTTACTTTAAGATATTGCAGGAGTGTGGGTGGACTGATCCATCATAAGTTTGAGCTATTGATAAACGAAGACAGACTAACAAAATGAACTACCAGCATTAACATGATCAGACAACGACATTGTTTTGTTGGTATATTATACATAACATGATAATATAATAGTATGTCCCCCCAAGTTAGTAAGATCATAATAACTTGGTTTCACCAACACCACACCTTATTCCATGTCAGATTTTAGAAATCAAAGTTATCATCACTCACTTTTACATGGTTAACTATCACAGCTTTGAAGGAGATTGATACCAGCCCCACTGCTCATCAGATATGTACCTAGTAACTTGCTTCACACTCAAGTAGTTATCAAGTCCCCTGAATGAAAACAACAAAATTTCAGACTCTAATTCTCGGATTTGTTTTTCACATTTGCTTTGACGATATTAGAGAGGGGATTAGAGGCATTTTGAATCATACCATTCTCCTAATTCGCGACCAAAGCCGCTACGTTTAATGCCTCCCCATGGGGCTTGGATGAAGCTTGGTTGAGCACAATTGATCCATACAATTCCAGCTTGAAGAGCCTGCAGAAATTAAACCAACATTATAAAGTTAAAACCATCCGGATAGTAAAAATCCAATCATTTTGTTGTTTATATGATAATATCATGGATTAGTCTCACCTTAGATAGGCGCTCACATCTTTCTAAATCATTTGACATTACGGCAGACCCCAAGCCATAGCTGCAAAATATCATGATTGTGGCTTTGACATCAATCCACAATAGAAGAAAAAAGTGGTTTAGAGGTCAATTAATATAAGTTCATCAACTCACTGGGTGTCATTTGCTAAATCAATAGCTTCTTCCTCAGTGCTAAATGTTTTTACAGTGAGTACAGGTCCAAAAACTTCTTCTCTCCAAATTTGCATTGTGGTAGTCACATCTGTTATGATGGTTGGTTCAACAAAGTAGCCCTTCTTTAAATGCTGCAAGCGAATTTGAAAACATATTATTTCTCATGACAAATGCCGAGAAGCAGAACCGGTCGAGCACACATATCGAGTTGAGGGTATAATCATACCTCTGGGCGACGACCACCGGTCAAAATTGTTGCACCCTCACTTTTAGCCGTTGAGATAAAATTCAATACTTTCTTATACTGAATCATACAACACAAATATTAGATGTATTGCATGTCTTGGTTCATGGCAAGCAAATGCTGGTATCAATTATAATGTTTTTATATTCTAAGGCCATAAATAATATAGATTGTCCTTGGATTTCAATTCATTAGCTTCTCCAAAATCCATAAGACATATAAATATGAAAAAATAGGAAGTTAAGTTAAGGAAATATGTAGTGTACACAGAAGTGATAAACAGAAAACATACCTGTGCTTCACTGACAACAGGTCCTAGCCTGCATCCTTCTTCCAAGGGATCCGAAATTTTGATGTTTTCAGCCCATTTCACAAGTCTATTCACAAATTCTGATGCTATACTTTCCTGAAACAGTAATAGTGTTATATTTTTTCAAACTTTTAGAAATAAAAGCCAATATGCAATTGCTACAAGGTTTTCAGACAAAATTCTAAGGAAATCTGGACGCTCCCATTTACACAGAAAGATTAAGAGACATGTACTATTGATGGAATGGGGAATTAAGTGTTTACTGTAACATCCTCTATATTTATTTAAATAATTAGAATTGACAATTATTATATGATAATTGTTTTCTTGCATAATTATTTGGTAGATGATTAATTATTTAAGGTTTGGATACTAAGTTGAGATTGAGTTCTGCTTATCATTTACAACCGATGGATATAAGATTCAGAAGTTGGAGGATTTTCTGCGGGCTTGTGTGCTGGAAAATTGAGGAAGTTGGGATAGTTTGTTGCCTCAAATTCACCTATAACAATAGTTATCACGCAAACATTGGGATGGCACTGTGTGTGGCCTTGTATAGGCACAAGTGTCAAACTCACCTGTGTTGGTATCAGGATGGTGAAAGTTTGATTGTAGGACCAGAGTGTCAAACTCCCTTGGGTTGGTATCAAGATGGTGAAAGTTTGATTGTAGGACCAGAGTTGGTGCAACAAGACAACAGATAGGGTTAGACTAATCCAAGAAAGGATGAAGATAGCGCAGAGTAAGCAGAAAAGTTATGCATACCTCTGAGGAGTTTCAGAGGGGCAAACATATGTTGTTTAGAGTGGCCCTACTACCGGATTTGGCAGGACTTTGAAGTCTAAGAAACTTTCCTAAGTTTATTTGACCGTTCTCCAACGGGTGGGCCCTATATCCTATCACATTGTTCTACCTCCGAATTTGGCCAAACTTCATGACGTATTCTATGTATCTCAACTGAGGAAGTATGTAGCCGATCCTTCCCAATTAATTGCACAAGATGATATCAAGCTACCCGATCCTTCCCAATTCATTGTACAAGATGATACCCTGCTGAAGGAGACTCTTTCCTTTGAGGTTCCACCGATGAGCATTGGCTAGAACTCAATCGAGGGGCAAATAAATTCCTTTAGTAAAGGTAACATGGAATCAGACGATTGAGGATGCTACTTGGGAGATAGAAGACAAAATGATATAAAGGAAATGTTCTAATTAAAATTTGTGTGGTGTTATGTTCTAACTGAAAGATTATTTCCTTGAGAAACATGAATATATATTGCTGTGTTAACTATTGAAACTCGTTCAATATCTAATGATTAAAATAATAAATTATTTTGCTGTTATTATCTCGGTGAGTAAATTCTCGTGTAACCTCTAAATATTTTCCACTGATGTATTAGCCATCATCAAATTCACATGGTCACGGTTAATAGGAATGACTTGTTCCCTTATTTTTATGAATGCATGATCCTCACCTTGTTTTATAGTGGTATGGCTGAATGTGTGTTACCCTCCAAATATGTGAGTTGCTTTGTCTTGTCCACCTTTGGTCCTTATAACTTGAATTAATGGGTTTATGAATTAATTGTAAAGTTTGATACGTTTTTGTGTTCAATAAAAATATTTGTATAGATGAGTATAAAATGGTTGTCTCAAAAAATAAAATTGTGATTTGATATATGATTGTGAACGGGAAACAAGTAGTATGGAAGTAGTTAAACTTTACAAGGAGAAATATGTATGTAAAAATAAAAAAATAAAAAGGAGAATAATTATTAATTGTGGCAAGTTTGTGAAAATCTATTATATAGGATAGTGAGACATACTTCAATAAAATCTTATTGATTGATTGTCGTATGTGAAGTTTGATATATGTCAATCGGTTGTAACAAATTCCGACTAGATTTGACATGATAGGGATGTTAATAGATGCTGATTAATAAAGAGATTGTGGTGTATGTGGTTGTAATATTTGAGTTCTATCCGTCGGGGTATTTTACGAGTAGAATTGTAGTGGTTGTGTTATCGTTGCTGAAATGTGTATTTGAATCTAATATGTGAAGGTGATATGCTATCCGTAAATCTTTTCTTGTTATAAGAATTAACCTAACTAAATAATATGCATCATGTAGTTAGCCAACGTATGAATACTAAGTTAAACATATATAGATTTTGGTGATATAGAATTGTGATTATATTTCTTATGTCTAAATTATGATTATACTTATGTCTAACTTATGATTAAATTATTATGTCTAAATTGTGATTATTTTTATTTGCAAGTTCGTGTATAAATGTGATTATATTTTTCATTTTTTTTAAAGTGATTATTTCTATATGCAAGTTTTATTTTGACTTGAAAAATTTATAGGTTGTATTCAGCAATTTTTCCATGGTCTTAGCTCACTACAACTTGTCATAGAAGTGACTCTTACAAATGGGACTTAAATTTAGTTGATGTTTTGGACATGGAGACTTTTTATTTAATTAATTTAGAGATGAGATCCGTATACATTTACTATAAATTTTTACAATATTGTTAACAACAATTCTTAAAAAAAATACAGGCTCGAGTTTATAATCTATTAAGTAGACGTCTGGAAAATTCGGGAAACTTACATGCACAATCAGGCGAGATGTTGCACTACATATCTGACCATTTGTAAAGAAGCAGCCAAGGATGGTCCATTCAGCAACTGTTTGATGATGAAGAACAGATCAATGAATTAATTATAAATGGTATATGAGCAAATGTTTTGGATCATGCAATAGGTTTTGGACACCAAATATTCACAATGCAAGAAATTAAAATATGGGATGTCCATATAATATGTAATGCCAAAATGCAAGAAAATGTGATTCCCAAAAACTAGACATATTTGAGAAGGCACACCAACCCTTATCAAGGTCAACATCCTCAAAAACAATGATTGGACTCTTTCCACCAAGCTCTAGTGAAACAGGCTGTAAACAAAAAATCACAAATATGATATTACATGAACTCAACCAAATGAGAGAGATAATAATGATAATATATTAAAAAGCAAAAAAGAGAAAGGTTCCTATCTTTTCTCTGCATGTGTGTTTCTCAATCTTATATACTAGATACTGCTTAAAAATACCTTGATTAGCTCTGCTGCTGCTGTCATAATCCTACTCCCAGTTGCAGAGCTACCAGTAAAGGCAATCTATCAAATATTGGGCACAATGGTACAATACCTTAGCAAACTCAAAGATATCATGATATGATAACAAGTAACAACACTAGCGAGATATAGAACAAGAGCTAGGTCCATAAAGTTTTAATTCAACTAATGACTAAAATAATTTGAAGTTTTGAACCTTATCTACATCAGGATGGGATGCCAAAGAAGCACCAGCTTCATGGCCTAATCCAGTGACAATATTTAAGACACCGGGAGGAAGACCAACTTCTCTGCATATTTCGCCTAGCTCCAAACAGGTCCTAAAATTGTAAACAATAATGCATGATAAATCAACTTAACAAATAACAAACAGTCAAGTTTGTAATAGTTGATGAGAACATACAGGGATGCCAATTCAGACGGCTTCAATATTGCAGCACAACCAGCCGCCAGAGCTGGAGCAACTTTCCAGGTTGCCATTAAGAGAGGATAGTTCCTAATATATAACATCAATTACATCATTTAATGAGCCATTCAAGTTGAAACCGATATTATTGATACTGTGATTGCATCATTTTCCTAAAACTACATCTTGTTGTAGAGAAGCAGTTAGTATTGTCATGTCATATACACATTTGGCATAAATTATAATATGCTGCAATCCAAGTTGAATTTGACAATGCATTCAGGGTAACAATTGTTGACCACAAAGTCGGGTACACAAACAAAACCTTGCCTTGCAAATTCAGGTTACACAGAAGTTGAAGAAGTTACCAAGTCGCTAAAAAAGTAAAAGAAATAGGCACTACTTTCAATTTTGCTACCTGATGCACATGTTTATGTAATCACTAGACCAGAAAGTTTCATTGGAAAAGAATACATAAGCAACTAAAATGAAGAAAAAGACGATACCACGGAGTAATTAAGGCAACAACACCAATAGGCTCCTTGAGAACATAGCTCTTGAAGGTCTCCAAAGGAAGAGATACGGGAGCCTTTTGCTTTGCATCCAACCCTTCAGCAAGCCCAGCATAGTACTCAAAACAACCAATAACATCATCCTACATAATCAAATCACAACAGGTCCCAAGTTAGCAAAAAATGCATGGTATCATTAGTAAATTTTTTTCCAATGACAAATAGTCAAATTATACTAATTACCAGGTCGGCTAGTGCTTCATCCAGTGGTTTTCCACAATCAATTGATTCAAGCTTGCCTAGTTCATTCTTTTTCTCCATTATCTGTGAGAAAAGGAAAAGACAGTTGAGACATGCACACCTAGGTTAACCAAACAGTAAATAAAATAACTAAATAGTCACGTTATTGAGTGAATCACCAAATTAGTCCCAAAATTGTAAGCATCTCATAATCTGGTCCCTCATGCACAAAATTTTGAAATGATCTCAGAAATAAAAAATCATTGATCATATAAGTCCTTTTGGTTGGTCAATTTAGTCTCTGAAACGATCTCGAAGGTACTAATATGATTTAGGGTTTTCAATTTCATGGATTATTTTAGAATTTTATTAATTTCCAGATCATATTATCTACCTACAATTTTAAGGACTACTAAATGGTGATTTAATTATATTCTTACTCTTAAAAAAATAGAACATAATTTATTAGTCTTTAACTCATCAATTCTAAAGTGCACATTTGGATTACTAGTGAGTTTGGCAGAATCACGGCTTGCGGTTGTAATTTTGGCAATAGTTGTCCTTTGTAGCTTCAACAAGATTACAGTGTCATTGTGATTTTGCCAAACTCACCATCAATTCAAACATGCAGCTATTGATCAGTGTTAACCAATACAGATGAAACAATTTGCAATACAAAAAAAAGAGAGAGAAAAGAAATTACAACCTTTGCAGCTATAGCTCTTAGATAACCAGCACGAACAGAACCAGAAGCAGTAGACCAATCTCTACCCTTGTTTCTAGAGATAGCTCTTTTAGCAGCATCCACAGCAAGATCAACATCTTCCTTAGTGGCAGCTGGTATATCCCCTGCATGTGAAGTATTCACATAATGCAATAATTTAGAAGTAGTTAATTTATCATATTACACTTGATAAAAGAAAACAGAAGCATAAAAACTGCTATTACTAACTATTATTGCAAGACAAGATGAGTACCTATGATGTTTTCAGTTGCGGGATTGATGATTGGAATCCTTTTGTTGAGGTGAGGAACTCTCCATTCTCCATCTATGAATAATTGTCTACTTGCTATTGCGATCGCCATTTTCTCCTCTCTGTCACGCACTGTCAGCTATGTTTCTGTTTTTGTAGGATAGGATCAATAATGATTCATGATAATATTATTAATAAGGTTGATACTATAACTGATTTGGATCATTTCATGATTTAGGGTTATATTCACCATCTTAACTATTAAAGTTAATTGAGATTTATAATTTAAAAATAATACGTGGAATCTAATATATTTTAATATTGAGAAGGTGAATATAATTTGATTTGATTTAAATATGAGAGAATCTGAATTTTATTATAACAATATTTTTGTAATTATTTTTGTTTAGAGTTTAACTTCTATGAACCCAAATGTAAAAAGTTTGACAACATCAAATTAATGCATTTAAATTAAATCTATTTATTTATTACTCTTTCTTTTATTTTAAATATTTTCAAGTTTTTTTTTTATTCAATGTGTGTAAGTAAAGAAACTGTTTTTTTGTTGATTAATTTCAATGAATTATATTGATGATTTTTTTTAAATCGGATCCTTTTCTTTTGGATTGATGGGTTATCCATTTCCAAATTTAGTAAGTCTCCCTTCATGGCAATGAGGCAGGATGTAAACAAAGATCGTCTTTCCATTTCTATAATTCGACTAATTGAAAATATTTATATTTAAGTTTAGATTTTTTTTTTTCACACACATTCATATATATAAAATAATAAATTTAAAAATAATATTAATTATAATTAATAATAAAATTATTATTATTATTATTATTATTATTATTATAATATTAAAAAATATTAAAATTATATTTTTTTTATAAAATATTATAATTTTTAATATTTAAAAAATATTAAATATATTTATATATAAAATTAAAAAATATTAATAATATTATTAAGAAAACAAATTCGAATTTAGGTGCTGGTGGATATCCAAACTCATATCCATACACAATTAAAATACACGTTTCCATTTAATTTAAGACACATTTAAATAAATACATACAAATGCAGATTTTATTGTTATCTCATGTCTTTTTCGATGTTGATTTTGTTGATGGTCTAAACTGATCACGATTTTCTAGCTGGTGTGTAAAGGTCAATCAATAATGACCGACTTTGGGGATGTTCATAGACTTTATCCATTAAAATAATGTCTCGCGTGTCAAAAATTATTTGTTTAAAACATTTGTTAGCTAATAGTTTTTGGGGAACACTCATGCAATTTTGTTTTGATATGCATCGGTACATTGGTGATATAGATCAACTGAAGAAATTAAAACATTTCAAATGTATGTATATTTATATTTATATTTATCCAACCATCGTATTAAAATATTTAGATACATCTTTTTAACTTATTAAATTGCATATTGATGCATATACTCTTCAACATAGTAAATTACTACAGTAAATCAAAAATAAGTTTGGTAAAATTTAAAGAATTTAATATTTCTTTTAAATAAAATTAAAAACTTAATAATTATATTGAGGAGTGTACATAGGATTAGGTTGATCCTCCAATCAAATCATCAAACTCAATCTGATTTTCATTCGTATCTAATCACTCACGGGTTCAATCTGATTCACCTATTGAAACATTGGTTCATATAATAGGTTTAACAATTTGAATCTATAGACCCGACTTAGTAATTAGTTATAATTTTTTTTTTTAATTTTATTTGACAACTCAATAGGATCTTGTTAATGTTCTTCTTATTTATGATTTTAAGCAACCGTTATCCAATTTTTTTTTTCAATCATAAATAGTTTCTTTCTTTCTTTTCATGATGAACAATCAAGCTTTTACACACCTATATTCCTTTTTTTTTAATACCAAATTGCTACACTTCAAAAAAATAATACCGGATTGCCCTACTTTTTAGCCTCAATTGCTGGTCGCAACATGAGGATGTGACCTCCTATAGAAGAAAATAGCCATGCGACCTCCTACTTGTCATATTTCATTTTTTTCCTTGTCCCTCAGTTAAATTTGACAAGTAGGAGGTCGCATCCCCAAGATGCGGCCATCAGTTAAATTTGACCATTTTCTTCTATAAGAGGTCGCATCCTCATGTTGCGACCAAGGGCTAAAAAGTAGGGCAATTTAGTATTAAAAAAAAGAAAAAGAGATAGGTGTGGAAAACCCGAACAATCATCTCAAAAATTAATAATATTTGTGTCTTTTTAGCCAACTCATAACTTAAAAATCATTATCAAGATGCGACACTGCTCGCCGAATGTACTATTGCTCAAATATTTTAGTTAGATAAATATTGTGGTTCCCAAAAAATAAAATATTTTTCAGGCCACGAACCTCGAGATATATTCGGGACGACATTGAGTAAATACACGCCGATTACACAAAATTGACACAATTTCTTGCAAGGACTAGTTGTTAGGATACGTTGCATGTATATGAAGACATGCTAATGTAAGAATATATTGGAATGTCTCGAACGCATAAAAGACTAAAGAGACTTGAACCCAATATGTATTGGAATGGAGCTTATATTAGATTCATTTTGAAGCATATATGATTATACAAGTGTTCATATAGTGGCATATATTAACATGCCATTCATCATATACGGGAAGATTTGCATATTGTTGGAAAGCCTAAGAATAAATTAAAAATATGTCACGAGATTTTCAAAATATTAATAAAATAAAAGAGTACATATAGAATAAGTATATAATATCCCAATTCAATAAGGCGAAATCCTAATAGCACAAAACTCTCAATTAAGGAACGTCTCAAGTTTAGTCCTTAACAAGATTTTATTTATTTGGATTTTATAAGGATTTTGTTTAGATTCTAAAAATATCATTTTTTAATAATTTTTTTTTTAAATAAAGACTAAAAGTGAACAAAAAAAATTTAAAGACTAAAATTTATTTTACTTTTCTTCTTAATCATTAAAATTTCTCTTTCAATTTATTAAAGGTCTAATTTTTAAAATTAAAACATAATTTTTAAAATATTTACGACAATCTTACAATTAGGTCATACATACAACAATCTAGGAAGATACAAGACCCCCCAACCAAAATATCAATTTTTAGAATTGAAATGAATCATTTCCACCTATTGGAAGTGAGAAATAGAAAGAAAACATTTGAAAAAGAGAAAAAACATAAAAACAGAGAAGAAGAATTGATAAGAGAAACAGATAGGAAATATAGTGTAGATAAATTATTGGTAGAGGGGATCCAAACCCCTTTAAAATGAAGATGTAGGCACCTTGCTTCGGGTTGGTAGGGCACATGGTGCCTAACAAGGTGTATGACACTCATTGCAAAGTTCTGTGTTGAAACAAATTTTGTTGGTTTTAGAAGGTATATATATCTTGACAAATTTGAGAAGATTCAATTCAATTGGATGTTTTTTTTTGACTAAGTGAGTTTATTTATGAACATCTATATATTTTCAATGAATAAAGACTATAGCTGTTTATGAAGAGTTATTTATCTTTATCAAGTGATATATAAATTTTAATGTATAAATAAAACAACTCTTTAATTCAAAATGACTCAAAAAATACACTTTATGCTAACAAATTAAGATCTTCAACCTACTATTTTGTCTTTCTCTCTCCTCAAATTACTCCTCGTTAAAGGTGTTGTAAAGTGTTGTTGGTGTGAATCACCGTAGGTGATAGTTAATCTCAAACATGGTCATTGTTGAATTTCAAGCCTTATGAGCGGCACTATTGAAGATAGAGGAAACTATAAAATTGAAAGATCAGCCTTTATATAAGTATACAAAGTTATTCATAAAATATAATAGAAATATACAAAGTTTTACAATACAACAATCTTAAACCATCAAGGGAAAAAAAAGGGCGAAAGATACAACTATATCTCCTAAACTATCAAGAACAAAATAGAGAGTAAAGGGCTATGTCCATCGAAACTTATCTCACACATCAAGAATAAATGAATTGAAATGGCAAAAATTAAAAAATGGGACTAAATATCAACAAGTACAAGGAACGAAAGAGAAAGTACAAGTAATAACTTTTAATGTTTGTTGGTGCTTTTGTTATACTTGGTTTTGATCCATTTGAGACTAACGAAGGTACCCTCTTTCAACTTCTTGACGCCAGTGGAAGCCACTGTTTTGGTCTTGCCTAGAATGTTGTTGCTCTTCTTTTTGGATTGGTTGGAACCACTCACAGGGTCTGGGCCATTTTCCCATTGGTCAGCCCATGATGTTCCATGAGAATCCATATTTTTTTTCTTAAATTAATCTGTGACAGGAAGAGAGAGCTAAAAAATGATGTAGAAATAAATTGAGGATTGGGAGAACTACGATAATGGGTATTTGGAAATGGAGAGTTTGGAAGTGGTTCAATGCATTTTATAGGACTAGTTCAAAGTAATAGTTGGCAAAGCAAATTAAGCAATCCATAAAAGACTTAATGCATGAGTTAATTATGTTATAACGTGGACTTTGACACATGAATAGTTTTCCCATTGGGAACCTTCTAGAAGACGTTTATTTAACTAAGATAATCAATTTTTTTTTTCTAGAAAAACTTGGACCAACAGAGGCAATGAAATCCACGTTTGCGCGTATTTACAATAAGTCTAGGATTGGCGTGCTAATTTTGTATGCCTTGGCGGCTACGCTATTTATTCTTCTTAGAAGGCTCTAGGACCAATCTGAGTGGTTTCTACCGTCAAACAGCGATAGCTATTAAAAAATGAGAAAAAGAAAAAGTCAATAGGACCACCCTTTTTTCCAGTGAATAATTCTACCAAAAGAAATTCTCGCGTATGATTTAGTGTGATTCTACAGCTGTTTTGTTCACACAGGAACCCTGGTCCCTGGGTTTTGGTAATGGTGGTAGCTAGCAAGCTTCCGATACGTTTGATTTTTTGTTTTATTTTCTGTCAGCAGAAAAATAATATTTTAATTCATTCACACGAAGACATCTTGCATGATCGCCAATTAATATTAAACAATGGGATCCTTATTTAGTTATTCTCCCATCAATCAGGAAAAAGCTGTCTCCAAAGGTTTGTTGTACATTTTTTGCACCAACCGGAAACCACGATTTCCTTTCAGACCTTAACAATATGGTTTTGGTTTCATATACATTTTAAGTAGAGTTCATTGAAATTTCAGTGATTAGTGTTCATTCCAGCTCTCCAGTGTAAGCTTCGTCTCAGGATTGCTCAGGTTCAGGTATTTGTTGAAGAGCCCCCGAGAAGTGTTTAAAGCATCGCCTCTACTTACAACCGGAAATATATTTCTACGGCTTTGCCAATCATTGGTAAATTTTATCCACTCTTTCCTCCATTCCTTTAGCTTAAAATCCTCACCTTTCTCTAAGCTTTCTATTAAATATTTAAAATAAATAGCAGCTCTAGGGCCATAATAATCATGCAGAAGCCCACTCCAGTACTTGTTTCCTGTGGAAAATAGTAAAACAGCATGCAATCAGTTAGTATGTCGGAACATCAAACTGCTTTTAATTTCTTTTTCTTTGTTAGCTTCTCAGAAGCTATTCATAAAGAAAGAGGAATCCTCACATTTAAAAAAACTAAAGCTCAACTGGTCTCTATTGTTATAGCAAAAGAGCCATGGTGAAAGCTAAGAAATATAGCAAGGTTTACTGTTATTCATACCATAGTCATGAAGCAAACTGGCTTCCTCATCTGTGTTGTCAAACCACATGGTGATTTGTGTTCTAGCATTCCACTCAAACTGAAAATGTTAAGAACTGTAAATCAATAGAAGTATATGTAGGGGGTCAGGCGGCTTTCAATTTTTTGCCAATATAAGTCAATCAAACCTGTCTCTTCTGTTCTTCATTTTGAGCTAGTTGCTTTGCACTTTCTAACCAAGGGCCTAGAAGAAATCCATCGTGGCAAGCCAACAATGCGTCCAAATCTTCCACCAGGTCCAGAAATCTTTGGCTGAGTAGGGTCACTCCATGGACATCATGTGATTGGTAAGCCTCAATGACCTTAAAAAACAGCTGATTTGCATATTTTGCTAAGACTTGTCTGGTGACGTCAACAAGGTCATACCTGAGTAAAGAACAAAGCATGAATCTGGATATTGAGTCTTTACATACTATAAAAATAAACCAGGCTACATTTTGCTGAGGTACTTAAAAGAGGAGTGAGAGTTCTTATGCAGCCAACTTCTCTCACCTATAAGTACTACTTTTTGAAAGTTCATCTCCACTAGATATAAATAGCTCCAATGCATGAATTACTTCAGATGTTGAATACCATAAGTGAGGTTGATCAAATGAATCAGTTACTTCATTGATAATTGCTCTCGAGTATGACTTGCCATAGAGGCGAGAGTGTTCATGCTGTATTGAAAATAAGGAAGGGTCTACATCTGGGAATGCTACAATGACATCTCTGTTTTTGTCCTGTTCCCAAACACCAAAATAATCTGGTAAAATTGAAACATTATCTTCTAATTTATGCATGTGCAGTTGAAATTGAACATAAGATTTGCAGCTGAGGTTGTCATTTGTTTACAACAGTTACTGGTCAAATGGAATGAGAACAGCTAATTCAGAAATGAGCAAGTGTCATGTGATATGTCCTTTTACTTTGTTGGCTAAGGAGAAAATGTAATACAACAAATCATTAATTTTGCTTAAAATAAATGCAACACATCATAAAAGAAAGAATGAAATTGTAGTAATAACGACAAAGACAGTAAACGAACAATGGAAGAGCTTGAACAAATAATGACAAAAAATAAATGGTCTTATATGGCGGGACTAGAAGAAATGACTAGCAGCCGGTTATAAGTATCAACAAAGTACTTACGGAGGCTCCATCAGTGCAATTGTAAATGGTGTGATACAAGACATTCCACCCCTCTTGTATCAAAGGAACTTGTCTTCCATATCGTCTAGTTGAATACAAATAAACCCACACCTGAAATAGGAACAACCATAATGCATTTGAATCTGAAAACAATACCAAGTTAGTGAAGACAGAAAATAAATAAAAGAAAGCATGGACTGAAGGAAGTGCTTTAGACTTCAAATATATAATCACATTATTGTTAAACCCAAATACCTTATTGAGTATGTATAATAACATTAAAGGTGGCCTAGTATATGAGACTCCTAAAATGTGGGATGTGGGGATGGTATTTACATGCAGCCTTAGCCCTGCAAATGGAGAGGCCGTTTACAGAATTTGAACCCATGACCTCCATGCTATGTGACACCAGCACTTCATGTCGAAGGTGTGTTTGAATGGCTAACACTCGTACGACACTGACACAAGTAGTTACATTCAATCATTTTTATTTTCTTAAATTAAACCGTTGTATATGTCTCAGTGTCGTGTCCGAGTGTCCATATATGTGTTGGTGATTCATAGCCTCCGGGTGACAAGGCAGAGTAACATTACCACAAGAAAAGAATTAAAAAAATGTCAAAAGGAATACACTAATCTGATCATATTCTGATCATAATTATACAACTTCACATATTCTGATCATAATTATCAAAAAGTTGAGGATAATCAATAATCTGATTGTTCTGATGTCCAAAATTACTAAGTAGAGGGGAATAACTAAATTTGTATGGATTATTCTAAAAGAAGCTAAGTTTATATTGTAGAAAGCTTCTCCTAAACCAAACTGTGGCAAACAATAAGAGTATAAATCTCTACATTCAAAATACTGGACAACCACGGTAAAAGATTCTATCATTGTTACCTTAACATCAATTTTCTTGTGCTGAAATGCCATTTCAGACATCAGATCATATACAATGGGATTCTGTTCTATACCTTCCATCGACATTCCAACTCCAACCTTCAGAAAATCAAGCAGGTATAAGAAGTATGATTTCTATGATTTAACAATTTATAGAATTTGTCTAAAAAGAATTCATCAGAAAGCAAGCTATGGAAAAATTATTACCAATATGACTAGTGTATATAGTAATAGTATTTCTTTTAGCATTTATCATATCTTTAGTAAGTTTTGTTTCCGTATCTGATTTGATAGGGTAATGAGCATAGTAATTAACCTAATTCCTATACAAGTAGGCGTTAGTGGCTTACAACAACAACAACAATAATAATACATATCATTTGACATTCATGTTTTTCCAGCATAGACTAAGAGCGATTGACATCCAAGTAGAAGTAGAGGGAGACCATAGGAAACTTATGGCGAATTATTAAAATAGATTTGAAGTTAAATTGTATATTTTTAAAATGGATTCATGATAAGGCATTATGATATAATTTGATCCATGTAGTTGGCTCACCTAATTGGTTTAGTTTTTGATACACCTGACACTCATACTCTTAATCGAGCATATCAATTTGATAACTATTTTTGTTAGCTATAATCTCTTTTTGGTTTTCATTACTTTCATAATCTTAATAGCGCAAATCTATTTGATATTTATTTTTGTGAGTCTATAACCTCTTTTTGCATTGATTACTTAATTACTATAATTCAACAGTGACACGCTAGATACGGAATCGAGTTACCGGCAAAAAAATAACTTGCCATTGTTGAGTTAAAACTTCTACGTGCTTCAATTGGCCCGGATGCTACTGCATCTAATATCCCATACATCTCAATGTTTCCTGCAAAATTGTGCAGCATACACCTGTCAAGCATAACACACCCTGTTAATGAAAAGAACATTATTAAAAAATACAATCAAAAGGAATAAGAATGCATACAAAAGAGAATTATATAATCAATCAATATATATGATATGTGATATTGATGTAACAAACTTCTAAGTACTAAATCTTAATATACAGATCTGGACATAATTAAAATATAACATAACAATAATTATCAGACAGTTGTAGGAAAGTCTGCATGTGCTAGTTACTACATCTTCAAATGATAATGTTGCTATATAGCAGTTATCTCTAAAATTTCACCGATTTAAGCTGTTGAATGTTGGTCTGAGTTTATAACTTCCAAGGAAGTTTTGGTGCATGTCTAACAATATATGGACACTGGAAAATATATTCACATTTTTTATACCATGTATGTTCACATAAGAAAGAGTGAAGTTACCCCCTGTATATTACGTATGGTGGAGGTAAGGTTCAGATAAACATAAAATTGTGCAAATATTCACTATAGAGAGAAAAGTGAGAAGTTATAAGTTCTTACTATTGATTAGAAAATCAAAAGTTGATTTTATGATAAAATGCATATACACATATAAAAAAAGAGTTTATTCAATTTACTCCCCAGATTTATCTCATCAAAAGATATAAATCTTCACTTTTAAGTGGATATATGTGTGTGTGGCCATTATTGTTTTTGAGAAAATTTCACTCTCTTTCTCTGTAAAAACTTGAACTACTACTCCCCTCTCATGTTGAAATCTACCCTTTCCGCCCTTGTGTGATAAGTAAATAAACATTACACTTTAGTCCATTTTAATATAATTAAGTTTCTTATGCATAATTTTTCTCTATTTTTGATTTTCAAAACGAACTAAAGTGTAATGTATATTTACTTCTCAAGGAACTAAGGTGTAGATTTGAACATAAAGGGAGAGTGGAGTGTAATCTAAGCTTCTCTCATGAAAGGGAGTGTAATTTACCCTATTTTTATTTATAAATATGTGATGGAAAATGACTTTCCAGATGTAAGGAACACCATAAAACTGCTCTGAGGAAATCCATATGGGTTTTACTTCGGCAAACAGGTCAAGAACCACCAGCTTTCCCACAGGAACAGAATGCAAAAGGGCCTGAAAACAAGCACAAATAAAAGTCACATATGAATGATAATTAAGTTAAAATAAATAACCAGGGTGAACTCATAATTCTAGAAAGCATTTATACTGACTAAATAATCCATTTCTTCAAATGTGTATATAGATTATTCTGGCCATTTATCTTACACAGGCACTGAAAGAACCCGAAGAAGGGAAAAGGAAAAAGAAAACTGTTGTGAAGATTGTTACTTACAGTCTATGCTTAATAGAGATTCCTAGAAACCATCAAATTGTAATGGAAAAAGCCATAAAATTTGATCGGGATCAATATAATAGAAATCCTTCCAAACAAATACATGAATAAACTGATCCAAAAATACTAGGGCAGCAAGAATGGTTTACATAGTCAGATCTCAGACAAGGTTTGCTTATGTTAAGACTTGCTGTCAAAACAAGCAATGCGGTTGGGAGGTGAATAAGTATAAATAAAAACCTTCATTTGAGGAGGTCTCCAGAACGGATCATATGAAAATAGCCATCCCTGCATAAATAAATAAAAAGAATCATTTTAGTTTAAAGGATGCATAAATCTACTTTCACGAAGATGTTAGTTTAGTTATATACAAAAGATAACACTTAGAAGTATCAAGTTAAGATCCTTTTTAAAAAAAAAGCTAACTAATTTATGTCACCTGCATCAACCAAACAGCGTCATTATCACCAATCTGCATTCCATTAAAGATTGCCGCACCTAATGAAGAAATGTACTCTGGATCATCAATGGGTGGGGTGTTCTCATCAAAGGTATCACTGTGATAGATCCATCATAACATATGTTAATGAATGAAAGAACAAGTTCTTATTGAACAAAAGAAATATACTAAAGTGCGATGGTGCATATACATACAAACCATAATTCAAATGCTCTGGAGATTTATAACAAAAACATCTATTTTCTACTGATAAAAATAATCGTTTCCCTAGATTTCAATGCATTGGTCACAGTTGTCTTTAATAAAAACCAATAGTTATCTAACTTGAGAGTTTAATAAATTCATGACATACTAGTAAAGTTAGTAAACTGCATCCATAAACTTGCAATATTTACATGTTTTGAAAATATTATTCAAAAACATATGTTAGCATCCAAACCAAATTGAATAGTATATCTGTAATTAATAGTAAACATTCCAACTCCATAAGAAATCAAATGAAAGTAATAAAGTAAAAATTTAACTTAATAATTGACCTGGTCGTTATATTATACTTAGCTCAGTACATACACACATCATTATGTAGTTTAACAAAAACAACACTGAAACAAAATTAGCTTCATTAAAAAGTTAAGACGGAATCAACAAGAATGTTTTTACTTGTAAAAGGTATGTCACTGATGGATGAATTGAAAGAACATGAAAATCCTTAACAGGGAGGATGTGGCAGCAACATCACAATTATTATCTAAGGGTGGGGATTAAGCATGAAATTATTTAGATGTATTATTATCTGAGGAGCCTACATAGAACTAAACAATACAAATGTAGGCTAGGAGGGACCTCCATACGTAATTAAGTATGCAATATTACATAAAAGAAAGTGTTCAATCAGTATTCCGTTAACCAAAATACAGCCATTTTCACAAAACATTGGAGCAAAAAAAGTTTAAGTTCTATAATTCACCGATGAGCAAAGAAAAACTTACCAGTTGTATATGTGGCTAGTTCTTCCATACTCTGGGTGAAAAGGTAATCAAATATCACAAATGTTAACTGACATCTGGATTGTAGCCAATTAAGTTAGAAAGAAGCTTATATATCACCTTGCAATTGTTGTTCAACAAATGCTCTCCCGATCTCAATGAACAAGGGATCAGTTGCATCAAGAAGATAAGTGCAGCACCATTTGAGGTCATTCTTAACAGAAAACCTATGAAAAAAATGGTTAACAAAGTCTGTGGGTTTATATGGATGTAAGAGGAATGGGAAAATGAATACAATTACAGAGCCATTATCAATGGCTTTCTCACTGATTACAGGGCTATGGCATATTTGTTACAACTTTAGGCATTATGAGATTTATGAGTTTATTGTTCTATATTAAGTGGCACCCATTATGTGACTGCGTGCCCTATTCTATGCAAACTAGTTCTCTGCTTTCTTTTGGTTTTGTCTACATAGGTTGGTGAATTTTAATAAGACGCAAGTGCTTCCCTATGCGTTAACTAGGTTAAGCCATACAAATACATGGTGTCAATAATATTCAGAAAAAGTAAAATCGGCGGCCAGTAGGATTTAGTTCTTTCACAATTGATCTCGGTTATACATGTAAAAGTCTTTCAGTCTTAGCTATACAGGCACGAGTTTCTTCAATATTCAGAAAAGTAAAATCTGTGAATGCTAGGATTTAGCACACTCATTATTGATCTCAATTATAGGTCCAGGGGGTTAAAGCTATACAATTTTATTGTTATTAGCCATTATACAACACAGGAAACATGTCTATTTTTTAAGGTGGTGAAGACTTCAATTTCAATGTGTAAGATAACGATTTTACTTTTTTGTATGATGGTGATGAGGAGTGTACAGGTGCTAAACATGCAACTTACGTCTCCAAACCAGCTCCAATAATTGATTTTCATATTACTTCCTTAGGATAACATCTCTAAATAGCCTAGAAATTAATGAAAACGGTTTAAGCACGTTTCCTATTTGATAAACACTTATTCGATAAGCACTTAACTATATGTGCGTTTAAATCAAGTTTAAGTCAATGCGTACAATGTTGTACTTACCAATTTCCCAAGCGTGTTATTTTTGCTGATGGAAATATATATTTCAGGGCAGCAGGGACATTTCCAGAAAAAGCTGGCAGGACTGAAAAGCAATTATTCAGCATTAAAATTACTTCCAGAAAAGGATTCGAAGGTGAACTGAAACCAAATGAAAAATATTTATTTTTTGCCTTTGGTTATTTTGTAGTTTGCACTAAATTTGACAATAATTTATCAGTCTGGTACAACAGTGAATGATAGTAATGAGTAATGAGTACCAGGAGTCATTCCAAGCTCATACATTCTGGCAAGAATTTTCTTCTGTAAGATTAATTGTTGATCAAACCAGCTCTGTGGCAATGGTCCACCCCATCTGGAATTGAAATATCATTTAAAATATAATTACTCATTCTCTTAAACTATGGCTGCTGGATCCAGGTATAATGACAATGAAACTCTAGAAATATAGAGAGTGTTTCCTAAAAGCATCAAACTTGACAATTTCATAATGAAACTGAAAAGTGATTATATATTTATTATTCTAGTCTCTACATAAATTATTTCAATGTATAAATTTTATGTCAGCCTTAAGCTAAAAACTAGTTATCAATATCAAACAAGAAGCTCATGAATTCTACCACTCACCCATGTAAGTTTCCCATACGTGACCATGCAAGAAATGCTGGGCCTCCAAAGAAATCATCCAAATTAGAAATACTCATGTTAAACTTCTCCTGTAGATTGAATATAAGGTCAGCTATCTAAGAAATACTTTGGAGAGCAGAATTTCGGTACACAATCCGATAGTACAGAGCTACTAGTTTGATCGTGGCTAAATCAAGTTATACATTTTTAATTGCTTACTATCTTCAAAAGGTAAAAAAAAAAAAGCATCCAAGCACCTAGACATTTACAATAGCGTACAAGACTGCCAGATAGCTCTATATGTTTCCTTTGGGGATTAGATTGTAAGAAAATCCGTTAAAAACATATTCAAATAGATGTACAGACCACAGCTTAGGTATGTTGTTGTAGTTTTTCCGTGATGACAGTATCTTAAAACACTAAAACTTTGCATAAAATTGGATGACATCTGAAAAGAATACCTCCAAATATCTGATTAAAAGTTACTTAAATAGATGGAAAGTGCCGGGCGGGCTATATGAAGTTGCTGTTGGAATTTTTTAACTTTTAGAAATATAAAAATCAGTATTGAGCTTCCACCAAACAATTTATGTTGTGGGACACTTGGTTCTTAACATCTAAAGTGATACATTTCAGGTTACGAATTTAATTACACCTAAAAGAATGGAATGGATGAGACCGAAATATCACAAACAAGGCAGTTCCCATCTATTTTGTTCACTTATCAAATGCCATCTGATATAATTTATTTTTGACACTCCTGCGTTCTGTAAATTAGAAATAAAAGTAATAGTTTCATGGTGAGGCAAAGCTAATATAAATATTTTCAAAAGTAAT
This sequence comes from Cicer judaicum, assembly GCA_037974835.1. Taxonomy (NCBI): domain Eukaryota; kingdom Viridiplantae; phylum Streptophyta; class Magnoliopsida; order Fabales; family Fabaceae; genus Cicer; species Cicer judaicum. The sequence continues at coordinate 16,297,712 of JBBPBS010000276.1, forward strand.
GTCCAACGTTAGTTTAATGGTGCATGACTTGTGGGCTCAAAAACCATCTTCAGAAAGTTTCCATTAGTGACAAATAAGTTACAAAGCCATTTGCCAAACCCATACCAAGAATTATTTAAGACAAATTGGTATGAAAATGACCTTGAACACTTTCTGCCAGATAGCCTCTTGTCCTGTAAATGCAAGTGGAAAGTTGATACCCTGCAGAGCCATCCAGTCGATTTCCTTTTCCCATCTTTTCCAGTCCCACCAAGCAAAAGAATCTTCCAAAAGCAGATAACAAGATCACATGATAATGAAATGAAATCCTCTGATGTCAATTCCACACACAGCCAAATTAAACTTGATATGGAAACACGAAAGTAGTAGCTTACAGCTAGAAGTAACAGCATTCTGGTAATAGCTCCACGGAATAGGCCTCCGAACTGAGATTCCGGCGTCTGGAACACGTGGCAGAAACCCCACATTGGGTACTGAAAATAATTGGGAGCCACCAGTTTTATCCCAAGATATATGTGAACCACACCAATTCTTCAAATACCAGTGCAAACCAGCAACAATTTCCACCCCTGTTGTCCCTTCAATCCTGTTGAGAATTGAACCAAAATCATTTTAAGTTCGGTTAGCTTATAGCTTGTTGCTCTCTCTAGTCTAACAACTGTATCTTCTCATATAAATGAAAACAATCAACATATATGTTAATTAATAATTCCAAAAACAATTAATTAACAATCATAAAGATAAAAAAATACATACTAAAATCATTTTGGCATTATGATAACTTGATCGATTGAGTTGTTATGACATTGAGTATGAGTTATATTCATTGATAAATGGGAAATCACGGTAGTGGAGTGGGATTCAAAGCACAACGAGCTTAGCAATCTGGACTGTAGTATGTAAGCACTCCTCTGTACTATGTAACCTAAAGTATTGCATAATAAAAGCAGCCGCTCTACTGTGGCACAATCAACGATCAATGAGTTGTATTCATTTATTTATACCTAATGTTTTAGAATTGGACTTGTTCTAACAAGTGATGTAGTTTTTAACACTCTTTAGAATATTCTTCATCATCCATAACTTTCTAGTTTCTATTAGTAAGATTAACTAAAGATTTCACTAATAGTAAAGAAAATATTAATAAGAGACTGTCGATCAAAATATGTTGCTAAAATGGAGCAAAGCAAACACAATTTCAATTTCTCAAGAAATTAAGAGGCAACGTACAGAATTTGAGGATCCCGTTGTGTTACAAAAGAAGGATGGTTATTATTATTGATAGTGAAACAATATTCACCTCCGCATTGCTTCTGTTAATAACAAAATTAGTAAAATAAAATTGAAAACTACTCAAGTTAGGTCAAGAACAAACGGTAATCAAATAAGTGGGGAAAAATAAAAGAAAGAAAGAAATTGAAATTCCTTAGAGATAATCCGGAAGTAGAAGACAGAGGAATGGGAAGGTAGCAAGCGGAGGAGAAGGGAGCGAGCGGCAGCTTCCTGGACGGACAGCGGTGCTCTCTCGCGGTCTTGAATTTGAAGAATGCGGGAGATGGCATCAATGCCGAGGGTGGAAGATAGGAGTGGTTTGGAGGAAGAGATGAGGAGTGAGAAAACGAAGAGGAAGATGATAGAAACGGATAGGGATGGTGACTCCATGATAGATTATGGAAATGGGAATGGGAACGTGACAGAAGAAGTAGTAGTTGTAGAAGCAGAAGGGAATAGTTTTACTTTGATCAGAAGCAGACAACATTTTCTAATTTTTAAGGCCGGCAAGTGGAAGATTGACAACGGAAGCTCACCTTTTGCCGCCAGAGTTCGTTTGTCCTATTTGTTTTACAATTTTTTTTTTTAACGAACTTCAAATTTCTTTTACAAGTATTCACATTTTGGCAGCACACTCCATTATTTATTTAGAAAATTGACCATGTACCCCCAAATATTTATAAAAATGCCAAAAATACCTTTAAGTTTTTTTTGACTATTTTACTGATTGATAAGTTAAAATTTTTTTTTTCACCTTTTTCACATTAAAATAAAATTTTTTTTCGGTAGTTTCAAGTTTTCCGGTAACTTCCAAAAAACTTAAAGGCAACTTTTCCGGTACACAACATAGTTTCGGAAAACTTGAAAATCAAGTTTTCCCGTACAGAAGAGGAAAATTGTGTACCGGAAATCTTCAGACCCAAGTTTTTTGGTACAGAACAGTGTTCCGGAAAACTTCGTCCACAAGTTTTCCGGTACAGAAGACAAAGATTGTGTACTGAAAAACTTCCTGCTCAAGTTTTCCGGTACAGAACATTTTTTAAATTTTTTTTTTTAAGTTTTTTAATTTATTTTAAATATTAACAGATATGGATGAACCGTTACTATTAATGGATAAAACATGCGTCGATACTACAAATAGTTTTGACACAAATCAGGTATGAATAAATATAAGTAATATTAATATTGTAAAAATATATTATGGTGATTAATTATAATTTATTTTAATTCAGATATTTGATTCAAGGGACGCTGTTGTGAAATGGGCAAAAGAAACTGGCATAAAAAATAAAGTTACTGTTATTATCAGAAGATCAGATATAGAGACAAGAGAGAAAGGAAGGAGAAATAAATTAATATTAGTATGTGACAAAGGTGGAAAATACAAGGGTGCTGTTAGTTCAAATCGAAGTTCAACAAAAAAGTGTGATTGTCCTTTCAAGCTTAGATCAAAACCATTAAAAGATGGTTCAGGATGGATAGTTAAAGTAATTTGTGGAATTCACAACCACAAATTACCTGATACTTTGGAAGGGCATGCATATGTTGGACGGTTAGATGATGAAGAAAGAAAACATGTTCATGACTTAACAAAATATAATGTTGCACCGAGACACATATTACTGTCATTGCAAGACTGAGATAATAGTAATGTTATTAAGATCTCACAAATATATAAACAGAGAAGTATCATTCGATTGCACGTGAGAGGTAATAGAACAGAGATGCAACATTTATTCAAGTTAATTGAAGATGCAAAATATGTGTGTTGGAATAGAATGCGTGAAGACTCCGATGTTATGAGAGATATTTTTTGGGCGCATCCAGATTCAGTGAAGTTATTGAATTTGTTTTCGATTGTGTTGATTATGGACAGTACCTACAAAACCAATAAATACAGAATGTCATTACTTGAAATTGTTGGTATGACATCAACAGAGAATACATTTGTAGTTGGATTTGCTTATTTGGAATGTGAGAGGGAAGAAAACTTTTGTTGGGCACTAAGAGATTTATTTGTTACACAAAATAAATTTCCTCAAGTAATTGTGACAGATAGAGATCTTGCGTTAATGAATGCAGTTAGTATTGTATTTCCAAATGCTATTAATTTACTTTGTCGATTTCATATCGACAAAAATGTTGGAGCAAAATGCAAGCAACATGTCTTAAAGGATAGACAAGAGTCGGTATTGAATATGTGGAAAGACATTATGTATTGCAGTGATGAAAAATCCTATAGCATGCGGTTGCACATGTTTGAACAATCATGTGTTGATTCTAAAGTGTTTGTTGATTATGTGAAAGAAACTTGGTTGAATCCACATAAGGAAAAATTTGTTGAAGCATGGACAAATCAAGTGATGCATTTGGGGAACACAACGACTAATAGGTATTTAATGTCATTTTATTATATATTGTTGAATATCATTATATTTTCTAATGTGACTGTGAAATTTTATTATAGGGTTGAGTCAGCTCATTGGAAACTGAAGTTAATGTTGGAAAACAGCATGGGTGATCTGTGTAAATGTTGGGAGGCTATGGACAACATGATAAGGTTGCAACATAAAAAAAATCAGGGCCTCGTTTCAAAAAAGTTTTTATGATGAAGACCATAAGCACAAAAATCCATTTTATCAGAGATTGAATACATTTGTATCAAGAGAAGCTCAAAGACGTATTGCTGAAGAATATGACAAAGTTGAGTGGGTGGGTACTGACAAATCTGTATGTGGGTGTTCTATTAGAAGGACATATGGGTTACCTTGTGCTTGTGAATTGGGACAATATAAATTGTTGGGTGAACCAATTCCTTTAGATTCTGGGCATATTCAATGGAGAAAGTTAAGCATGTAATGTGAACTGACCCAAGACACAGAAGATGGATCAGAATTGGATATGTCTACTGAGATGAATGCATTATGGAAACGATTTTGAACACTTGATGTTATAGGGAAGCGAGTGTTGAAGAGTAAAGTGCGTGAACTTGCTTTTCAAAGTACAATTTCAATGTGTGCGCCACCTGATAAAGTCAAAACCAAAGGACGAGTGAAGAAGAGTAAGGGTAATAAGCCGGATGGATATGATGTATATCGAGACCCTTCTTACTTTGAGCATGTTAATGCAACATATTGTGAAGATATTGGTTCTCAACCCTCTCAGTCATCAAAGAAGAGACAAGCCTCTCAATCAAAGAAACAACCCTCTCAGTCATCTCAATCTTCAAAACAGTTGTTGTTGAGACAGTTTCCTGAAGTTATTCAGCCATACATTGATGACATATTTGATGTGGCAGCGGATGAAAATTGTGGTTTTCGCGCTATTGCATTATTGCTTGGACAGGGTGAAGAGTGTTGGTCTTTGGTACGCAATAGTTTGGACCATAAGATTGCTTCTCATGTAACTCCATATGATAGACTGTTCCCAGAACGCATTAGAGAAATAAGAGATTCGTTGAAGATATCCGGGTTAGGTATTCAGCCCATGGATAAATGGTTGTCCATACCTGATATGGGTTACGTGATAGCGACAATATATAATATTATTCTTGTCACGTTTGATCAGACATTTTCAATGATTTTCTTTCCTATGAGGGGTTCACATTCTAATATGACAAAATTTGATCGCATTTGTTAATGGAAATCATTGGGTTCCGATAATTATTTACTTCTATTTAAATTTATTTTAATGTTTATTAACTTATTAATTAATTTTCTTAATTAATTTATTTAATTTTTGCAGTTAAAGATGAAAGATGGATTTCCATTGTCAAAAATTGCACCAGGTTGGAAGCAATATCGCACTGATGAAGCAACTTCTTGGGCAATAGCATATACAGGACGTCTACAACACTGGGTTATTTATTAGGTCGATTGCCACGTGTTTTCCAAAAGAACCCGTAGATGCAATGTTATTAGATGAACCTTAATATTTAAAATTGATATCTTGTAAACTCGTACTAATTAAATTTAGATGCAATGTTATTAGATGAACCTCAATTTTATCTTGTATTATAACAATAATTAATAACGATAATTAATAATAATTTAAAAGTGTTCATAACAACAATTCATAAAATGTCTTAACTACTAACTAGGGGTGGACAAGAATCACAGGCCCGCCCAAAACCGACCGACCCGAGGCCCAAAAGAGTCATTCGGGCGGGTTAAGTCGGGTGAACCGGATTGGCGGATGTGAAAAACGGATTAAAATGGGTTGGTGCAGGCGGGTTCGGATTGTGAAAATTGGACCGGTACTAACCGAACCCGGCCGCATATATATATATATATATATATATATATATATATATTTAATTGGCAAAAGAATTTTAGAATTGTTCAACTGCACTATAAGTGTGTCTTTTCTCTGCACGCAACTGCAATGATTAATCCCTATGCGCTATATGTGTGTTTGTATAGGAGCATTGATTTAAATCCAATCAAGTATTTGCTAAGATATTATTGTAGTCGACAACTAATTAATTTGCATATTTTCATTATTGTTGTCACTCTGAAGATAATGGTGCTTCAAGGAAGCATACTAATGGGAGGACGGCGTTACCTTTTCCGAGACTTGAGCCTAGATGTTGATAACATGTCATATGAGGTGAGTTGTTTCTCCAATAATCAATTCTATTATTTTTCTATTTTAATAACTTCATCCCCAACCTGTTGATAGATACAAATGTTTGTTTTAAGTTTGTCTAATTTTCTAGTTTGTGTTTGATAGCAATTGCTTGAGCTCGTCGGCGAGAGAATTGGTTATGTCAATACAGGACTTAAAGAAAATGAGATGGAACCTTACATAACGAAGACGAGGCTTCAGATTTCGGATCAAGTAGACAAAAAGTGCAGCATTTGTCAGGTATAGCTAGTTTGTGAAATTTTAAGTTATGATATTAAAAGTTCATTTACATCATATAGTTTTTATTTTACATTTTGTAATGCAATGCAGTAAACTAATTTTTTATATGATTGAATAAAATTGGTCTTGTTTTGAGTACAGGAGGAGTATGAAGTGGATGATAAACTTGGGAGGCTTAACTGTGATCACCTTCAATGTATACAACAATGGGTTGCACACAAAAATTTCTGCCCTGTGTGTAAGCACCAGGTTGCAGCACGACGCTGAGTGAGAAAAACCTGATGTTAATTTTAGACACTTCATTTCATCCTACAATAGGTGTATAATTTTTTTTATCATATTCCACTTGTGTAAGAATTATCATTTTTTGATGTCAATCATCATTTCATGTTCAAAACTTACGCCTCCTTGTTGAGGTGCGGACAATGTTGGGTGAAAGTTTCTTATTAATGGATTAATTTTCTGTTTCGTCTTTAATTAGATCATCATCATTTCTCTCTTCTTAACGGAATGTCCAAAAGAAAACAAAATATTTGAATGTGGTTCAAAAGCTGAATTGTATTTACCTCAACTTCTCATCTCTAAATGAAAGACAAGCAAAATATTAATAATTTCAACTTTGTATGAGTTGAGAAACTAGGTAACTTTGTAAATGACAGACTTAACAATGATTTTTTTTTGGTTACTAATAAAAATGATTTACACTTATGTCCCACTCTTTAAAATAATCTAAACACACTTTCTGCTAACTAACGTGCTTAACTCATTTATCGGTTGTTGGTAATATGATCCTTCCTAAAATTATCCTCAAATTGCACTAATCACAATCTTCAACTATGCCCAAGATTGACGAAGTTTGCAATCAAACTACTCACTAAATGAAATTGATTTAAAATGTCGAAAAATGAAATAATAGGAAGACGAAAAGAAAGATGGCTGCCTTATCAAAGAAAGTTACTTTTACTCACATTATTATTCTGAAATATGTTGGGACTAGCAATTATAGAAAAATAAACTTGGTCTAAAGAAACTTATTGAATCGTTCAAATTGATTTGTCAAATAGGTGTGGACTCGCAATTATAGAAAAATAAAATTGGTCTAAAGAAACTTATTTAATCATTCAACTTAATTTAGTAGGGTGCGCCAGCCCATGCAGTAGTGCAACACATAGGCAACCCACGAAAAGCCCAGTAGCAAGCTACTAAAGTGGTTTTTCCCCCTCAAAAAAGTAATTTAATATCATGTGACCCATTGGACCACATATCAGATATTAAACTGATAAGAACAGATACTACACTTGATCTTAGCCAAAAGGCCGAGAAAGGTATGAGTTGAAATGCAGACTCGCTTCTATGTTTATATGTGATACCTACTCAGTTGCATTTGTGTACTGGCGATGTGGGGCTCTTACGCAACAGCAGCTTGGAACTTATACTTGTGTAATCCATTGTATCTACACATGTGTTAGGAGGATAGAACAATTACAAGCAGAGAATCTTATGTCAGCAAAACATTTGACAGCTGTGGAGAATCTCTGCAAAAAAAAATTTTAAATTTCTTGATGAAGGGATACGAATGAAATGGGAAAAAAAGGACTCATATGTCCAAGAGAGTGAATAAAAATGTTTTTATTCACCTACTTCATTCTTCCCCCCCTTTAATCAGTGAATCCTTTTAACATTTGTATCTTCTGCTCAGTTTCAAACGAACTCTTAATATGCCAGCTTCTTGAGCCCACTAGTTAGAAACATCCCTCATGGGCTATAATTACAGAGTCTGGGAATTGACTTGTTAGTAGTTATACTTATTCTTTTGTGAAATAGACAACTCATGGATTGCGAAAATAAATTGAATAATAAAATATACTACTTTCACTTATTGTCTTAAAGCAAAATGTTTTCTGATTCTTATCTTATCATCATCTTTATTCACTCATTCGTTTTGAGTGCCAGTGTCGTGTGTCTGTTAGAATGATATGCATATTAGCACAATCATTTATCAACATATTCTTAAGAATTGATTCTATAATGTAGTAGGAGCACCAGAGCACTTATTTTATGGAGTTTATAATGTTGATATTTGTACAAAAAATAACTTCAAGGTACATACATGATGTTCATCTTGGTTATGAATGAATTGGAATTATTTAGTGGACATGGAAATTGGAAAATCCATTCTTCATTCAAAACTACCAAGAGCAAGCTAGTTTAGTGGTATATATGGTGATTGCTGGAATTATTTCCAATCCTGAAATTTGTAAGACTTGAAAGATGAAGACACCATACTTAAAGTTTCTTCAATTGCAATTGCAAGTGTACTTGAGTATCGCTAATCCTCAGTTTTAATTGTCACAGCAACCAAGTCTGAAACTAAGATTAAAATGTAAAAGCAATTGCATGGTTAGTTACTATGAGGGAGCTATTTTTCATGTTGCATTAAGCCTGAGTCCAACAAATACATGCAATCATGTGATGCAGATAGCAATCTCTATGTCTGAATTCTTAAGCACGTTTATAGATTAATTTGATGTCATTAAGAAAATGACTGAGAAGAGTACAACACCCATGTCATGTTGATTTTGTTCTATTATAATTTTCAGTTGTTAAAGTGATGAGTGAAGTTTGTTCAACAACTTATAAATCTGACAACCACCATGTGTGATCAAATGCAAAGCTCTTGAATAATGACATAAGTTGATGAGTTATTAAATTTAACAACATTTGGACCTATTTTGATTAATTTACTCAAACCACATTCACGTCCTAATTGAACTTGTACATACTGGTATATAATTATTAATTTACTCAAGACATGACAAGTGAAAAGATGCATGAATGGCTGAACTTTCAGAAATCTCATGTTTGGCTGTCCAACTAACAGAAGTACAAAAAAGTTTACACAGAAATCAACAAGAAATAAAAAAATACTTATTGACAATAGCTTGCCTCGTTCAACTGGATTATTGTTATTGTTGCAGATAACATAAGAAAAACAGATATGGTTATGGAATAGATTCATTTTCATATAAATAATACACATTTTTTTCTTAATTAAATTATACTTGGTGTGAAGTTCCGTTTGGTTGCTGAATGTTGTTTATAGGAATAGGAAATTGTTTTGAAACATCTGATTGATATTGTGGGGGTGGAGTTGCATTCTGCTGTTTTGTTAAGTAACCTTTGTCTTGCACGTATCCACCATAATTATTTGTCTTGTAGACCCATGTCCAATAGTATTAGAAAACAAAGGGTGAAGCTTATCACTCAAGCTTGCTGATTCACTGGCTAGGAGCTGGCTAGATGACTAAGAACAGCTGGGAGCTTGCTGACTAGGGGCTGACATTCTTAGCTTTTATTTATTGACTTAGACACTTAATCTTAGCTTTTTCTCATTGACTTCGTCTATTTTCAATTATAGTTAGTTAGATTATTAGTTATGTAACTTCAGTTAGTTAAGAAGCTCATTTCCCTTTTCAATGAAATATATATATATATATAAAAATAGAGTTTGGGTCGGCTCAGTAGCACAACCCTGAACCCATTATATAAATGTCATCTGGCCGCCACAAACCCTAGTTCTCCTTTCTCTCATCTGGCCGCCACAAGCCCTAGTTCCATTTCTCTCATCCCGTTGCGGCGCTGCCTACTACCTCTCAGACGAGTGCCATCATTTGCACTCTCAAAACAGAGCCAAGCTTTCAGGTAGATTCTCCTTCTCTTCTCTATGTGTCTCTTTTTTTTCCCTCTTATCTCAATTTCTCTCGCTTTCAGATAAATTCTCCAACCTTTTATGTTTATTGATGGTTATTTTTAGGGTTAAGCATATGGGTTTTGGTTTAAGTTTTCCTGTTTTGATGTGTTTTATGTTAAGATCTAGGGTAATATTGATGTTTTTTTTATTTTTATTATTTAGGGTTATTGTGTCTTATTACTTAGGTTTTGGTTTATGAGTTTTTGAGTTTGGTTTATGAGTTTATGGCCTTTGGGTTTTGGTTTGGTGTATGTTTTACTGTTGTTATGTCTTTTATGTTTTCTGTTTTTATGGTTTGGTTTATGAGTTTTTGTTTAAGATTTAGGGTTTTTAGGTTTTGGTTGTTTACTTCCACAATTAAAATGTTATTGTTTTTGTTATATATGTTTTTTTTTAATGTGTTTATGTTTAAGATTTTGAGATGGTTAACTTCATTGTTAATGAACATGTCACATAGATTATTATTTGATAATTTTGGTGATTGAAGAGTTTGTGATTTGTATAATTAGTAGTAAACAAGAAATAGGAACATAGTTTCAGAATCTGAGATACATTTTCTTGACTTAACTATAGCTGCAATGGTACATCACATATTGTTCTGGCACCTTTATGTTGTTTAAGCATATAGCACTATCTTTCTGATATTTTTCTACATGCATCTGTTTGTTAAACATAATAACTACCTAATTTTGTTACCTTTTTTTACTTTAAACATGATAAGTTTAAATGATAAGTTTATGTGATTATGTTGCTGAGTTTTACTGCCATGTAATTTCATAATGATGAGATGCCTATTGGGTGGCCATTTGGACTTGGTTTTCTGAATATGAGACTAAGAGTTGTGGAATCATCAATATCAGCTACTTTGGTTTTAAATTTATTTTGTGTAGGTTGATGGTTCAGCAGATTGATGGTTGAACTGAATTTGTTGTTGAAGTGTTTAATAATTTATTTGTAAATTCAAATTGATTATGTTGTATAATTTAATGTTTAATATTTCATTTTACAAAGTTTAGCAACGTTAAAATGGGACAAAATAAATCTGAAAGATAAATAATTATTTTTATAGTGAGATTAAATTAGAATAACCTAAATAAAATATACTATTTTGAATAACTTACAAATTCAAATGTCAAAAGAAAAATGGGTAAAAAATTAATTTACAATTTATTTGGCTAAAATTAACAATTTAAAATGTTTATTAATTTTATACAGACCATACAATGTTGGACTCAAAAATCCTATACTTAATTTTATAAAAAAAAAAGTTTTAGAAATTTAAAATGACCCAATAGCCCAACCCGAAATTATCCACCCGAAAATCCGCATAACCCGAGACCCACACGGACCCGAACTTTAAATGGTCAGAAATGGGCCTATCTGTATCACCCGCGGTTTTGTCCGGATACAGAATCTGGACCCGTACCCGCCCGTTGTCCAGCCCTACTACTAACTAGTGCGACTACGTGATAAATACAATGCTTTATAAAAATAAGTATACAAATCATCATTTGGACTAGCTTTATGCTGATTCAACTCCTGCTGTATAAGATCACCGATCTGCTGTAGGATGGGTGTCGGCTGTGAACTAGAAGCATTTGCAGTGATGGGCGGTACACTATAATCCGGGACCTGAGGTACACCATCTGGTCGCACAAGCAATGGATGAGAAACTTGATAAAACCACTCAAAATATTCATCTTCACACTCAGATGGATATGTAGCTGGACGAAGCTTGCGAAACAGCTCTGTCACTGGCGTCACATATCCCAACCATTCCACATCTACATCAAATAATCTAGAAGGATCTGGAAGTGGCGGTGAAGGAATATATTAGATATATCCAAACTGTCTCAAACACCTCTCTGGCAGATATTTGACTATAGTGCTACATAATCGGAGGTGACCAGTATAAAGCATGATGTCATCAAAAGGAATGACACCCCTGTGATTCTCCCATGGTCTCCATATAACATCAGCAGGTGTTAATGCATCAATAACACGTCTATATTCGTGGACCTTATGCTTGCCCTGTTTGTAGCACCATTTATTCATTCGGGCAATGCATTCCACGTCAGCACCCTGGCCACCTCTATTACAAATATTTGGAAAATATTCGTAAATCCAACACTGTTGCAAATAAAAATCAATCTATTATTAATAAATAAACATATAATAATTAATATTGATAACATAATTAACATAAATTAAAATTAAATAAATAATTGATACCAGAAGCAAAGTCATATATCCACTTAGCTGTTTGGTGTCATAATAGCATGCATATGAGAGGTAGTCATAAAGGACTATGAGTGCAACAGTACCCCATGTATTTATCTGCATTCTCTAAATATCTGAATAAAGGAAGGTGCTTCGCATCAACAAGAGTATGACTCTTATCAGCGAAAATAGTACTCCCTACTAAATTCAACAGATAAGCTCTAGCAGCACAATCAAATCTCTCAGCTGCACACTGCCTTTTAAAGACGTCTTTCAACCAATCCAATCTATAGTGTGCATCTCTAGTCTTCATGGTCTCCTCCCAGATCTCTTCTGTGCTCACTCCTAATAGATGGACGACAAGATTACATGTCGTTACTCTATCAACATCAGGTGGACTATAGAACTCACCCCTAATAGGCAATCCGAGAAGATTGACAACATCATCCAAAGTGATCGTCATTTCACCAAATGGCATGTGAAATGACGATGTCTCGGAATGCCATCTTTCAACAAAGGCAGATATCATGTTGTTGTCGATGATCTTCAAACTACCCCGTTGCAAGGGGTTTAAACCTGACAAATTAACCTAGTTCTCTATGGGTCATGGAAGTACCGGCGGAGTAAATTGTTGCATTTTCTTTCTATGCGCAACAATTTTCAGCAATGGTCGCTCATGTATACAAAGAAAATATATCACATTAATATTAAATATAAAGCAAATAATAATTAATATTAAATATTAAATACAGAATACAAGTCATAATTAATTAAATATACACCAAACCATAGTCTAGCTGAAACATGATAACAATATCGTGTAAGGACAGACAAATCATAAGGTCCTCCAAGATACCGTGTGAGCTCACCAGGTCTCTCAGTTGCAGCATGCCTCTCCTCTATATGCTCTCCCTCATGAGCCGGTGCAGCCTCCTCATGTACAACATCCTCCTGTACCACCTGCTCCTGTACCACATGCTCATGTACCATCTGCTCCTGCCGATACATATCCACATGGTCATGATGTTCCACATCGTCTTCTTCAATGATCACCCGTCTTCTTCTCCTTGAAGCAGTCGGTCGAATCCTCTTAGGGGGATTCATCGCGGACGATGTCGAAGTGTCAGTGTCACGTGTAACTCGTATTATTTTGCCGTCTCTTCCTCGTGCGTCCACTGAAAAATTAAATAAATAAATAAATAAAACAATAAATTCATTAATCATTAATTACAATAAAAAAATAAAGGCTTAATTGCACTTTTGGTCCCCTTATTATAGGTGAAAATTGAAAGTAATCCCTCCATTTTGTTTGTCCCCAGTTTAAGTCCCCCAAACAGAATTTGATGTCAAATCATAATGAGTTGTCATTTTTTTAATGATGTGGCAGACGCTTACGTGGAATAAATTTATTATTATATTATTTTTGATTAAAAATAATAATTTTTATTTAAAAAAATCATTTTAATAATTGTGAAATATTTTTAAAAATATAATTAAATTATTAATATTATATTAAAATAAAATGAATCTGCAGAACCCTAACAATAATCAAAAGCCCCAAATCATCCAAAAAATATTTCTTGAATATCCAACACTCCTGCAATAAATCATGAAATATCTTAGTTGATGCCAACTCAAAGTTGGAATATGTTTCCCCTTCATAGAAGTTTATTGATCCTTTTTCTCTTATGATCTAATTGTTGGGTTAAGCATGATTTCTTGTTCCAAATACTCATTCTGATCACAGTGTGTGTCATATACTGCTATGATATTTCAGGGGTTGCAAAGGCAAGTATTGTATCCACTCCCAGTCCAGATTGCGTCCCTCCAATATCCGAGCATGATCATGGGACTCCTACAGCGCTACAAGTTGACAATACTGGAAAGTTACCAGTTGAGCATTTTGACCCGCAAATGTATGTCTTGGATCATTTTTTTATTCTTTTGAAAACACATAGCTTTGGATTCAAAGATTTGGGGCTTTAGGGTTCAAAGATTTGGGGCTTTTGATCTGAATTCAAAGACATGTTCATATGATTTGGATGATTTGGATTATTTGGTGATTTGGATGATTTGGGGTTTTTAATTATTGTTAAGGTTCTGTAGATTCATTTTATTTTAATATAATATTAACAATTTAATTATATTTTTAAAAATATTTCACAATTATTAAAATGATTTTTGAAAATAAAAATTATATTTTTTAATAAAAAATAATATAATAATAAGTTTATTTCACGTAAGCGTCTGCCACGTCAGCTATTTATTGACACGTCATTAAAAAATGACAATTTATCATGATTTAACATCAAATTCTGTTTGGGTGACTAAAACTGGGGACAAACAAAATGGGGGGATTACTTTCAATTTTCACCTATAATAGGGGGACCAAAAGTGCAATTAAACCTAAAAAAAAAAAGTTCCAGAAAACTTGATGTCTAAGTTTTCTGGTAACTACGAGAAATGTTGGCAGCAAGTTTTCAGGAACACAACTCTGTACCGGAAACCTTGGAATCAAATTCTCCGGAAGTGACTTCTGTACTAGAAACCTTGAAATCAAGTTTTCTGGGAGTGACCTCTATACCGGAAAACTATGAATCAAGTTTTCTGGTATTTCTTTTGTACCAGAAATGTCCCAACAAAGTTTTCCGGGGTTCTACTTCTGTACCGGAAAATTTAGGCTCAACTTTTTCGGAAGTTTTGAAAAATTTTATTCACTTTTTGGTTCGGAAATGTGAATAGTGAATTCGAAATTTTTTTAAATTTTATTATATATACAAAGGCAAAAATGTCATTTCATGCCTAAAATGGAGGTATAAGTATAATTGAAGGGGTATGGGGTAAAATTTTCTATTTATACCCTTTGCCTTCAGCCGCAAATTGTATCTTCTCAATTCTCATAGCACCTTAGGTCACAAATTTCATTACGTGTTTTCTAGCTTTTCTCTCAGTCTCTTGATTTTCAATTCTTCAATTTCATTATCATTATTGTTATCATGTAATCTGATTTCGTTTTCAAAACCCTAATTTCGATTTGATTTTGATTTGTTAATCGGTGATTCTTTGCATCTGTTTACCCTCTCCATCTGTGTTCTCATATGAATGACAGTGGAGATATAACTGATGCAGAGATCCAAATTGGTTGACCTACCAGCTCTTTGCACAACTTTTTTGAAATTGCAATGAGTCAAATGAATCCACCAAAATGTATTACAATCACCGATTTTTATTCAATTTTTATATTTATATTTCCAAATAGATCAAAAAACGGTAGTTGATGATAATTTTTTAACCGCTTATTGATATTCCGATAAGCTGTGATGACAAAACTATACTTATCTGATGCCGTTTACATTTTTTTTCTCAATTTTTGTTTGCTTATTTTATATTTTGAATATAATTAATTTTTTAGGGTTGGCAAATGATGTTAAAATTTCTTATCCTACAAACTGATGTAATTCTGTGATGATCAAAACTCCGCTTATTATCTGATGCCATACCCTGTCTTACCTTCAATTTTTTTTTAATTTAGTTTTTTAATTGAAATTTGTGTGATAAATTAATCTATGATGTAGAAAAGCAGACGGGCGGACTGAAATGATGCCATGTTGATTGTGTGCCACTTCCATCTTTGGAATGTCTCTGAAATTCAATTCTAATGTGCAAAAATTTATTTTGAAATGATAAATTCAATTTTTCTATTATGTAATGTTTTTATTAAAACAATAAATACTTCTGCTATGATGATGTCGCATCAATATGTCTGGACTTATGAAAGATTTTTCTGATTAAATATGCTACTTCTGAGCAGTATTCTCCTTTAGGTGTTCATATTATTTTCATATGAACTTATGTTTGTAACTTTTTGAAGTTGTTAAAATTTTGCTATCATATATTGTTTTGCTACTGATACTAAACATTGTAATTTCTGGTTGTCTTTTTTAATTTTCTTAATATTTCTCTTGATTTTGATCTTTTAGTTAAAATTAATTTGTGGAAATTATAAAATTATGTAAGATAGTAAAATTATTTCAAGTAATTGTAAAAAATAAAAATGCTATATAAGTACTTTGTAGAATACTCATATATAAAGTACTTTCTAAAATGCTATATAGAATTCGCATTCGCAAGGGCTGTTAGTTCATAACCAATTTCGATTTATATTTATATATATCTATATATAAATATGAAATTATTAATTTAAAAATCATATATATTATAATTATTATTAAAAAATAATTGTTAGTAGACAATATTAAAATAAAAAATATTTCTTTGGAGATGGCCTTGTGCTAAGTGACGAGGGCATTAAGTGTAATCAAATGGGACATGAAGATGTTATATGTAAAAATGTGAATCAACAACATAGATAAGTTGATGATTACTAACCACATGACACATTACAAGGATCTATATAGGGACATTGATGTTCATTTGATCAAAAAGTGTTGGACAATTAATTGAGCGAGCCTTTAAAGTTCTACTTAATAGCTAAGGCTGCTTGATTAAAAATATAACTAAGCTGCTTGATTAAAAATGTTGATGGCAAAAGATACTTTTGAAGTAATAACGAGAGTAAAATGGTTTGTTTTAATTCCATTAGAGGAGTAGCAAACTGTTTTAAAAATCAAGAAAATGTCATAAATTTGTGTTACAAAAAGGCTTGGGAACAAGGTCTTTGGAAGTTAAAATCCAAGAAAAGGAAATCACGAAACCATTTTCGAAGACAACACGAAGAGAAAAAGTTTATTTTAGTCTATTTTTTTACATCATGAAGACATGAACAATTATGAAATGACATATCGTGAATTAATGACTTATTTTCTTCCAAACAAAATCGAGCAAAGTTAGAATGAAGTTTTTTTGTATCCAAAAAAAATATGGAAAAGAAATTATGAATAAATTTAAATTTAAAGAATGCAAAAATTGTCCGAAAAATTTAGATGAAATGGAGGAGCAAAAGACCGTTATAGCATTCTTTTCCTAAATTTATACCTATCTATTGAGTTCCGCGTCAAATTTTAAACACTAGTCATAGTCTGCACTAAAAATACATATTTTAGTCCTTTATTGAATTCAAAATAGAGTCTTTATAAATATGGATATGAAAAAATTGAAGTATATTTTACAAGTTTAGTTGGGTGTTTGATAAATTTTATAGTCATCCAACCAGATATTTTGAATCTCAAAAATATTTTATTTGGATTTATGCATTGTTCAATCAAATAATATGTTAAGAATGTGAAACTTGTAGTTGCAGTTCCTAAAGCAAAGAGGAGTGTTAAATATTGTATTTAGAACGTTGATGTTGAATCAAATTATATTAAGTAATAGTTAATTTTAATTTAGTAATTATTAGAAGAGGTACTTTTATGTTTGTGGCAGATATTAAAAAAATGTAGTTTTCATTAATTAATTAAGAAAAATCAAACTGCTGTGTAGTAGCCGTTTTCGTTAGCTTTGTTTTTAGGCTACATGCATATTTATGTCAAATAGCTCTCTCTTTTCAAATCAAAGATAATAATAACTAGATTATAACTCGCAACTTGCGTAAATATTAATTAATTAATTTTATAAGTTTTATAAATAATATTTTATGTATTATAAATATAATTATTTTATAATATTATTCTATTGATTTATAATAATTAAGTATGAATAAGAAAATTAAAATGAGAGAAAATCATATTTATCACAATAATTTAATTTAATTTTTAGAATATTTTATAAAATTCGCATGATAACTTATTATATAGTATGATTGTTTGTCTTCTTGTACTTTGATTGTCAATTTGTTTTTCAACATATAATGGTACTTGTATTTATTTGATGAAATAAAATGTAAAATACAAACACCAAAATAAGATGTAAAAAATTAAAAATATAATTGACTATTTAATATTTTTTATTTTAAAAAATGTTAATGTTGAATTATATTGTAGTGTAGTCTACAATATATAGACTACACTACAATATATTGTTATGTCTGTTGTTTTTTCGGTCCCCTTTTTTGCACCATGTTTGTTGTGTATGTTTATGCTATATTGTTTCTATAAATATGATTTGATTTTGGATTGGCTAAAATTTAACTATGAAATTTAAAGAAAAAAATAATTGCACATAATGCACATCTGAAATTTTTAATTAAAAAGTATTTAAGTGTTCGAAAATAAAAATAATTTTTTTTAATTTTTGAAATAACTCATAATAATAAAATATTTAAAATAAATTTCAAGTGAGATTTAATTAAAATATAACTGTTACATGTCCGACTCATAACATTGAAAGACTGCTGAGCAATCGAAAGACTACTCAGACTTTCCATGTTTACCTTGTTACGTGAAGAGTATGACACTAAACAAATAAGAATATTGTTGAATTAAAAATATTTTTTATTTTCAAAAATAATAAACAAATATTAGTATGATATTTTAATTGCGAGCATAAGAAGTTGTTGTAAATAGTTTTTTTTATTGAATATATTTAATCAAGAGTCTAAAATTT
Source organism: Cicer judaicum (assembly GCA_037974835.1). Lineage (NCBI taxonomy): Eukaryota > Viridiplantae > Streptophyta > Magnoliopsida > Fabales > Fabaceae > Cicer > Cicer judaicum. Next base: position 16,316,325 of record JBBPBS010000276.1, read on the forward strand.
ATTTTATTAAAGATTTATAAGTACTTTAAATATAATTTTAGGTATTTAAAAGTTTTAACTAATTGTTTGTGCAATTGAATTGTAGTTATGTTGATATGTACCAAAAATAAATTCTATTAAAAAATAATTTAATTTGATGCAATACTTAATTTTTGATTTATTTTTTAATATTTAAATTATCATTATAATAAGGAAAATTAAAATAAAAAATATTATTCAATTACAAATATATAATTTAATTGATGAAAGTTTAGTGCCAACATATTGTTTCAGAATACATGTATAGTAAACTTTTGTTCATTATCTTTTTTTTTAATATATTATAATTTTAAATAAATTTGTGTATTTTAATAATTGAAAGTAACTTTTTTAATAATTTTTAATATATTCATATTTTATAATTATTTTTAATAAATTTGTGTGTTTTATATCAAATAGAATATATATTTTTATTTTATAAAATGATAATATTATTAATTTATTTATTTGCAAAATTCATTTGATATTTTTATTAAAAATATTGAGAATGAAAAAATTATTTGTGAAATCGTATCAGGATGAAATGTTATGACTTATTTAGTTTCTTAAAAATATTTATAGCTTCCTCAAATGGTAGATATTGAAATTTTGATGTATAAAAGTATATATGAATATAAATCTACGTAGTTGAAGGTATGTAGATTTTCATTATAGACACGTAACCTCTAATCATGTTTTATATATGGCTGATTGATTCAGCTATATTATGACGTGTTATTTGAAGAACAAAAATTAATTTGCTCTTTTTTATTCTAGAGTGTTTTATATGAGATTCTCTCTAGTCTACGGTCAGCAACTATTGATAATGCAAGTTCATCATCTGCATTCCCGACGATTTCTGCCACAAAATCAGATACCGAACTTCTCTCAGAAGTTGGCCTCCTAACTGATGTTCTAGGGTGTCTTAACTTTCTGTCTCTTTTATCTGTTTCTTCCAAAAACTTTGTTCTGCTTAACTAATCCACAATTACTTGTAATGGAGGACCCCTTGTTTGGAGAAGATACTACGGATGACAATGATGGTAGTAGTAGTAACACTTAGCAGAAGCTGGAGGCTCTTTGGCTTGCGGCTTTGCCTTCTAAAGGGATCAACGCGTCAAAGACAAAAGTTCTCTTGACCTCATTTGTTTGTTTTATATTTTATTTTAGGAATTGCCAAATATTGATTTGCTTATGGCTTCTTTTCACTGATATGATATTTACTGACCCACACCTTTGCTGAGCGAGTGTTGCAAAATATGTATGGGCAAATGAAACTTTCTTTATTTCAGTTTCAAGATGAAGCAATCAGATCTTGTACAAAATATTTGGAGGAGTTATTAATTGAAATATTATAATTGAAATTTTTAAAAGTTATATAGTTTTTTTTAGAGTATCACACAATTCATTCATAGTAGACAAGTTAAAAAAATTAGAATTTCAATTTTCATAAGTCACACAATTTTCACAATTCAATCAAATAAAATATATCCATTTTATAATTTTCATCTTTGTCAAAAAATTTCTTTTTGAAAAAATGCATCAATTTTTTTATATTTAAATATAATGTTACTCAAAAAAATACACATAATAACTAAAACAATTCACAATTAAAAAATAGTATCACACTATATCATGTATCAATGATTAACATGAAAAAGTTTGTTAAGAATTAATAGTTGAGATTAGTTAGTTTATTATATTTTAGTAGTATAAATTTTAAGAGATAGTAGAAAGTAAATATAAGAGAGGAAAAAGAGAGGCGGAAATTACTCAAAAATCAACCATAAAATTTAAGGATATTTTAACAATTTATAACTATTATTTTGATAATATATCGTTAGTTATTATATATATATATATATAAAAGAAATTTAAAAATATAGGAGGTGCCGTGGCAGCTGGCCGCTCCTAACAAATCCGCCACCTGAAGCAATTAAAAGTTATTTGTATGCAAAATCCAGAAAGATATGTGTGTGAATCAATGCTCATTATGATTTGATAAAAAAAAAGATAGTTTATTCATCAATTGCATAATTAGAAGTAAGTTATAACTTAGTTTGATTCATTGTATGACACATTTCTTCCATAACGGAATTCACCAAAGTATTGAAAGCCTGCAAGAGAGCAAGATCTGCCATTTGTTTGGGAAAGAGTTTCCTGACAGCTGCCACTATGTCTTTTTCTACTACTATTGTTAACGATGGAGTTGGAGTGCACTGGTCAACACCTACATTGACTAAACTATAGTACCATACAATGTAGAAGATTTTGATCCTTTCCCACATGGTGTAATTGTAAAGGGTTTGTTTTCCTTATACACTTGGAAAATTAATGAGTCAATTAAAAATATTATATCCTTCTCATAAGTGTTTTCTTTAGTAGTTTATGCACGATTGTTAAAAATATATATATATATATATATATAATTTCTAATCAAACATATAATTTAATTCCTAATTTATATATTTTTCTAATTTATATCATACCATATTCCTACTTTATATGACATTGAGTCAGGTCTATATATCACTACAGGTCGGTGCTGCCGCGGCTCGATGTTGTTGATACTGCCTTGTTCTTGCTGGTGCCATCTTGGTTGCTGATGTTAACAATTTCATCGTTCTGCCATTTTCATTGTCGATATTATCAATTTCATCGTAAATGTCACTGTCAATATTGTTATGGCGGCCGAAGTCATAGCACTTGGCATCGTCAATGTCATTGAACAATCCTATTACCAAGTCAAGAAGTCGTTCATGAATGAGATCCGTCATATTTGGAATACGAGTCAGCATTTGTCTGAAGACATGGATTTGGAACCCGAGCATTCTTGTTGAAAGACATCATTCAAATTGTATTTTTTTTTAATGTTCTAAAAATAATGGAGTGATCACGTGTTTACAGTGTTTACAGTGGATTAACAACGCCTACACGAGACACATCGTCAACGTCACTGAAACCCCGAGTCATCATTCAATTTTTTTAATTATTTTTTGTAGTGTGGAGGGAAGCTCACTTGGTCTTGCAGAGATGCATACATATTGTTTTTTATATCATTTTGATTTTTTTTTTTGTAAGATACTTATGAAAAGATGTATATGTTGGATTTTAAAAGATGTAATATGGAATAAATTTTTTTTAGATATAATTTTAATTTACAGTTACGATGTGCAAGCTTTCGAATATAACCACAATGTAATTGTTGAATTCATTTTTATCTAAAATAAATCATTTTTAATTCAATTCACTTTCATGAATTCACTCAATTTCAGTCACGGCAGATAACATCAAGTTTGTTTTCTTTTTTAGTTTGATAAGGTTGTGGCATCAATCTTTTCTCCGTAATACATCAATCTTTTCTCAATTATAACAGTGTGTTTTTAATTTCTGTCAGAAGTTCCAGAGTGATTGTATCGGATCAGAATACAAGTTTTAGCGGATCAGAATACAAGTCATCTTAACATTATAGTAAAACTAATTTAGCCACATTTAGACAATTGAGAAACAAATAATAGTAAATTAATTTAAATACGGCTTTGCTTAAATAAAAATTAAGGGCTATGCTTAAATACTACGGCTTAATAAAACAAAAAACAAAAAATAAAGTGTATTAAAATAAAGGTTAAAAAAAATAAGAAAAATAAAATAAAAATAATGTGTATAATAATAAAGGTTATAATATGAGAAAAAAATGTATCTTGCGCTCAAAAATCGCGCTTAAATTAATCTTGTATGGATAAATTTCCTCTAACACACATCCATTCTCTTTAACAATAGCGGTTAATTGTGGTAGTTAGAGATTATTTTTTTTTTTTTTTAATTTTGATAAGGTTGTTATAAAGATCTTGAGGGGATAAGATAATCTTGAGGATATCTTGTTATTTTCTTAAGAATTCTTCACTAACTAAAGATCACCCCATTCTTGTCTATGATCCTATAATCCAGCCAATTGTGTCAGAGACAAAACTTATTTTCTCATCTTCTTCAGCAGTTTTTATTAAATGATTATAATTAAATATGCTGGGCAGACAAAATTATCCCACGTCCACTTTTATGTGATGTAATATCTCTAACACACGGCACTCTGCAATTTAATATACATCTAGCAATAGCAATAATAAGTTAGTAAAGTATATATTAATATCTACATATATTTTATTTTGATTTGAAAAAAAAATATTTTCCACATATTTAAAATAGTTTTAAACAAAATTAATATTATTAATTTTATTTATTTAAACAAAATATCACACATCCATTTTCTTATTTTCTACCATTTGATTGTAATAATGTTTCGTATTAATTAAAGTCAACACCACCAAAGCATTCTCTTGAACCATGCAAAAAAAATTTATAAAAAAAATTATATCAATTCTCAATCCTATATATGACTTAGAAATAATATTAATAAGAAGTAGAAATGTAGAAAAAAAAACTATAACTCACACAATGAGCATGTGGAAACATTAAGCTACAACATGAAAAGAGGAAATTAAAAAAAAAAAATCAAAAAAATAGTTGCTCTAAACTAAGAGAGAAAATTATAAATTTATAATCCAACTCATAAATAAAAATTTTCTAGAAAGAATAAGATATTATTTTTTTTCTTTTTAACTTTAGCAACAAGATAATAAGTGTTAATGTTGAAATTTTTAAATAAAAAATTTAATTTAAATTTTTTAATCTTAATTAATAAAATAAAATAAAAATTAATATTTTTTAAATTAAATAAAAAACAAAAACACGTTACAATGTTAAATTAGTAAACAACTATTAATTAAACAATTTACTCCCATATTTAATAGGATATAGGTGATCCGTCTTTCTCCAAGACAAAGAGGTAAAAATAAAAAAATAAAATATAATATATTTCAACATTTCAAATTATACGTTATCAAATAATCAATTATCATGTAGAAAATAATTTAATTTATTTATGAAGAGTAATAAAACTATTATTGATTGAATTCACAAATATAAAATAAAATATATATATATATATATATATATTAAATTAAAGGATGTAACGTGAGTTTTTTTTCGCTATCCAAGTTTGAATTTTTTATTTATTAAACTATTCTATTTTCAAAATTATCTATCAAAATATCATATATTTTTTTTAGTTACAAATTATTTTTACAAATAAGGACTTATTTTATTATTTTATAATATATATTTCCAAAAATTTATATTTTAAAATGTAATTAAATACATGGGAGATGATAGCATTCTAGTGCGAAGTATATAGTGCAGCAATACATAGCTGCAGGAGGAGTGGGAGCATTGGATTCCCTGAAGAGTATGTATGCAGTGGGGCAAGTGCGGATGTTTGGGTCAGAAATGCGTGAGGGAGATGATAGCATTCAACCAATTGGGAGGGCTGAAGTGGGAGGTTTTGTGTTGTGGCAAAAGAATCCAGATTTGTGGCACTTTGAATTGGTTGTATCTGGTTTCAAGGTTAGTGCAGGGAGTGATGGGAAGGTAGCATTGACTCAGTTTTCCTCTCATCCTTGTCATGCTAATAAAGGTCCTCCTAGACCTCTTCGCCGCTTCTTTCAGGTATCAAAATACAACAACATTACAAATTTGCTATATTGTTAATCTTTGCACATCTAAATGGTACACCTAATTAGAGTAATTGATATTGACATTAGCTTATATGAGAGGTTATTACTTTGTTAATTGTTTGATATGAAATCATAAATATTAGTGTTGTTAAATATTAATGTTGTTAAATATTAATGTTGTTAAATAGACGTTATAGCATAGTGGAGTTCAAGCAAATCACTATTGTTATGTGATAATTATTTAGTACAAATATTGTCAAATAATGGATATAGTGGTGGTATAGTATTGTGGCATAGCAGAGTTTTAACAAAACGCTATTTTAAGTGATCTATGATTGACATCACTGATAAATATAAATAATTGATAAAATAAAAAAATAAAATATAGAAGTTTTTTTTTATTAAGAAGAAAACAAATTACAAGAAAAAAAAAAAGAAAGAAAAATGAAACGAAACTACAATCTTAAACGAGCAACTCCAAAAGCATCGACATTGAAACGTGATGCAATTGAGGAGGGCAAGTAATCCAAGATTTGAAAGGAACTTTTGAAGAGGCACTATATTTAACTAGCCAATCTGCACATTCGTTACCTTGACAGAGAGTATGATGGAAGGAAACAACCCAATCTTAACGACATATTAGAGAAATTTGTTTAATGAATGGTGCATATGGATGAAGGGGTTGGGTATTCAACATGATTAAATCAATAGCCACGTTAAATCAGACTCGATAATAATATTCTGGTGACCAACATCGTCAGCTATACACAAACCGTGAAAAATAACATATAACTCTCTCGCCAAGTAAGTAGTGATACCACAAAAATCAAGAAATCCCGATAACTAGTCCGTTGCTATTCCTCGTAAGGCCTCAAAAACCTAATTTCCCAGGGTAAGAGAGAGAACTCTCTTCAACGTTGACTTTGATGACATTATTTGGAGAAGATCAGGTTACTTGTCTACTAGGCTTGTGGATATTTTTCTTGGAAAGAAAATGTAAGACCTCAGTATGAAGAGAATGGATGTGACTAAGACACTTCCAATTCCACCAATCATTACCATTGAAGACCTTATCATTTTGAGCTTTTCATAAAAACCAACACAATAATGAAGAAAATACAATTAGGAGCAAAAGCATGTTGTTTGAACCAAATAGGGAAATCCGACAAATTGAAGGTAGTATCCTTGTTGAACAGCAAAACATCTCAAATCGCCATGGACATGGGACAATCTCTAAAGGTGTGAAGTATCGACTCATGACTAGCTCCACATTTTTGCTGGAAGAGTCTAAAGATAGAAGTTTGGAAACCTGAAAAGCATTAGTGGAAAGGCTACCATGCATTGATAACCAGATGAAGTGCTTCAAATTATTTTTAAATTATCAACGTAATCCTATCCTTTTATTTGATTTAATTAAGTCTGGTTTTCCAAAATTGAATTTTGTACTTTTGAGGGGGAAACCTTTTATCTGATTGTGTTTTTCCTGCCAAATTTTTACTCACCCAACAACAACTCTGTTAGCAATTTGTTTTTGAAAATATGATGAGTAGCAACTTAGCAATTATGTTCCATATGATAAGGGGTCATTTGAGTTCTGGTATAATAAAAAATCATACCCTTATCTAATGTGTCAAAGTAATCTACACTTTCTTGTTTATATTGATTTTTATGTCTCCAACAATTATTTCGTGACATGGTGTGCCTTTGTGACTATGCTATCTAGTTAGGACTCAATTATTATTGCTCTCATTTCAATATAAAAATTCAATTTTAACCAGTAATTTGGTTTATGGCATTAACTGATTTCCACACCTTGTTAACCAGTAATTGAATCAGCTGTTGTGCAACCCAAAGTTTGGATTTATCATTGAAACTATAAAGGGGTTTTGTTTAATCAATATATGTTGCTGATTTTGTGAATTTCATTATTAGGGACTGGACCCGAGATGTATAGCAAACTTGTTTCTAGACGTTGTATGTGTAGGAGAGAAAACAATTAACAAAGAAGATTGTTTTCTACTCAAGTTAGAAACTGCACATGACATCCTCCAAGCACAAAGCACATCACACACATATATCATTAGACACACATTGTGGGGATACTTTAGCCAACGAACAGGATTACTTGTCAAATTTGAAGATACGAAGTTGGTGAGAATGAAAGCATCCAAAGGAAATGAATCTGTTTTTTGGGAAACAAGCATTGAGTCAGTGATTGAAGACTATAAATACATAGATGGTATTAAAATAGCACATGGTGGCAAGACAGTGGCCATTTTATATAGATATGGTTTAGCACATAATCACAGGTGAAGAATTGAAGAAGTTGATTTTAACATTTGTGGCTTGTCGATGGATTGTGTTTTTGTCTCCCTCTGACATCAAGAAGAAACCAGATGTTGTAGAGCAAATCGTATAATACGAAAGAGTTAGAAATTTTCCATCTTTTTTGTCGACCGTAACAAAAAATTTGTACATATTGCATAGAAACAAATTATAGTTGGATACAAAAAGTTGTTCTATTTTTCATGGATTTTTGTTCAATGTTTAGCACGAAAAAAGTTAGCTTGCATTTAAATTTTTGCAAGGCATTTTAGGAATTTGTCGTTAGATTGAAAAAAATGTTATTGTTTACTGGAGAAACCGAAAAGAATGTTCAAATTTAAATAGGGCAAAGATAATTGATATTTTTGCTCAAACTAGGATCCTTGACAAGTCTAAATGGATGAACTGTTAATGGAATTGGGTCGAATGATCAATATGCGATGAAAATTGGTCTATTGGTGAAAAACTTGACTCGTACTTCTTAAGGATGCGAGTTTAAATTCTACGGTCAGCGTAAAACTCCCATTTAAGACTCAACTCTTCAAAAAATTTGATCTATAAAAAATATTGCTTTCATCTAATTAAAAAATATTATTAAGTGTGCGTTTGGTTAATGCTTTTATAAAATTTAATTTATTTAAATTTGAATTTAATATAAAATAATTTATATTTAGATACATTCAAATAAAAATAAGTTAAATCATAAATTTTATTATAAAAAATTACGTTTGAATTCAGATGCTACAAATGATAATAATTATAATTTTAAATTAAAATCAATTATATAGACATGATCAATTTTACTCAATTTTAACTTCCAAATTTGATTTTGCCTTCTCTAAATCTAAAACAAAAAATGCATTAGGTAAGTGAGAATTTTGAGTTTGGATCCTCTTGATCCAAACATGATTCAATCTCTCTTGATCTAAAGAAAATTGATATGTCATTAAAACTTATGAAACATCAATGGTGTTTAATAAAAATGTAAGATGTGTTAATTTTGATGTATCTCAATAACATATCAAATAATTTTTTATTTATGTAAAATTTTGCATTAATAATATATACGATATAAATTTTTAATTTAAATATAAAAAATTGAAAAAAAAAGAGTAAAATTAAGATAAATAGAAAGAATTGAGAAAAATTGAAGGCGAGATTTATATGCATAATTTATATGATATAAATATAATTTTTTTACATAAATTATTATTTTTATTTATAAGATTATATATATGAATATTTATAAGATATTATTTTTATTTATAAGATAATATATATGAATATTATGGAACAAGTATGGTAGTAAAATAATATTGCATGTACTTATCTATAGTCATTATCATTATCATGACTACTAATAGACAGAAATAGCCAATAAGAGTTATGTATATGGATTTTTTCTTTCATATGCATGATATTATTATTGCATTACATTGCATTAAGTTATTTTAAATTAAGCGCGGTAGAATGTATTAAGTTGTCTATTTTAGCCAACGTTAATACGATTTGTTTAGAATAAAGGCAAATGAGAAAATTAATTTAAATAGATGAGTTAAAATTTATATTTTGTCTATCACTCTAAAACAACATAATGATTAACAAAAATATAATCTTGAAAAAAAGAAAGAAATTCCTTTAAAGTGACCAATCGACAAATTTGTCATGACTTTAAAAACTCTCTAGACCAACCGATTAAATGTTTAGTCTCAAAAATTGCCTCCTCTATTTTAAATAAATATGAAAAATGTTTTACATGACATAATTCAACTTAAATAATTAATAAATGTAACACAAAGTGAATTATCAGGAGAACATAAATTTTTAAATATTATGTAAAATAATAATTCATAAAATTTCAGTTGAATTGCTAATTAGGATGGTAGAGTTTGAAGATGGCTTGAGTAAAAAGAGAAAATGAAAGCAGTGGAATCACATTGTGGGTGTCTCATTTTCAAGTTGTTGCGTGTTTGAAGAATTATGGAGAGATTTGCATAGCCCGGCAAGTTGACAAAAAATGAACGTTGTCTGGGTTTATATATCTTAGTAGTTTTAGTGTAAATATTCCTTTATTAGATAAGGGTATTGGTATCCTTAGTTTCTATAAGATACAATTACAATCCCTTATAGCTGTCTGTGAAATTCAAGTGGGCTCTTGCTAAGACTCTGTTACTGGGTAGTTTTCTAGTTACCTTTGTTCACTACTTCGATGGATGACGAAGCAGGCTCGCGTCTTCGGTTTTTTGTTGACAGTTGCTACTTGTAGAACTCATACGCTGTAGATGGTGACATGGTGTGTTACTAATATTACTGTGTGGATTTTGATTTTCTATAAAATAAAATATTAATGTACAATATGGTGTTGCATAACAAAGCTGTTATATAAGAGAGAGTAGAAAGCAAATATAAGAGAGGTAAGAAGAAAGACGAAAATTATTCAAAAATCAACCATAGAGTTTAAGGATATTTTAATAATTTATTATTATTATTTTGATAATATATCGTTAGTTATTATATACATATATAAAAGAAATTTAAAAATAAAGGGAGTGTCGTGGCATCTGCCCGCTCTAAGAAGATCCGCACTGACGAAGTTAAAATTGTTACACCAAATTGTTACACCAATTTTTTCATTTGTTAGATGATCGTCATTGTTTATAATATTTATCGTAGACACCTTGCTAGTAAAAAAAAAACGATTTTCAATCAACTGTCTCAGATTACCCCGAATTTTTTTCAAAAAATCACAAAAAAATCAATGAAGAGAACTCCCATAGAAGAAACTTCTTGTGGAATTCGACCCTCAAAATCCCAAATTCCTTTATTTAGACTCTCATATATGAAGAATTATTTTACACAATCATTATATATAGATTAAAGTGGTCAAAATAATAATAAAAGTATTAGTTTAAAAGTTTTTTTTTGCACTGTAAACCAATAATACATTGACATCCGATGACGATTTATTAATTTCTCACATCACCTTATTTTGGTTTTTTTATTTTATCAAAACACCATGCACGTTAAGGCATTTTGAAATTGATCAAATGAAAAGTTATCTGTTGCACAATAGTTGCATAAAACTATTAAATCTAGAGAGAGAATTTTGATTAAAAAAATTTGACAATTGTTGCACCATTCATCTGATGTAAATGATTCACAAAGAGATGCTTGTGACACCTCTAATTTGTAGACTCTCACCTAACTCTCAAATATATATATGAAAAGGATGGATTTAAATAATTAACATTTTGTCAAAATATAAACCCATTTTTTAGTTCAAATAATAATAATTGAAAAAGTTTTAATAATAATAGTTTAGTTTAATAGTCTAAAATATTAACAAATTTCAGCAAATTTTACTCTATTTGATGTTATCCTTCTTCATTTCCATGACACGTAAATTAAATTATTAGAGAATAATTAGAGAGAATTTTGTTTTGTTTTGTTAATTTTCGTCGACAATTTTACTTTATTTTCTATCAATGCTCAATAAAGAGCATTCTAAATAATGCAATAATCCATTTAATTACAACTAAACAATTAAATCAAAATTAACCACTATATTCTTCAATAGTATGATATTTTTTAAACATATATTTGAAATTAGCTAGAGAAAGTTTATAAGAAGATTGAATTGTATTATGTGTAAAAGTTAATTGTGCTTTATGCCAAAAATTGATTTAATTTTGTTTTCTTAACTATGCCGTACAAATTATAAAAAATATTTTTCATAGTTAAATTTATATGTGAACAAATGTGTGGATGATGTGTAATCTATTATGTGCTGTCCAAAATTAGTGATTCACCTCATTAATGATTAGGCCAACCCTTTAACTAACAATTTTCATATTTGCATGCCAATATTTCTCTACTTGTTCTCTCACCAACCCAACAATCCACTTCTCAATCACTCGCTTATCACCGTATTCAAAGCATTCATTATCCAAAAGTTGTAAGTGATAAATGACTCATTTGGTTTTTTTCTCTCTCTTTTCTATACCAAAAAAAATACTAATAAATATTTTTTAGACACTTATCAAATTAACAAAAGTAAAAAAAAAAAATGAAAATTGTATTATTCACACTTTAGAATTGTGAAATTTTTCACTCAAAACATGACCAATAATTAATAACGGTTAAAATCATTTTACCGTATGCAAATGTGTGATTTCTTATATTGCATAGAATCAAAATCCACAAGTATCATATCAATATACTCACTGAGAAGTTAACACGTTACATGTAGCATGTGATCGTGAACAAGTTAGAAGTGGATTTAATCATGGTGACAAAACTGCAATGTGGAACCTCAACCGCTAGTGATCAATCACAACACATGCTACGTCTATCTCGTGACCTACATTATGGTTGAACATTTCCTAAAGTAAGAAAATGGTCATGAAATGCCATTCACAATATCACATGGTAAAATATTGAAAGTTTCTAAATTTGTTTATCAAGACAATTCACAAAGAAAAAGAAGTCAGTAAATTATGACACTTCAATATACGTTTCTAGTTAAATTCCATGCATGGAGTCACATCAAAAATTATTACAGGTGTATGCTGACTCTATGATATATCTAATCTATATAGACTATACTATATATTTTTCATTAACGGGACCAACCAACATACAATGGAAATATGGGTCCGTGCAAGTGGAATAAAGTGTAACCTACTTTTCTGGGTGTGTTTTCAATGGTTTACTAATACCATACTATTATAATGTGTTTGATTGGTGTCCAAAAGTAGCAAAATAACTTGTGAAAAATCGACTATCTCCCTTCGATTATATGAATAAATAATATTTTAATATTTTTATAATACCTTTTATTTAATAAAAATTTATTTCTCATTGTTCTTCAACAATAAATGCCATAAAAAATATATTAAAAAATACACTTATTTTTTGTGAAATTAATAAAATTAATTACAATTAACAAAATGTCTAAAATGAGGTAACGATACTTTGATTACGGTTACTTTTTTTTTAATTAATTTACGAATAATAATAAATAAATGATTTATTAGTAGTGAGTCCTATTGAATGAATATGTGAGAGTAAAAAATAAATAAAATATTTTAAAATAATGTGGCACAGTAGACTCCATTTAATTAACTCAAATTCGTTGGAGATGCTCTTAACAAGTGTTTAGCTCGAAGGGGGTATAATTAAGGAGACTCAAACAAAAGGTTTATATATCAATGTGAGTTTTGGTTGGACCTCAATGGACCCTTTTCTTCTTAAAGTTTTAAACTTTGTTTGGAAATGTGACGTTCCTTTGAAAATATATTTATGGTTGGCGAACTCTTCATGACAAACTCCCTATAAGAGAAGCTCAACACAAGAGACGTATTATTAATTATTGATAATTTTGCTCTTTATCGTGTGTTTTGTTTTGGATACTTGGAATCTTTTATCCATCAATTTTTTGAATGCCCAAAAGCTACATAAATATGGGAATTGGTTTTCAATTGCGTGAACATATACATGGCAACAATATCAAATGTGATTGGGGCACAACAGTTTTTATTGTCTGATTAAATTAAAATAAAATAAAAAGGTACGTTATGTGATTTGGTTGTCGATTTCGTGTAGTTTATAAATTATGATAAATAACACAACATACTTGTAAGTTTTTTTCTGAAATTAAAACTCTAAATAAAAATGAATTTGTAATTTAATATTCGCCTTAAACCTGTACTTGAATCTTTCTACTAGTAATATAAAAAAAATACTAGTATAATACTTTTTATATAGAAAAAAAAATTATAATTTTTAATATTTTAAAAAATATTTTATATATACATATACATATAATTTAAAAATAAATTATTATATAATAATAATTATTTTATTATATTAATTATAATAAATTTTATTTTCAAATTTATTATTTTATGTGTATGAATGAGTGTGGGTGTGGCTCTGATTAATTGGATGTTGGGGTGGAAGAGATAAAACTCCATTTTTCTTATTATAATTACACACGATCACATTATATTCAGTACTTCTATGATATCAAAATCCAGGTTAAACTACGGTTCACCCACCTCCAACTCATCAACTCTGGCAGACCATTGATCTTCGATTTTGATTCTTCCACGCATAGGAAACTACGCCAATCAGATGTTGTTAGCTCCTATCCATGATAGGCTGGTTGATGGCGGTTCATGCCTAGGAGGTCTTATACACTCCATCACTAGCGAGATAAAAAATTGTCTCATGGATATGGATTTTGGAAGGAAAATGCATCTATAACAATTTGCCAAGTTTACTCAAATTGGTTTTTGTTGTTTTTTAGTTTCAAAATATATTTCAAAATTAATTTATGTCACCGAAGATATTATTGCATTTTGTTGTAAACTGGGTCGCTCTATTTAAGACGTTATTATATAAAATCGTTCTAAAATTACACTTTTAATATGGTGGTTAGAATCACTCCAAAGATTATAGTCACTCGTAATATGGTATTATGACCAATCATAAATCAAAAGGACTATAGCATGAAAAATTGCTTTAAAAGACTACGACACAAAAATCACTCATAGTTATATTATGACAGCAAGAGAGGCGACATGTGGCTCAAAAATACATAAAGCAAATAGAAAAGAAAGAAAATAGGAAGTTGATAAATACGTCTAACTTTAGTATACTTTTCATAAAGTTTAAAACTTATTATTAATTATATATTGATGAAATCAAACCACGTATGTTTTCTATCTAACGTAGAACTTTAGTATTTATAAAGTTGAAAATTACTCAATATATAAAAATAGTCTAATATAAAACTTCAACAATTTTTAAATTTACACATTAACATACTTTATATTCCAACAGTTCTGTAACAACAATATTCCCCTTACTTTTTAAGAACCCCATAATTTCGGCCCATTATTTAATGGGGTCTAAGGGAGGGGGCTCTAGGGGCTCATAGACTCCTAATATTTTGTTAATTTTAAGATTTTTTTTCTTGAAAAAAAATGGGAAATTTTTTATCGAAAAAAAAATTAGACATTTTTTATCGAAACAAAAAATTGGACATTTTTTATCGAAAAAAATCAGAAATTTTTTATCGAAAAAAGTCAGAAAATTTTTATCGAAAAAAAATCGAAAAATTTTATAGAAAAAAATATAAAAAAAATTATCGGTGAAAAAATTGAAAAACTTTATTTCTAAAAAGGAAATCGATTCTTTTTTAAAAAAGTGGGTCTATGGGCCTCTTAAGGCCACAAATTTTTAGGAGACTTTTAATTTAAGAAGTTTTGTTTTTGGGACTTTATTTTAACTCCTTCAAAATATACGCTGAAATCAATAATTAGAGAACTTGTCAAATTAACGGCTCTAATTGTTCCCGAAACAAAGCTCAACTAAGCGAAACCCATCCAATCCATATATATTTTGGTGCATTTTGCGATTATTCTTTATACCAACATGGCATTCGTACTTTTGGGCATAAAGTTTAGGTGAAGATATTTGTATTATATAGTGTCCTTTCAATGCATATTCCAGCATGAACCATGCTCCACTATATGACCCTAACTTAAAATTTTAAAAATCAAACAAAATATATATATATATATATATATATTGTATTAATTTAACATCAATCAAATCATCATTTTATTTATACAAATAATTAAATCATAAACTATTATTTTTGAAGATGATTATCATCATTAAAAATTTTGATAATTTTTATAAACTGATTCACGCTTAACCATGTATAAAAGTAGATATGGATATAATTGTGATTTTAATATCTAAGTTAGGTTACATTTGGTGTTATTGACATTTCATTGGAATTTTTAATTCTACATTTCTTCTTTTAATATTGTTGGGGTTGTTCAGTTTGTAACTCCACATTGCCATAATATTTTTGTCTTAGTCTTTTTTGCTTTTATAGATAAGATAATATAATATTATGATAAAAAATTTACATACATTTGTGAAGTCATATGTTCAAATTTAGAATATTATATATATTAAATTTAAAAATATCGATATTTTATCGATTAAACAAATATTTTTATTTATTAGATTTTAATAGTTTGAGACAAATTTGAGATTGTGATGAAAAAAGTTGATTGAGAACCAATCTCATGTTTTTATTTTTAATTTGATGAAAGACAGTAAAGATTGATTAAGTCTATAAAAAAAGGGATAAAGGTTGATGAAGAACATGATAAATATAAAAAATAAAACAAAATAAAAATTATTTGAAATTTTTCTTTTAAATAAAAACTTATTAAAAATATAAATGATTTGAATTTGTCACTTAATTTATATGATGGATACGCTACTCACAGTGTTAACAATAACATGAACATTTTTTTTTCTAAGGAAGATAGATGGACGTTTTAAAAAAGACCACAACATTCAAATTTTGAGATATAAAAAATAATTAAAAACACTTAAAACTCTAATCCAAAAAATAGATTATACTTAAGAAACATCCGGATAATTTTATCCAATTTTAATAAGGCTATTTAAGCTTCTATATGTGTTGCGCAAGTTTGCTAGGATAGTAGGTTTGTAGTGGATGGTGTCGTAGCTTGCAATGGGTTCAATAATTTTAGCTAGGTTCAACTAAACCATAATTTCGTTTATTTTATTGCCCTTATATTCCTTCCATTGTTGTTTGTCTCGAACTAGTTGGCACTTAAAAATTATGATTTATAATCTGTCTCTGCTCTTACATGTTGGTATATATTAAGAAGTGCAAAGTACTTCTACAAGAGTTGCAAATAACTAGCTAGTTAAAAGGAAAAAGTAACGTGTCACGAAATCCAACTTTCAATGGAAACTATAATGTGGATATATAGAGTTAACGATGAATAAATAAACAAACATAAAAACACAAATAAAAAGAGAACTTTTGTTAAGATTTCATAAACAAAATAATTAAAAGATAAAAGTTAATAGAGTAAAAATAACTAAATAAGTATATATATATATATATATAAAGATATAAAAAATTAAAATACTCTTACTACTAATATATAATAATATTATCTTATATATATAGAGAGAAATACCGTATTCGGTGATAAAGGATAATTATTATGAAAAATAAGAATTATTAATAATTAGATGTAATTGTTTTTGTGGTCGTTTAACTTAATTTCAGATAACACTTCAGTTATTTACCTTTTTTTTTTTGATTTGGTCCTAATTTGTTTAATTGTAAGTAAACAATTTGATATTTTATATTTTAAAATGTTAACAATGTTATTATTTTTTTACAAAAAATTTATCAAAACTTTCAAACAAAACTCATAAAATT
>JBBPBS010000276.1:16333989-16351465 GCA_037974835.1 Cicer judaicum
AATTCTAAATTAATAATATTTAAATAAAAAAATTGTTAGAATATATAAACCTGAAATAACATTTTCATTAACTATTACAATAATTGAAATTTAAAATTTGTGAAATTTGAGCTGGTAAAATATTACAATAATAAAGATTGAAATTTGGAAGTTACAATAATATTACAATAAACAATAAAAATACAAATTTAATAAAAATAAAATCCTTGAGTCAAGAAAATATAAAAATAATATTTTTATTAAAAAAAATTAATTCAAATTATTACAAAAATAAAAAGAAAATAAATTTAGAAATATTATAACATATAATATCTAAGAATTATTGAATAGAAATACAATCACATAATTTATTTAATAAATAATTTAATTTTATACATTAATTAAATATAATAATTGTTATTGATAAAAAAAAAAAAAGGAGAGAGATAGTATTTAATGATCGGATGTGTGTCGCTCTGAAAACCATTTTTATTTATTTGCACTAAAACAAGAAACTTCAAACTAAAAGAAAGAACAATACACGTTGATTGAAGTTAGATTATGACGATATTATAAAGATCATAGTCATTTGTTATTTATTTCATCGGATAAGAGTGATACTTGTGTTTCACCTTCACCTATATTCGTAAAATGAGTATTTATTTTGATTTTGAATTTGAAGTACCGGCATATATTTGAAGATATTTATGGAGACATTTAAAAAAAAAAAGTATTATTGTACAATTATTTTCACAATTAAGGAAGATAGAAAATTCATCTCTTTCAAGGGTGGGTCCTGAAATTATCGAACAGGGACTAGAAAAAGTTTAATAATAAAATATCAATTTTTTTAAATAAAAAATACAAACACGTTGAAGATTGATGATATCTTTAAGATAACCAGTATCTATTATCTTCACATCTTTAAGATAACCAATATCTATTTAATAAGTTAACCGAATATTTGAATCTCCCGCAATATTATTAAATGATTCAAATATCTTATACATGTGTCACACAATATGTATATATAATATAATAATGTTATTACATATAATATAACATTGATATTTTAAATTAAGATTTAATTGTAATTTTAGTCATTTTATTTTTATTAATTTACAAAATTAGTTTTTTTATTTTAAAAGTCGACAATTTTAGTTTATCTCTCTGATTTTTTAACTAAAAAATGATGATGTGAGATATTTTAAATAACGTAATATATAATAAAATGGTATAAAATAATTAATATCTATAAAATTGAAATAAAATATCGTAAAAACTTATATTTCAACTTCGATAATTTTTTCACATTTTTAATTAAATTAATGACAGATAAATAATTATTGCATCTAGATAGTTTTATATTATAGAATTGTATGTCACATTATTAAAAATATGTAAAATCGCCATTTTTTAATTTAAAAATGCGAGAAAGAGATAAAAAAAATTTGACTGCTAAAATAGATGAATCAATTCCATGAATTAATAATAATTGAAGAACAAAAAATATAACTAAACATTAAATTAAAAAGATGTTTATTATTTGACAAACGTAAAATATGAAACATTGACAAGACACCACCATATTAATTTTCAATCAATTTTGTATTTTTAAAGTATTTTCTATATCTATATTAGTGTGGTCAATAACGAAGTTTCATATATTATATAGTTAATTTTAAAACGAAGTGTGTTATTTGAACATAAAAAAATCAAACTTCATATTTAATATGGTATAAATAAATACAATTGAGATGCGTGTGATATTAAAATTAAAAAAAAAACAAATATATATATATATATATATATTTTGAAAGGTGAAAAAACTAAAATAAAAATATATTTATTTTACTCCACTAAATAAAATATGATTTGATTTGAAAAACTCTCTTGCCAAAATTACCTTTTTTTGTCAAAAGTGCTTCCTTAATTATGATGAGCATAAATGTATATATAAGTAATGTAGGTGTATTATTGAATAAAAAAACGAACACAAACGGAATCAATTGCAATGGATTTTGAATATTCTTTATATTATTGTTAATTAAATTTTGCTTTAAAAAAAGAGAGAGAGAGACCGCTGGACCTCGATCTCAAGCTGTTACACCTCACTTTTTTTCAACACAACCAAATATCTTACACCATTAAGCCCGGTTATAGTAATCTTTTTCACTTTTAGTTATTTTTCTTTTTGTGAGAAAAATTATTTTTAAAGTTTTTTTATCTTAAAAAAAAATTCATCATAATTAACCGTTTGATCTGTGCGAGGATATTCTACTTTAATTGAGTGCGGATGTGAATTTTTTTCAAAATTAAAATTCACGGCGGATTTGGGAGTGGCGATATTCACCTCGCATCTTCACTCGAATCCGCCCCACAAGTAATATTATTATAATTTTTAAATTTTATATACATATACATATTAAATATACTTAATAATTTTTTAAATATTAAAATTATAATTGTATCTCTTTAAAAAATATTTTTTGATTTTATTGTTGTATAATAATAATTATTTTATTATATTAATTATAATAAATATAATTTTTAAATTTATAATTTTATATATATCAATGAATGTGGGTACGGGCGAAGAAACCCGATTACGAGCGGAGATGAGGATCTAAATTCCACACCCGCTATGAAACAGAGGTGGGTGTGGATTTTTCTTAATTAGTCGAGTGCGAGGATGGAGGAGGTAAAATCCGCTCACGCCAGCCCCATTGTTATGTCTAATCAGATTTGAACTTGAAGTTAAAACTGTCAAAATGAGTTAGCTCAAATGGACCCGTTCACTAAAACACATAGATTAGGTCTAATAATTTTGATTCTAATTTTTCTAAGACTTTTTAACTTGGTCCCAATAAACCGCCCATAGCCTATTCGAGCTAGCCCATATAGATATTGAGTAATAACAAATTATAAAATAATAAAATGAGTCCTCATAAAAAAAAAGTTCAAAAAATATCCAACCATTTAATTGGTTGGATATATATATATATATATATATATTTAAAGTTTTAGTTTAATGCTTTTTAAAATAAAATTGCATTTTCAGTAAAAAAAAATGTATTAGAATTTCTTTTTATTTAAAAAATAATAAAGTCAAGTTTTCCTTACTAAATTATTCTGTCCCTCCTTTTAACACGATAACCACGGAAACCTTACAAGACTCATATTTTTATCATTTTTTCATGGGCCATTTTTATTTTTATTTTGCTTATAAAAAACATGCCTGCTATCCACAGACATATTGGCTATTACCCATAAATTCCTGTCTATGGTCTAACCATACAGTTATACATATATTTTGGGAATTTCTACTCCCTTCATTCTTGAAATCCCTCTAATATTTGTTTTTTCAATTTAACTCTCTGCGTTAACTAATTTACGCTGATAATTTATTTAGATTGATCAATTTAAATATTATCGATCTTATAGAATTTGATAGTACTCTTCTAAAAATTAAAAATGTCCAAACTCTCAAAACTCATCTCTAAGATTACTTTCTCCAACAAATTTACCTAAAATACGTTACATTTAGCAAGTTTTGTACTCACAGGAGATAAGTTCTTATTTCTATTGGTTTTCATGCTACTTTGTAAAGTCCAGTTGAAATTTTGTTCTTTTTCAAACTCCATGTAAGCAAATGGAACTAAAATAACGAAGTGATAATCAAACATCAATGAACTATATTTGTGTGTTTTATTTGTTGAATTCATTTGTAGTACCAAAAAAAAGTAATGTTAGCGATACTCCTTCTTATATTTTATTTTCGATACTTAGTTTTTGTTGAGTAAAATGTATAAGAATCCGATTACTTTATGTAGAACCTATTTTTAAATGGTAAAATTTTGACAATTTAAATTAAATTAAAATAATTAGTTTTGCCAAAACTCTATTTATAAGAAAAGGAGAATATCACAACTTTATAGATAACAAAATGTCCATAAGGAAAAAAAAAACTATTGGACATTTTTAATTTATCTAACTTCATTCAACGTTTTATTTTGTAATTATTTATCTTTTTATCACATAATCAACACATCATTTTTTATCAAAGCATTTTTTTAAGAGATTCAAAGTTAATCTGAGAGATGAGTTAAGAGAATTCATAAATAAAAGTGATAAAAAATGGAAAGAAATTTATTCTCAAAAAACATTTTACTAACAATTATTATCTGCATTAACATTTCTAACATTGACTATTCAGCCTTTAAAAAAAACAATCAGTCTATTTCTTTCCTTCTCAAAGTTGAAAGTAAGTATATGGTTGTCCAAATAACTTTCTTATATAAAATAAAAGAATAAAAAAAATAACATAAAACCTCCATCCATATATATAACATTAATCCATTTAGCTTTCTACCATAACATTTAGAGTCCATTTACCTTAGCATATGAATGATGGAATATCACTTTGACAATGGGTCTTCCTCATCTCACTCCAACCACAACTACCTTCAACAAACGTCCCTCACTTCACAACGCAGCCTCCTCTCAATCCCTTCCCTCAACAACACTCATCATCACCACAACCACCACCTCATCACAACCCTAAAAAATGACACATCATCCTACACTTCCTCTCTCACTCTTTTCGGTAATTTCCTCCTCACAGGTTCATCCGACAGAGAAATCACAACATGGAACATAACCTCTCAACAAAACACAACAACAACAGCAAACAAAGTAATCGCAGGAAAAGGTGCCGTTAAATCTTTAATAATTCAACCAAACACAGACACTCTTTTCAGCGCACACCAAGACCACAAAATCCGCGTTTGGAAATTAACCAACGACCAAACAAAATACACACATTTAGCAACACTTCCAACACTTGGTGACCGTGCCTCCAAAATTCTAATCCCTAAAAACCATATACAAATTCGTAGACACAAAAAATGCACGTGGGTTCATCACGTGGACACTGTTTCTTCACTTGCTCTCTCTAAAGATGGAAACTTTTTATACTCTGTTTCATGGGACAGAACAATCAAAATCTGGCGAACCAGAGACTTCACTTGTTTGGAATCAATAACCAACGCTCACGATGACGCTATAAACGCGGTTGCAGTTTCTTACAGTGGAGTCGTCTACACTGGATCAGCTGATAAAAAAATTAAAGTATGGAAAAAACTCGAAGATGATGATAATAAGAAAGGCAAAGAGAAACAGAAACATTATCTAGTTGACACGTTGGAGAAACACAACTCTGGAATAAATGCATTGGTTTTAAGCAGTGATGAAAGTGTTGTATATTCAGGTGCGTGTGACAGATCAATATTAGTTTGGGAGGAATATGAAAGTGGAAAAATGATAGTGGTTGGTGCTTTAAGGGGACATAGAAATTCGATATTGTGTTTGGCTGTTGTGTTGGATTTAGTGTGTAGTGGTTCAGCTGATAAAACAATAAGAATTTGGAGAGGTGTTGGAAGAGAGTATTGTTGTTTGTCTGTATTAGAAGGACATCAAGGTTCGATTAAGTGTTTAACTGCAGTTAGTAATTCGGAATCTGAAGGCTCTTTTCTGGTTTATAGTGCTAGTTTGGACTGTCACATAAAACTGTGGCAGATTTATGTTCCTGCTATTATCTAAATTTCTATTCACCATTCTTCTTCTTTTTTGTTACTTCCTATTACTACCTCAATTTTCATATTTTCTGTTACTGTGCTTGATTTCAATGTAGAAGAACTATCATCATCCGTGTATGGCTTTACCAGCTGGTAATTTTTATTTTTGACTGATTAATATGATTTTTTTTTTAAAGTGAAAAATGAATTATTTTAATAATATGTAGCTAGTAATTTGAAGATAAAAATCATGTTTTGAATCAAAAGTAATAATTTGTAGCTTTAAATTTAAATGAGTTCTACTTTTTAACAAACAAATATCTCAATCAATTCTACTGATATTTCAAAATCAACTTTTATAGTCCAATTTCAAAGTCAATTATAAGATCACCGAGAGTGGAGTTCCTTATCTTATTTAGCATCCATCTAAACAACCATATTTATTGTGGTTTTGAAAAATGTATTGCCTATTTAGATGAATGTCTAGTAAAGAACCTTATATATCTTCATTTTTTTTTTCAAGATCTCACTCAATAATTTAAATTAAAATAAATTAATATTGTTAAAAATATAGTTATATTATTATTAAAATTATAAATGAATTATGTATACGTATGAGACTCACTTAAACATCTAACAAGATTAGGATTCTTTTTTTTTTTCTTTAACTACTCACTTAAACATCTAACAAGATTAGGATTTTTTTTCCTCATATTTAAAGAAGATAGACACAATTCATTTTTTATTTTTGTGTAATAAATTTATTAAATTTGTTGTTGTATCTATCTCTTTTTAAATATGAGAGAAAAAATGATAAAGAAATATGAGAGAAAAATGATAAAGAAAAAGAAGATGATTCAAATTACTTAAAATAACTTATATGTGAGAAGTCTAACGCTCTCAAATTAAATTGATAATAGTAGCCGGAAACATGAGCTCGATATCTAGCGCAACAAAAAAAAATTGCATAGAAAAAAAAAATCATTAAGGTTTATAGTCAATTATATACTTTTATTTTTACCTTGTATTGCACAGTTGTGAGTTGTGTATCGAAGAGTTTTGTTGCTGATTCTTCATTCTACATTGTTAGTGATTTCCTACGATAAGATAGTAGTTTTGACTTTAGAGCATATTAGGCATGACAATTTTAGTCAATTGTGTATATACTATCATAAAGTGACGTACGATGCTTTACTTTGTGTATCTCATGGGAGCAAATAATGGAATTAAACCATAATTATTTTTTCAGTGTTCCAACTTCCTTTCCTCCCACAATCCATCTCACATTCAACTCACTAATGTCTGCCTTGAGCAATACTACATCACATACAGTTTTTTTTTTCTACTTATATATTCTTTTATATCCACTAAAATTTGAGTTACATATATTCCTTTTTTATTTTTCCTTAAATACTCCCCTCTCAAATTAAATTCTCTGAATGCCTTATTTGTTTGTCTCAACAAGAAGTCATTTATTGGAGAAACGACTTCCTGAAGAAGAAGTTTTTTTATGTCGATAGGAAGTCATTCCCGGGACGTTTTTATTTGTTATATTTTAAAAAAAAAAAACGCAGTTGGAAGTAGCTTCCCCGAAAAACGACTTCTTATTGACATAAAAAAAATTTCCTCTTCAAAAAGTCGTTTCTCCGAAAAATGACTTCCTATTGAAAAAAAAAATAGGACATTTAAAAAATTTAATTTGATGGTGGAACATTTAAGAAAAAATAAATAAATATATATATATATATATATATATAAACTCCTAAAATTTAGATTACTCGCTATTTTAGAAAGGAACTTCTAGTTAACCTAATATTTTGAAAGAATTCGATACAATTTGCTTTTTAGTTATAAGTGAATGATTTTTTAATCAATAAACTATTTGTTAACTTTTGAAAAACAACTGTAATAGAAATATTTTGTAAACACAAATATTGACAACCGAACATGGTATACATATGCAATCGAATTTTATTTTATTTTAATGTTTTTTCTTACTTCATTCGGCGTGCACCACATCACGTTCAGCATGGTATTAACATGTATTTGTACATTATCTACCTTTTTATATTTAATAACACAGCTCTTTTTGTAAATGTTTGTACTTTAAAATATACAATTTCATAAAAAGAACCAGCATTTTACTTTCAATAAAGATCTCTCTCTATAACAAAATCCCAGTAGAATGTCTATTTTTAAAATTTAGTGTCTAATATTTTTTTATATCAATTTAGTCCAAACTTATCTTGTCTTTGTAAATTAAATCTGAGGTTTAAAAAAATGGATAATTTTATAAAATAAACTTAAAGTTTATAATTTTACAAGGACTACAATTTTTCTAACCTTATTCAGAAAATATATATTTAACATTCACTATTATTACTTATTAGTAATAATAAACTTTACAATTCTTTTAAAGGATCATTTGCACTATATTTAGCTACTACGATTTTTGAAACGTTATCACATAGCTTTCTATTAAACAGAACTCAATAATTCAGCAATTTGTTACCAGAATAATTGCATCAAAAATCATTTTAGTGCAACAAGTAAAAGGCTTTACAATTAAAAAAAGATACAATTATTGACATATTTAATTAAATTATTTTGCATCTAAAACAAGGTAGAAATGAATTAAATAAAATTATAACAAAAAATTATAGAAAAATATTGTTGTTAGTATTAAAAAAAACCTCTATTTTTTTTAATTAAATTGTACTTTAAAAATCATTTTAAGCCTCAATAAGTATTTGACTTGTCGTGCTTAGATCACTTTACTTTTTATTTTCTACAACTAGCACACATTTCAAATCTACAAACAATATTTGATATTAAAGTTTTGATGTTGATTTATCATTTTCCATTAGAATATGTATGTACGCATTGCTAGAAATTTCTCTTCGATACAACATATATAATTAATTAAGATTTAAATCAATAGAAAAGACTTAAGTTATTTAATTTCATAATTACCAATAAAAAGTTTGTTTTCAATTTATTTGTTTTTGTTTCAATGAAAAGTTGTTTAATTCCATGAAATTACTAGTATAACATAAAACGTATGATCTTAAATTAAATTGTTTTTTAGCTATTTTTTTTTTATAAAATCTAAAATAATTTGCCTCATCTATAAGTTATAATGTCAAATTTGAATCTCTATGCTCAGTTAATACGAACGTCAAGTAGTTTTCGATGACTACATTTCTGTGTGAAGAAGAACCTGAGGGGTGTTAGGCAGCATTCTTTTTTCTAATGCCACCGTTTCTAACCTAAGATAACCTTGTTTGTAAAATACGCTATCTTCTAATGTGATAAACATTCACATTGACTTTGGAAGTACTTAACAGGCATAAGACACACATTATGGTAGCTAACCTTGCTTTCAAAGGTGACCCATTGTCCCATTCTTGTTTTTAATTGATGTTGAAGGATTGAATTCAATGACATGGTCGACGGAGTATTGGTTTGTTTAGAAGTTTTTAAGTTGGTTCAGACTTTGATTTTAGAGTCTTAAATCCACGGTTTGCAAATGATACACTTATGTCAATACAAGAAAACATTCATCTTGTGACAAATTTAAAAAAGATTTTGTGATCGAAAAAAACATTTACAAATTACTAATTGAAAACACCGTAACAAATATTAAAATTTAAATTGATTGTTGCTCAAAAAAATTCTCCCAAATCAAAAATATTTTTTTATTGATTCTAACATTTGTGCGGCCAAAAACGTCACAAAATTGTTGGAGGAAAAAATTATTTGAATTTGTGGTGGTCAATACCCTCACAACGAACTTGATTGATTTGTTGTCGGATAATATTTCATTAAATAATGATGGAAGAAGTGGAACTAATGAGCAGAATAATTATTATGATGGTTGATGTATTTGAATTTTTTTTTTGGTTTGTATAAATATATTATACATTATTATTTAATTGTGGTGTGTTTTATTTAGTTTGTATAATATAATTTATTAATTTTGGAATATTTTATTTTATTTTTTATAGTAATAATTTAATTGATATCAATATTATATTTTTATATATAATATTATATTTATATTTATATTTTCAATTTTTAAATTATAATTAACATTAAATTTTTATATAGAATATATTTTTTTAACATTAATTTCAAGTTTTATAAATATTTTTGTTCTTTTTAATAAACTTACTCATTTGTAGCGGCTTAAGTCCTCACAACTTATTTTTTTTTTATAAGTTTCATCCTTTGTGGTGACATATATCCTCACAAATGGGACAATTTTTGGTGACCTTAGCCCCACAAATTTTTGTGACGATCTAAGTATTCACAAATTTGTGGCGGACTTTTCCGTCACAAATTTATGAGGACTTTTTCTTTGTGGCTGTTTTGGCTATCATAAAATTTTGTGATTGAGTTATTTGTAGCCGCCTTAGGCCACAAAAAATGAAGATTTTCTTGTAGTGTGTTGGGAGAAAAGAATTGGACAAATATCTTAGCTATTAAGGTTACCCTTATGTTGTTTGAGCTGGTTTTAAGGGTCAAAGTGAATTTTCACAAGAGTTTGTTAGTGGGTGTGAATGTTAATAGTTATTGGCTAGATGAGGCATCTTGTATCGTTAATTGTAAGAGCGGTCAACCATTGTTTACATATCTTGGTCTCTCAATTGGAAGTAATCTGTGAAGAATGACATTTTGGGCGCCTCTAATTGAGAGGGTTTGTTCTAGATTGTCCAGTTTGAGGTCTCACAATTTTTCGATAGGTGGTCATCTTATTCTTCTCAAAGATGTCATGTTTGCTTTACCAATTTATTTCCTTTAATATTTCAAAGCTCTAACAAATATTATTTCCAATCTTTAATCTTTTTTTAAATCTTTTATGTTAGGGAGTGAGTACTCAAGAGAAATTAATTGGATAAAGTGGAATAATGTTTGTCTAGGTTAAGAGAAATGAGGGTTGAATATTCTAAAGTTGCATGAGTTTAATTGTGCACTATTAGGAAAATGATTTTGGAGGTTGAGGACAGATCAAAGTAGTATGTGGTTTAAAAACAAAGTATAATGTGGATCAGGATGTCATGAAGGGTTAAAGTAGTAGGGAGCCTCTTTGGTGGAAAGATACTAAATAAATTGCCAAAGATGTGAGTTTAGGTAACAGAGAATGGTTCAAAAATAATATGTTCAAAGTTGTGGGTAATGGGGCCAACGCATCAGTTTTCTATGCGAGAGAATTAGTAGATTGTTTGGGATAGCTAATAACAAAAATATGTCAGTAACAAATATGTTTTGAGAGGGAGAAGATGTTGATGGTCTAGGATTGAGTTGGAGAATACACTTGTTTGCATGGGAGTAGGATTTGGTGTGTGACTGATGTGTCATGTTGTCTAAGGTTTTTATGTACGAAGTCGTTTCGGATATGTGGTCTTGAAAACTATAGAACATTGTGGTGTTTACTCAATTAAAAGTCCATACTAAATTTTGATTCCGACAAAGGATGATAATGGATCTCACGTGATCGACTTTATTTGCAACAAAGTGCCACATTTGAAAGTTGAGTTGTTCATGTTAAACAATTGTATTTCTACGAATGACAACTTGACAAAGCGTTGACTAGTGAAATGAAATAATTTATTAGGTATCTCTAGGTGTGGAGATGAAGAAATTGTACAATACTTTTCTTTGATTGTTTGTTTTTGGTAAGATGTGGGTTCAACATTGAAGTGGTTGGGAGCAATTAGTGTTCTTCAGCGTGACGCCTTGAAGCACGCTCGACAATTTTTCAATTTTTATTTGATTAATAAAGCTTCCTCGTGAACGTTTTCATGTTATTTGGCTAGCTTCCATTTTGATCATTCGAAAAGATCGTAATAATTAAGTCTTTGATCAAAATGTTAATTCTTCCGAGCATCTTATTGATAAAATCAAGTTACAAGCTTAATAGTGGCTTAAAGCTCATAAAAAGAGCGTTTGAATTTAACCAATGGTGGACACATCTCATTGAGTGTTTGAGCATTTGCAATGTTTTTTAATTATAAATAATTTTTTTTTTTTTTGGATTACTAGATTGGGAGATTCATTTATCATCAAATTATTTTGGTATTTTGGGGGAGATTGTTCTCCATTATCATTTGATTTTGTTGTATTTTTGTTAACCATTTAATTCTATTTTGGCACGTATTGTACTTGAATAGGTGACTGATTATATCTTAAAAGATAAACAAAAGAATTTTTTTGCAGAAAGTTATTCAAAATACAACATAATTAAATCGATATCATCAATCTTAGGTTAGATCTGCTTCATCAAGTCATCACCAAAACAAAAACATGAAAAACATTCAAGAAGAAGAATAAGAAAAAGAAGGAGGACAAAAAGAAACAGATTATATTCTACATGTTTAGTTGTTTGTTGGTTTTCACAATTTAAAGTTCGAAAGAACAAAAGAAGATGGAGAGATGGAAGTAGATTGCTTGAATGTTACAAAAATGAAATGAGAGAGACAAATAGCATATCAACAAAGAAGAGTAATTTATTGTTAGAGTTTAAAAATAAGTAAATGTAAAAGTAATGAAACCAATTTTTCTTATTTCGAATCCATCAAAAAATATCTTCATATTTCATGTTTTTTTTATTATGGTGTTTGATTTTCTTCTAGCCATTGTTATGCATGATTTTAATAAAAAGTATATCATAAATCAAATATGTATGTATTAATTATGCATATTAAATAACAAACATTAAATATATTCCACTTACTATTCAGATGCATTAATATTATCGTTATGTTTATGCATATATTACTAAAAGAGTATGGAGTATTCGTGATTTAATATCTGAATACAACCAATTTTGCACATCCGTCTATCCGTTTCAGCTGATTCAATCCGCTTAGTTACGAGTAGTTAGGATTTCTGACAGACCGTGAATTGTATCCACCAATATCTATAATATATATCTTCTTGCAACTTTTTGTGAACGAATGTATTTATGTGTGTCACTTTTGTTGTAAATAAACAACACTTCACTAAATAAATATTTTTTTTTCATGGCGGCGTATTTGTATGTATGTCAAACAGTTCTTAGTATTATATTTATTTATTTATTTTTTGCTTAATAACCTTATAAACAAAAAAATCTTATAATTTATTAAAATCAAAATACAACTAACAAATTTAATATCTGTCTTTTTACTATTAAACTAAACTATTAAAATTAATTTGGTATTATAAAGAGAATTGGGTCCATCTGAAAAAAAGAAAATTGATTCAAGAACATCCGATATAGATCAACAACAAATATATAAATACAATTCATATTGACAAGTTTTTTTCCTCAATGATTTTATATATAAGTACACTTATTGAGGATTTCAATAGCACACCTTGTGGTGTACGTTTCAGTTTCACTTTTTTTTCTTCTTATATTTACACAAATTATTTCTTTTTTGATGTTTTTGATTCCAATGTATGTGATGCGAGAAATGGGTAATATGTATCTAAATCATATGTTGCTCAAGCCCAACTTTTAGTGGGTTGTCGTTGTGCCTCTTAATGCCATGGACCAGCAAGCATTCCCAAGGCCCACGGAAATGGGCTTTAACACGTAACTAGGAAAAATATAAATTTTAGTTTGAGTCACTTTCGAATATTGTTATTGAATATGTACTTATCCACTACTTCACTTGATTTTGTAACAATTAATATTTATAATCAACATGAATGATATGTGAGATGTGCAAAATGACCACTGGTTTTGCATATTGCCCTTAAAAGTTGACCTCTGACAAGTTTAAAATGGTCAATCATTAAAAAAAAAAAATACACTACAAAGATATTGAGCTTAGTAGGCAATTTATTCTTATTCAGGTTCATACACATCAAATTCTACTTATCATTCTACTCATCATCTTATAGAAAAACTCTATTTATATACATTCTCTCTTTTAATTCTTTAAATCTTCAATCACTATAAGATTATCAAATTTAAAAAAAAAATTAAATCTACCAACTTAATTAATTAAGTACCACCATCATCCCTACTCAATAAATTCTCAAGCTTCATCCATATAAATTTTTTTGAAGGCATATGCATCTATCTCCAGTTTTAACTTTTAACAAATTTTAAACCAAATATCATAAGAAGAATGTGATGGTGTGTTAAATGGCTAGGATAATTTGGTTTAAGGTTTACTGGAAAGAAAAACTGGTAAATGTGTGTGAGAGTTGCTACAGAATGGAAGTTATGAACTTTTCATTATTCTTAGCTACAACTATTGGAAATTTTTTGTTTCCTCGCCCAAGAACAAAGAACAAAAACAAAAGAGCTTTTTGAGATGGATATACGTGTTAAAGAAGAGAGATTCAACTATTGAAATTTAGGTAAACTAAATTCATAACCCATATTTGGCAGTGTACATGTAAAAAGAAAGACAAAAAAAATTATTTTGGACTTGTTTGTATAAAAATTATTTATCTAAAAAATTAAAAATCTGAATTAGACTTCAAAGTTCTTAAATTTATAACTATCTATCCAAAAAAAATAATAGAATAAATTAAATTTTTATTTACAATTTTTTATTTCAAATGTCTGCACAAAAACTTAGTGGAGATGAAAGTAAGATTGTGAGAGATGATGGAGAATTAAGGAGATGAATTTGGGTGGAGCTTTGAAGGTCATGGTTGTTGAGAAATGTCATATATGAAAGTGAGATTTCATGTGGAGAGTATATGATATTCCAGTGAGGATGTGATAAATCTAAAAGTTAAAAATTTATAGTTCATTTTGAACGTACATACTAAACGGACCCCTCTTTGTATAATATATTTAGTGTTTGTTTAATTAATTAATAATTTACTAGTAAATTATGGAATTAAAATAATATATTATAAAAAATAATAATTAAAATAATGTGGCCCAACCAACTCCTTTTGAACCAAACAATTTGCTTTTATTTTATTGAACAACATATTTCAACCATCATTACTTTATATTATCTGAGTTCATTTCTCCATAAATAAAAGGGTTAAAATAAAAATAATAATAATATTCTTTTGCAATAATTAAAAATACAATTTAGTTTTCTTTTTTTTGAAAAAAAACTAAATTAGAAATATTGTAAATGATAACCACTTCTTAACAAAGGTTAGAAGAAGAAAAAATCTCAATACAAAGCTTGAGTTCAAATAAATATATAGCTAATTCAATATATGAGGCAGTAAATAAATTATCAAGATTGCAGATTTTAACTCTCTTTAGATTAAATTTATTTAAAATTATATACTAATATAAATGCTTGTAGTCTATTCGACACAATTATCTACTAGTTCAAATTTATAAGGCATCTTAACAAACTTTTGAAATAGATGGAGCAATGCATTGCTCACGGGTACCATACCCAATTATCGTCTGATCATGAAAATAAATACTATTGTTTTATATATATATATATATATGAACTCACACAATTGTGAGGTGTTGGAATTAAACATAAGATAAGATGTCCAACATATTAATATCAACATTTATTTTAATTGAGTTATAACTTATTATTCATATATTTTAGTGTGTAATCGTTTTTTTAATAATTCAATCGCATAATTTGTACATCTAAACACTTATTTTTTATATGAATACTTGTTATTATAGTAATTAAAATCCACGTAATTTATAAATATAAGTCACTTTTATGACATAAAATTTCATGCGATAAACTCTTACTACCCTATTCTCTTACATATAAATAAAAATAAATTAAATTAAATATTCTTATTACTCTACTCTTAAATATAAATAAAAGTAAATTAAATAAAATTGTTTATAGTCTAAATTTTATACTTTATTATGGATTGACAAAAGGCCTAATCCTACTTTACTCACCCGCTCTAGCCAAGCATGACTTCCCACCGCAAAAGTCTTAGGGTTTCTGAATTCACGACCAAAGCATTGTTGGGAACGATCCCTTCTGCCACACTCAATGACAATTATGTGACATTCAATGTCATTTATTACTTCCATCTCCAATAGGCTATAATTATATTTTACCTCTCACTCTCCTCTCAAGTATTAGAAGGTTTCTATCATTTCACTTCAAGGTATGTAGTATGGTTCGCAAACTAAAATTGATCATCCAACTTAATCAATTTAAATGAGGACTAAATCTATCAATTTTCTTTGATCCACTTTTATATACATTTGAGACTGAAAAGAGTATCTCATAAACACTTAAATAAAGATTTTATCCAAACATACACTTTATAAAAAAATAAAATTAAACTTTACTAAAAGCACTTTATATAGTTAGAAAGATAAGAATAAGATTAAGCTACCAATTCAACAAAGATTAGTCATCTTGTCCAAAAAAAATAATATTAATCACGCATCCAAAGTGTGATCTTATTGTAATCATTGATAAAAATACGACAACGTCCAAAACCAATTTGGTAGCAGTCTTCTGCACGGAATTTTTTTTTTTAATGAACAAAAATATAGGATGCATTAATACAAAGAAATATACTTATATGGTGTTTTACGAAACTGGAAAGGGTACCTCACTTTTATCTAGCAATAATACAATTATTATTGATATATTCAAATTTTACAAGCAAGTAGTTGCTCTATCTGTGCTAGAATAAAAGTCTACTTGCACTGGTACTTTCCAACTTTATAAAAGGCTCTCAAATACTCTCTCATACAGGTAAAAATATATAATTTTACATTCATAAAGAATAATAGTTAAATATATTTAATTTTATTTTCTTTTAAATATATTTAATTTTCTTAATTTTTGTGTGAAAATAAATACATCTATTGACAAACCTCACAACATTAATAAATCAATTTGAATATATTACTTAATAGTAGTATTTATTTGTATTTGAGTTTATCAAACAAATTTATTTATATTTGAATTGAATATATTTTGCTTATAATTTATTCTAGAAAGAAATATTATGCAAAGCACACAACTATGGCAATATAACCATTCAATTTTATCTAATCAGTCATTCAAAAGTTAAAAAATAAACTATTAGAGGATATGTATTTGTGTCTTTATTAATATAAAATGCAAAATTGTGCCTGCAGAGTCCTTTACTTTAATTTTCATTTCATAAATGTAATCCTTTATTTTTTCTTCTCTTTCATATTCAGTAATGTTTAATATCAAGTTAGCAAAAGCTCAATGGCTCCAGAATGATTTTGAATCTTTGTAATTTTAATTACTCTCAATTTTTTTCTCATACATTTAAAATTTTATATAATTTTAAAATTATTTAATATATTATTGAGATATATAAAATTAATATCTTATATACTCTATATTAAATGTCGTTAATTTTTATGAATCTTAATAACATATTAAATTATTTTAAAATTATGTTAAATTTTACAAACATAATTTATATAATATAAATTTTTAATCCGAACATACTTTAAAAAAATACAAAATTAAAAGAAATAAAGATAATTGAAAAATATAAAAAAGAATTTAAATTTAGATGATAAAAAATAGAGACAGGAACACTGGATATCTAGTTTTATTGTTCCATTATGGTTGCTCCAATGACTTCAAAATAGAGACAATAACATGATTAAAGATGTTATAAACTCAAATCTCAATATATTTATGATATGGAAATATTCTCTATTAGATATTTAGTTAGTTTATATTGTTAGACTTAATATTAGCTTAATTGTGTTTTGATTTTATTTGGAAATATTAACAACTGTTTTAGGCAACATTTGTTAAGTAAATTAAATATTGAAGTTTTAAAATAAAAATTATGTATTTAAGTTTTTAAATATTTAACATTTATTATTTTAAATTTTAGTTTTTCTGTGCTTTTATGACATTTCACAACACGATTCTATTTTTAATTTCTTCTTTTTATCATTGATAATATTTTATTTTTCTTATTTAAGAAATTTAAATATAATTAATAAA
>JBBPBS010000276.1:16392528-16411974 GCA_037974835.1 Cicer judaicum
AAATAAATTATCAAAATCAATTAAAAAATATAGAAAAGACCAAATTAAATATCAATTAAGTAAAAAATAAAAGATTAAAATTATATTTTAATTTTAATTTTTTTAATGCCAACAAAATAGAACGCTCAACAATTTAAAAAAAATAAGTTGGTAATTTTTTAAAAAAATTTAAATGAGATAAAAAAAAATTGTATATTTCACGTATTCATAAAAAAGAATAATATCACATGAGTGTGACTCACTCGACCATTTACAAAAGAAATTATAATTATAATTTTTAAACTAAAAAAGTTATAATTATCAGATTCTAAAACTTATAGATTAAACTGCATTTTAATCTAATACACTTTTTTATCTCTCTAGATATATATTTTCCAATAGCCATATACCAAATATTTTTCTACTTAAAATCCCCGAATCGAGTCTGAGTTTTGAAAATTTGGAAAAAAAAAAATCGGAGAATATTTATTTGGACAGCAAGAGTTCGTTTGATGGTCAGAACAGAGAGACATGATATGAGACACTTATCATATTCTACTATAAATTTTTGTTTGATGCACCATATACCATACGGTAGTCAAATTTTTTAAACATATATTGATTTTAGCCTTATTTTTTAATCATTAGTGTAAGGTAGATTAAAATAATATGTTTGCAACATGATAAAAGTTGATAAATATTTTTTCATTTTTGTTTTCTCTTACTCATGTTTCCCTCTCTTTCTTTACGTTTACCTTCAACTTGTCGTGTTCCTCTCCCTCTCCATCGTGCTCTCTTCTTCGTCCCCTCTCTCCATTGTTGCTCTCCTCTCCTTCTCCACAACCACCTTCGTTCTCCTCCGTCACCCTATCCCAAGGTATCAATTTTTCCCTGTTTTTTTTTCCTCTTTTCATATTTGTCATAATTTCCTTTGATTTTCTTAGTGGTGGTGATGAAATAATTTTTTGATTTCATCTGATTTTGTGATTGCTTTCTATTGTTGATATAAGATTGATTTTATGATTGTTGATATTGGGTTGGATTAATTTTCTCTTTTCATATTTGCTCTTATGTTTTTGGTTGTTTTTTTATTTATTTTATTTTACAACAAGATAAAAGTTATGATTGTGTTCAAATTAAAATGTTGAAAAATAAACTTTGATTCACAACTTTTCAGAATGTTTTTTGGGTTTAAATTTGCCCTTTTTCTCTATCATATTTGATGTTTGAGTTTTATGTTACTTGTTTTTTATATAGTTACTAATAATAAACAAGAGCTCTTTAATATGAGACACTCTATTAAGAGAACTTTTGAATTGCTAAAAATGCGAAGCACAATACATAGGAGTTGATTTTTCTATCCAATTAAGATTCAAATTCGCATTATTAATGAATGTTATTTTGAAAGAAAAATATTAAATAGATTATATAAGGACAAATTTGTTATTTTATTATGGTATAAATCATATAATTTGGTTATCTGTCGTATATCAAACACTGATTATAATAAACTAATCTTATTAAATTTATTATTATGTGCACATCAAACACATGATACAATAACTTTTTATTATGTCTATATCGTATCATGTATCTACTCTTTATCTTATCATGTCTTTATTCTATTATGTACATTAAATGAATCCTAAAGTTAAATATAATAAGGTGGAATTGAAAGAAATGACGAAAAGTAAACTATACTTGAAATAAAATAACTTAAAAGTAAAGTAAATTAAAATTGTGTTTTTAATAAATTAAGGTTATTTTTTTTATTCTGTGTAAGATTCGTCAATGAATGAATGGATGATCTTTCATAGCGTAGAGTGGTTAAAAATGTATATTTTTCTTAACGTGTAAATCAAAAACTTGTGGGATTAATATGTAGTAATTGATGATGACGATGATATGTGATTGTGAATTCTATTATGTACATTAAATGAACTCTAAAGTTAAATATAATTAATAAGGTGGAATTGAAAGAAATGACGAAAAGTAAATTATACTTGAAATAAAATGACTTAAAAGTAAATTAAATTAAAATTATATTTTTAATAAATTAAGGTTGTTTTCCTTGTTCTGTGCTAGATTCGTCAATGAATGAATGGATGATCTTTCATAGCGTAGAGTAGTTAAAAATGTATATTTCTCTTAAAGTGTAAATCAAAAACTTGTGGGATTAATATGTAGTAATTGATGATGACGATAATATGTGATTGTTAATTCTATTATGTACATTAAATGAACCCTAAAGTTGAATATAATAAGGTGGAATTGAAAGAAATGACGAAAAGTAAATTATACTTGAAATGAAATGACTTAAAAGTAAATTAAATTAAAATTGTGTTTTTAATAAATTAAGGTTGTTTTTCTTGTTCTGTGCTAGATTCGTCAATGAATGAATGGATGATCTTTCATAGCGTAGAGTGGTTAAAAATGTATATTTCTCTTAAAGTGTAAATCAAAAACTTGTGGGATTAATATGTAGTAATTGATGATGACAATGATATGTGATTGTTAATTGTGTGTATTTGATACTACGGGATGATATGATAATCTGTTGCAGATGATTAATTGTGTTTTGTTGAAAAATGTAACTGGAGATATAACAAAGTGGCATCTCACCAAATTTGCTATTAGTATTTTTTTATGAAACTATTTATATTGTAGATAGAGTGTGATTTACTTTACGTTTTTTAAAATATTTATAAAAAAATTTTGCTTAAAAGTAGTATAAAATTTTTAGATTCATTTATTATTAATTAAAAAAAATAATTTTAACATTCAATAACTTAAATATTTATTATTAAATATCTTAATATAATAAATTTTTTATATATATCTTTTAAAGATTTACTGTTAAGGTGGTGAAAACTTAGATATGTGACTTAAAAATATCAAAGTTAAATCTCTTTCAACCATAAATGTCTTTTTAATTTATAAATACTAAATTTAAATACATTTTTTTATCATTCTGTTTTATTTAAATTTAACTTTTCGTCAAAACTTTGTGTCCAATAAACAGTTGGATAGAATATTTTCCGAGTAATCGGTTAATTTTATGTCATTTATAACTATATTATAATAATTAAATAATTTTAATTATTATATTTAATATGAATTTTGAAAATGCGAAAGACGTTGTTTAGTTCGGATGTGGGTCACCGAAATTGCGTGACGATACATAATGAGTAAGTGTCGCATGGTTGGGCTTTTAAGCGTGTTTACGTTACAAAAGGAGAAGCATGCAATTGTGGTCCAACCCCACCTTTCTTGTTTAAGATTTTATTATGCTCCGCTAAATTCACACTATTATTCTGTTTGATCTTAGACACCTTAAATCATTATGGATGCTTGTTAAGTACAACTAATACTAAATTATGTATCCAATCCTTGTGGTGTCGTATGTTTTCTCTTGGCTTACTTATGCCATATTTTAAATATATATTAATGTCTAATTTTACATCTCATGAAATTTTTAATAAAGATTTAATTTATATGTATTACAAATTTTTACGTTATTGGTTAAGCACAATCATTGATAAACATAAAAAACCTTTCTATCACACACATATGCAAGTATTCGTAATCATAATTAATAACATTTTTAAAATAACAGTAGGGTAATTTTAATTAATATGAATGAACCTTATTTGGTTTTCCAATTATATTGCGCCTACAACTATGAGTTAGGCCTGTACTTGGACCTTGTTTTTAAGGCCTACTTTGTATTTAAAAAGATCTTGAGGACCGCTGACATGTTTCTCCTACACACTACAGTGTTGAGCTTCTCCCTTGTCAAGCGTATTTGCTGCAATGACTGACTTTATTAAAAACAAAAGTAGCTTCATTTCTCACTCCCAATTGCATTTTCATTAGTGGTCAAGTCATAGATATATTTTGACAAAAAGAACACCTTTTGATTAATCCATTTATAAATGTATTTTAAAGACTTTTGAAAATATACAATATAAGAAAAGAAGTCATCAAAAGAAAAAGAAAGTATTTTAAAAAGGCTAATGTAGTTTAATTAATTTGAATTAAAGAATTAAAAGAGTTAATGGCGAAAAGATCATGGTACAAACTATCACAAAGAAGACAAATACCAATATAACCAATATAATAACGTTGGCCTATAAAAAATAAAATAATAGAGAAAGTCTTATTAGTTTAATAATTCATAGGATGTTCATGGTTCAAAACTTGAACTAAATTGAATAGGTTAAAAATTTAATAATTTTCAATCGATTTCGAGATTTAGTTCCGAACTAATTTAAAATTAGTTTAATATTTTGAATCAATTTTTAATTAAAATTAGTTTAAAAATAATTTTAAATTAGTTTGAAATTAATTTATAAAATATAAATTAATTTAATATTTTCAAGGAATTTTTAATACCAATGTTTCAGAAAATTTAAATAAAGAAAAAGCAGTTTTAAAATTAATTTTGAATCATGCTGTTAAAATTATACAACAAAAATTAGCAAATTGATCAAACTCATACAAATAGATTTAGTTATTTATTTACTAATTTCATATGTGAATATTTTCGTAACATAAGAACATTACATTATAATATAGTGTAAATTGAACAAGAGTGAAGAAAACAAATGAGAAGAATTTCAATTTCAATTGTAAAATAAAATTATGAACACGTGTTTCATGACATTTAAAGTTATAAGTTATAGATGAGGATGAAGCATTGTCAACGGAGACTCTGAGATTGAGAGAAGATTGTTGTGCAAGTGTAGTGTCTTTGTTTTCTTCAATGGTGGCTTACTCGCATAAGTTTCCTACTAGAAAGAATAGTAATAATACAAGATGTATCAAAGTGCTGAGTTTTTGTTTATCTAAGGATTACATTCAATTGTTCATAAAGATAGGTTTAAATTCATTTCCGACTACAAGCATTCAGAAAGATATTCAGAAACCTACGCGAAGCAGTTCATCAGTTATAGTTAGATAATCACGGAGGTTAGTTTAGCTTTGTTATATATATATATCCAATGTAATCACTCAATTTATTCATAATGAAATGGATTCAATTTCACAATTCTCTCTCAATAAAGTAAACATTTAAATAAATAGCATAGTATGAATAAATACAGTAGAAAATGCAATGAATGCATGATGTATCAAAAAAGGAAAATTAGCCATGCACATTTACTACGTGAATCCACTTTCTTGATGAGAATTTACATAAACAAGTGCAAGAAAATAACTGTATTACAAAATGCTATAATAGAGTGGAAGACTACTCATATGGCTATATATATAGAATGTAATAATAAGATTCAATCTGATATTTGCTCTGTTGTGAACAATTAAACAGATGGGAAATACTTGTTTAGATTGAAAGGAAGTGAATAGAACTCCTCACTTCTTGTGTCACCCTTGAATGACTTGTACTTGTCCCACCAATGTTTTCCTCTGTCCTTTCTAATAGATGAATCTTTCTTATGTAAAGTATTGTCTAGGAAAAATGCCACAACACCCGCAACAAATGCTTTTGATTGGAATGGAACGTTTATTATATCATTGAACTGTCATGTACATCAAAAATTATGAGTGTAAGTAAACTCATCCAAAATAACAAATCCTATTTTATGTATTTTATTATTAGCAGTGACTGTAAAAAAATTGCTCTTTTAAAGTAGTTCAAATTAAAGTCGAATATTTTGATTAATTTAATAATTGTGATTGATTGCCAATGTAAAAAAGTTTATAGATGTTATCCATACCCATCTTCCGCCTGTGTGGACTGGACCAAAACCATTAATTGCTGTATACTCGTTGAAGTATTGTGGGATAGACAAGCCCAAGAAAATAGAGAAGCCTAATATGAACTTTGTTCTAAAACTGTTTAGATTGCAGAACTGAAGAAAACTAAGACCTCCAGCACCTACAAATGATGAATGAAAAATGAAACATTATATGCTGTTTCTTTTTAAGTATCATAACAAATAAAAGTATAAATGCATGTTTGAGTTTATCATAAATCCTACATACCAACATAAGCAAAGAATAAGCAGTATAAGGCAGCAACAATTGCAGGTGGTATAGAGGCAAAAACTGCTCCAAATTTTCCTGCATGGTGAAAGAAATTATGGCAATTATTGAAAAGGGGACAAAATGTACTGAGATGTGGCAAAGTAAATAATCAAATTACAAATTTATCACATTTAATTGACTCACCGAGAATTGAAAAGAAAATCATGAATCCAGCTGATATCTGCACAACTCTTCGACTTCCGACACGTGTCAAGGCCAAAAGGCCTGCATTTTCTCTGTAGGGAAAACAAATAAATCACTTTCATTTAATTAAAAAGGAAGTAGTTTTTGCTTGCTTTAAGTAATAAAGAATACCAACAGAATAATTTCAGACTTACACAGAGACGGACGATCCGCTGATTGTTCCAAACAATCCTGATAACAGAATGCCAACTCCCTAACAAGCATAAAAAAGATGCATGAGGAATTTTACTTAAAAGTGAAAGTTCTACTTGATTGCTTGGTGAAAAACATCATTACAATCAATTCAATTATAACTTTTTACCATTATTAGGATTATCCTTTCTAAACGCTATTTAGTTATATTCGTCGTACCTGCCAACCAATACCCCGACTAAGAATAGACGGCGGTAATGGTGTTGCACTTGCATACCTATATACAGCAATGAAAGCTCCACTGGACTGTAACCCAAAAGCAATGTGTGAGTAGATTATTTAATTTTTAGTCCCACACAAATTAGCAACTATGTAACAAAATAATGTGCTCAAGTACAAAAGCCAGATGATCCCAAAAATGCCATTGTGCACGTTGTGACAATATTACACATAGGTTGAAAAGATTATATATTACTCGAAAAGGTATTTTTGGACCAATCTCACCTCCCTGCCAATTGTAAAGATTATAAAATAAAAACATTTTTATGTTGTTAAATTTCTTAGAGGGCAACTATTTATTATTATATAAGATTATACTTCACAAACTTTCTATTACCCTCAATCAACCATTCATGACAAACACCAAACAATTACTAAAAGTTTTTTCAGGATTTTAAGTTTCCTAACCAGTAATTTTCAAACTCATTCATGATACTAAGCTATTCTGGTCATCAATGATTTTTTAAAAGGAATAATTTCATTAAAGTTCAGCTGGCACAAAAGGAGTTATGTGACATGTAAGAATGGTATGTTGTTCTTAGATGTCTAGCTGCAATGCACTGATGAAATCCCCAGAAGTTCGGGAAAAAGAAATTACGAATATAGTATAATTTAAGAAAATAATTTTCACTAGAAAGAATAACAACTAAACAGAAACGAAATCTTATTCAAAATTAAAATAGAGAATATCTAAAGAAAGAAATTACCTCTACAAGAGCAACAAAAGATGCCATCATCATGGCAAACGCTTCGCCTGCATCAAATGTAGGTGCTCCCCATTGAAAGGGATATGGAACTCTGATCCTGCAAACTCAAAATCCAAGAGAAATTCTTCTCAATAAGTTTCAACTAAAATAACAAACAAGATCAAAAGCATCTAAATTACAAGATCAATATAAAAGCTAGGTAAAACTAAAGGGGTTGTCATTAAGGGTTAAATTCAATGAAATAACACAACTAACCAAGGAGCGGCATTTATAAGCCCGGCACGATCAGTGCGGCAGGACAACTGTGTTTTTGGTGCAGCATCGTTATAGGCTCCTCCGACAGTGAGTAGATGAGCATATATCCACACAATTACAATTGTAAATAAAACGGCAAAACGGTCAAAGATATTTTTCCCCGAACGTAACACATGGGGCACATACTGCACGACAATAATTAACTATTAAACAAACTCATTTTCATAGAAACCATAGTGTTAGATGAGTAAAGAAATCAAGAACACAATGAACTTAAATCATAAGGCTGAGATTTAGAAACATTAAAAGACACTAGGTGTATGCAACTTTAACGAACTCTACCTGTGAAACAAATACTAGCAATATAAGCTCTGGCAATCCAATCTCTACACATTTAGCAACCTACATCCAACACAAGCATCAATGTTAATGAAATTTTAGTCAGTTATTGTTAAACACATTACACAGCCACTGTAACATTGTAGTTGAAGGCTTACCCCGGGAAAACCTAACTCATACAACCCAAAACCAACAAGAGAAACCAATGGAACAGCTGAAAGTGGACTTAAGAACCTGCAGAAAAAATCAAATTTACATCAGATGAGAACATTTGGCTAATCCATATCCAATTGCACAAATCACTCAAACTATAATAATATGTAGTTCAAAATCAATTTAGCTAGGTAGTACAATGGCCAATAAGCATACATGTCAAAGATATTCTTAACTCTAACTGCACTGGAGTTACATTTTTAACAGACAGAAAGATTTGAAAATAATATTTTTTACATACTATTTTTCAATGATTATGATAAACATAATAAATATGCATTGTATATAGACTAATGCTCCTAATTACTTTCCCTTCACAGGACTATGATACAGGAAACAAATCAATCCTAAAAGCATGGCAATAATATCGGAAGGAATAATAACTTTAGATTGAAAGTTTAATGCCACTTAGTAAGAATGTGAGACCAACCTTGCAACATTACGCCAAAGGCCACTAAAGCCAAGTACTATCTGAAGAGTTGAAGCAACAATAAGAGCACCCTGGATTGCCCTCATTATCTTCTTGAACTTCTGTATGGATTTAAAATAAAGCCAAAAAAACAGGAAAAAATGTTACTAAACAGTTCCTATCAAATTGCTGCAAAATCTAAGGTCTTATTGTGGCATTTAAAGTTTTGCTCTTATGTTATTATGCAGTGTGTAATAGTTAGCTTTTGGAGATACAATAAAAAATTGCCATGGTATACAAATATGATTGCAAATCATTGTCTCTATTTAGGTTTAATGTCATTTGATTACAAAGTAAATAATACAATAAACATATCAACCATGCAACATTTAGTATAGTTAGTTCGTCTGATAAGACCTCTATCGGATCTGGTTCACCACTGAATCGACCAGCAAGAATAATCGAGATTGTGGTTGGCACATAAGTATAAGACCCTCCAATAACTGCAGGTAGTCGACTTCCGAAGAGTGTTTGCAGCAATGTGTTAATACCAGCAACAAAAAGTAGTGTTTCAACAACTTTTGCTTTCTCCTCCTGCAACAAATGGAATATTTTTACAGCTTGTTTTGGCTGACTTTTCATAATGTTCCACTTCCATATCAAAATTTAAAAATTTCTGTCATGAGTATGTTTAATTTGTTGCTCCTTACATTTCCACCTCCCATCTGAGGAACAAGAGCAGTAGGAATGAGCACAGTTGTGCCAAGCATCACTAGAAAATGTTGAAAACCAAGAAGTATGGCCTCGGCTGCATCAGAATGTCCCCAAATTTCTCATCAAATCAATGTGAAATATATAAAAATAAAAAAGCAAAGTGAATCAATCTTGAGGAAAAGGGGAGGATGGGAGATTCTTAAAATTTTCAACACAAACAACAAAGAATCAAGGAATATGTCATTTGAATTGACCAAATATTCCAATTACTTAAAATTCCTTAATAGCATTGTTCAACCTCAAATTCTTGATTTTATGTTTATGCTCTCAGTGATGTTACATAACACCTCCAAAATAAAACAACCTGAATAATATACTTTTTAATTTAAAATATCTAAAATTAGATTACATCATGAGGCAAAATTGGAAGCAGCAATCAAACTGTATCCATTCTAGATCTAGAAAAAATGAGATGGACCTTAATATCAATGCTTAATTAATAATAATTACAACAAAGAAGAGCAAAAACTAATTTAAAAAGATCTCAATCAACAAGCAGTAAAAACACTAAAAAAAAGTATAAAACCAAATCCAAACCAAACAAACATTCCAAAATGGGAAGAAAAATAATAATAAAGCAAGACTCCTGAATGAAAAATAACCCAGAAACATGACAGCACAAAAAGTAGTTCTTTTTCCCTTTTTTTAATTTATTTTTCTCAACCAAATTAAGAATGAGTCACTTTCCTTTCATAAAATAATTATCCACAGTCTATAAACTAAAAGGGAAGAATATAACTTTTCCACTAACAATTTTATACTAAAGCACTTTTGAATGCAAGAAAATAGAGAGACTAACGCCAT
The DNA here is from genome assembly GCA_037974835.1 of Cicer judaicum. NCBI lineage: Eukaryota > Viridiplantae > Streptophyta > Magnoliopsida > Fabales > Fabaceae > Cicer > Cicer judaicum. The sequence continues at coordinate 16,402,672 of JBBPBS010000276.1, forward strand.
GGAGGAGGACTAGTAATGCAGTAAGAAATGTTGGGTAGTTGATCCTTTGGTGGATGTGGTTGTGGTTCATCTGATTTAGATGCTGGAGCTCCTCCTCCTGCCATAACTTTCTTCTAAAAACAATGAAAATCAAAAACAGTTAAGAAAAAAAGAAAGAACCAATGAAACCCAAATCTGAGAGCAACCCAGATCCCTAATAAACAAGATAAGAGATAAAAATCTTAGCTTTCTTACAATGACTAGTGTTAATTAAAAAGCAGAAAATGATAGTGTAGTGTTGTAGTGTAGGTAGAAAGAGTTGAGTTTTAAGAGAGTGAAAAAAGTGATAAAACAATAATTGCTCAATTTAATTAACAAGAATGAAAAGAAAAAGCACCTTTTGAAACAATGTCAAGTAAAGTAGTAATAATTATTAATAAAGTCAAAAACAAAATCAGGTGACACCACCCTGAAACAAGGATAAAATGTAGAGTTGAAAAAGAGAAGATAAAGGAAATGCAGTTTTTTTTTTTTGTGTGTGTGTGTGTGTGTGTGGAGTAAAGAAGACTCCAATGTTGAGAGAAAAACGATAAAGGTGATTATAGAGAAAGAAGTAAGAAATGAATGTAGATTCTTTTTTATTTCTCTTGTGCTACCAGAAAAGCAATGTCTCTTTCTTTCTCTCTCTAGGCTTATAATTATAATTTTGTTTCACTTTCCAACAAACATTAGTCACATTTATTGTCTTGTACCCTCTTGCTGTGCTTAGTATGTGAAAATGAATTGTTGTATAGGAATGTTTAGTTTTTTTTGTTTATCTTTGAAGTAATAATTCAAAATATAATATTCAAGTTCAATGAAATTAGATATCACATGTGGTAAGAATCTTTAGTTTATTTATGCACCAACTCGTATACCATACCTTATACCTTTTGTACGTAGTACCTCAGAGATAAATTGTTTTAAATAAGTAGTATATAGTATTTTAGTGTAATGTAACATAACGTATAAATTGTATATAATACAGACGAAGCCAAACCTGTGGTATTGCGGTGTAGACTTATTTGTATTGTACTATATGCTACCGAGAAAGGAGTAAGGACAGCTAAGGACCTTCATTTTTTTAATGTATCCCGATTTCCTGTATTTTCAAATACACACACCTGTTTATCTTAGCAGTTGATTATAAAATTTATATTATTTATTAACTTTAATTTAATTGATAAATATTGACATGGTTAAGTTAAATATATATTTAGAATTTGAATGTAGAATATCGTAGTTGTAATAACGAACTTTAACTGATGTTTATCATTTTGTTTATAGAAATCAATCTAAATTTTAAATTGAACAATTATTATATTTATAGATTTCATTGATATTATATATGGTAAAATAGTTTCACATTTTTTATAATTATAAATGAATAGAGAACTCAAAGTTAATATATATATTTTTAGTTTTTTATTATAATTTATATCAATTAAAAATATTTTAAATTTATATTTAATTATTTTTCTCTTTTGTTTTAAGAATTTTGTGAGTTAGTTAAATATTCTTTTTGTAAAGTGTAGTTGTAACAATTGAAACATGGTAACTCTTAGGATTTTTATAGTGAAATTATATGATAGACTTAAAGAAGAATACATAAGTTTTAACAATTAAATCAAAATTAAATTTTATAATATTAAGTATTTTTAAAATATTTTGTTATTTCTCTAGTGCATGCTAAATTTATAGAATAATATTAACAATTCGTATTACCGATGTATATGATTATAAGAATTTTTAAAATTTAATTTGTAATCTACAATTTTGCAAAATAAATAAATTATAAAATGAATTATATATAAAGATTAGACTGAATTATTGATGATTGTCAATAAATAAATTATAAAATGAATTATATATAAAGATTAGACTGAAATAGACACTCAAATATGAAATATGAGTGTTCTATACACCGTAATTCGTACAAAAATTTCTAAGTCATATATGTGTTACCATTTCTAATATTTTAATTGTGACCAAAACAAACTCTTTAAAATACTGTAAGAATGATCTCTATTTCACACAAATATTCGAACAAGAACAGTGTATGGGATTTAGGAACAGAACCAATTTTGTATTGTTAATCCTAATGCTAATACTAATGGGTTCCACAAATTATTGCCTGAAAGCGATTCCAACTTTAGCATCCTCCCATTCTGCTTTTGCAAGAGACAATTAAAAAATAAAAGAGATGACCAACACAATAATGCATAATTGTTCCAAGAATTTGGAAGTACTACACATGTCCTCAAATATAAAACCATATCTATTTGTTTCGAATTTTTTCAATTTTTTAATTATACTAATTATTTTTTATTAATTAACTTTTAAAATTGTTACATTTTTTTAATTTTAAAATAAATTAATTCTATTTCTTTAAAAATAAATTAATAAATCAATTCAAAATTTTAACTAATTTAATAATACAACAATTTTTTAATTTCTATGATTGATTTCTATATATATATTCATATAAAAGGACGACATAGGATGAAGATGGTTAGTGAGAAGACAATATAATGTGTTGAAATATTGTTGAGGTGTGAATCCAGATTTGGTGCATTATTAAAAGTAAATAGTTACACGCTGTAATGAATGTTTATCATTTGATCATAGATGGATACGGTAATCCATCTAGATGTTAAATTTAAGTGAAACGGTCGATGTCACTATCTATCAATATGTGATGGCTAATTTAATATTCATACTAGAATATAAGACTTTAATATATCAGAAGTATTGTAAATAAAATTTAAATTTTAAAAAAATAATACAATTTATTCATTTATTTGGAGAGTATTTTTTTAATTAAGTTTATTTGAGTAGTTATTATATATGAGTTGACAAACACACATTTGAGAATATGTAAAATATTTTGTATAATTAATTAATATATTTAGTATTAAAAATTTACAGTGATTATCATCCTACAAACAAAATTCATAAATTATATTTAGTGTTAAAAATATTAAAAATATTTTAATAAATATTAATATATGTAATTATTTATCGCAAAATCAAATTAGTCATGCTCTTTTATTGTGCTGTCAAATCTAAATTTATTTTCAAAATATTTTTAGAAAAATATAATATGGACAATCTTCTTTGTCTTTTGAGATCAATTAAAACAGATAAGGATGGTTGATTACTCCACTTTATTTTTTTATGAAGATAATTATATATTAATTGTACTTTAATTTATAACTCATGGTACATTAATAGTTATACATAATATTAAATGCTAAATAATAATAATAATAATATATAATAAGAATTTTTCAACTATATTTACTTCTTTGAAAATAATTGGGTTGAAAGCCACTAATCGTAGAGATTGTTTGAAGAAGTAAAATAATATATGTCAAAATAATTTTCTCTCGAAAGTACAATAATAACACTCATACAAAGTTAAATATATATTATTGTTGGGTACTTCTCTTCAACAAATTAGATTGATAAAATTGAAGATATATTATTGATATAAAGCTAAATATATATTATTGTTGGATACTTCTTTTTTATAAATTAGATTGATAAAATTGAATATATATTATTGATATAACTACTATATTAATAATCATTTGACAAATGAGACATAAAATTTCATATTAATTTTTTAAAATAATATAGAATTAATGTGAAAGATGTTGGATAAACGTTATGAAATAATAATATGGAATTAATTTAGAAAAATTTGAGTAGACGTTATGAAATAATATTTAAATAGGAGATAATATAAGATAGTGGATGATGTATAGAATTTGTGAAAAAGCTAAAAACTTAGTAGGAGAAACTCTCTATGAAGATGTACACGTAAGCTTTTTAGTTGAGGTAGCAAATATTGTTGAGGTGGCAATGGAGTATGTTTTAAATATATATAATAGAAAATAGGAGATAGTATAAGATAGTGGATGATGTATAGAATTTGTGAAAAAGCTAAAAACTTAGTACGAGAAACTCTATATGAAGATATACACATAAGCTTTTTAGTTGAGGTGGCAAATATTGTTGATGTGGCAAATATTTGCATATGTGTAAGAAAATGTGAGGTAGCAGCGGAATCTGTTTTAAATATATATAATAGATTGTTCTAATGTTACTTGGGTTTGCATTTTAATGAGAAGATGGTGTTAGAGAGAAGAGATATAGTGCAGAGGGTCTATCATTGATCTCGGTGGAACTTTTCATCCGAGTTACGCTATGCACTGTAGAAGGAGCCTGTGAATGTGATGCGTTAATTGCACAAATTTTGCTTCCTCTGTAGAACATTCACATTTATACAATAGTTACGTGTGAGATAAATTAGACCCATCCACACGAGTTTATGGTTTATCATAGATTTAAAATAGATTACACTTTTCTTTTTAAATAGTCAAAGTCAACAAAAAATTAAAGTGAAATGAACATAAAAAGATGCATTTTAAATACTATAAATAAATAAAATTATTAGTATAATAGTAAGGTTTATATTTCTAAATTAGTTAAATCTTAGTTTAAATATATTTTTGCTCTATGCAAATATGAGATTTTGGTTTATGGATATTTTTTTTTAATAATACTCTTGTAAATGCTAAAATATTTTTAAAAAGTTCTTAATGTGATTTTTTTATTAAAACATGTTGATATGATTAATTTTAAATAATGTGGTGTAAATATTATTGATTGGGTAATAATTAATTATTAAAATATTATATCTATATATTTATCATATTATCAACAATTTTTTTTATAAAATTATGTTATTAACTTAATTAATAAAATTTATTACAAATATCACTATTATAATATGTCCATTTGCAATTAATCATACAACTACAAACTTAGAGAATAAATTATGTTTGAGAAATAATTCAAATGCACAAACCCAAAAGAGCACTGTAGCAGCAACAAAAGTTTATGCATTAACATAATAAATATACAATTAAATCATAAATTAAATAAATAAAAAATTAAAAAAAATAATAATAAAAATCCGACAAATATTAGTGTTGTCTAATAACTTATATATCTTGTACTATAGACGAGTTCGCCTAAAAAATGACGACAAAGAAAACACTGCCGTTGAAAAAATTAAAAAAATAAAAGAGAAATTAATTTGATGGTTAGGATTCCAACATAATAATCTTTCTTTAAATTAAAAATTAGAATTATGATATTATAATCTTTCTTCAATTTGGAGGTTAGATTCTGATTTTATTTTTTATATATATATATTTATCTTTATATTGCATTTATCACATAAGTGTATCTTTTATTTATCTCTTGTGATGTCAAATCAGAGCGTAGGTATTCATTAAACAATTTTTTTTAGATAATGGTTGCTTTAAAATATCCGGGACCCATTTTAAGTCTTTCATCATTTATCACATCATACTATAACACTTTAGTTTAATGAAAATTTATGTGACATGATTGGATATGAAAAAATTGAACTAAGCAAAATGTGCACCACTGGCAGTTGGAGTCTTGTAATAAATCTCATCATCACTATGAGAGGTATCAAAAAGCCTCTAATTATAAAATTCTTTTAATTTTTTTTATTAAATTTTTATTATCAAGTTTCTATTAAATTATTTTTTTTTTTAAATTTTGATTCATTATTTTATGGGGTTTAAAGAAAGGGGTTCCGGGAGTTTATAGGTTCTAATATTTTGTTAATTTTGAAATATTTTTTTAAAAAAATTTTTGAAATTTATTTTATTCGAAAAAAAATAAAAATATTTTTTTCTTAAAAAATTTTGTGAGAAAAATAAAAAAAATTATAAAAAAAAAAAATCAAAAACGTTTTACCGGTGAAAAATTTTATTTCTCAAAAAAAATTTGATTCTTTTTTTAAAAAAAGTGGATCTATAGGCCCACTAAGCCTCTAAAATTTTAGGGGGCTTTTAATTTTTGGGACCTTATTTTTTTCAACCTTTTAAATTATTAATTTTTTTGACCTCTCCAACATATGGACTGTGGCTAATAATTATGGAGTTTGTCAAATTGACAGCTCTAATCTTACAGGGTATTATAATTAGAAATATATAAGTTGCAAATTATGAAAGTATCAACTTATATCTATTTTAAATTTTAGCGTGAGACCAAAGGAATAATATAATTAAAAGTGAAATTCTACGAGAAAATTATGAGATTAAATTAATTTTTAATCTTCGATAAAAATAAATTGAATCAATTTACTATCTATTTGAACAATTTGGTACTAATTTATTTAGATAACATAACTATTAATTATTTTTATATATCATTTTTTTTCTTCTTTTTATTTAATTAAATATTTTTCATATGTATATGGATTTTCTTTCATGTTTTACATAATTTTATGATGTGAATGTAACATTATTTATTTATCATTTTAGTATAATATTGTTTGAATTTTTCGTTTTATTACGATATTTATTTAGTTTATATTGAGATATCAATATCGATCAGTTAAATATCCAGTAAAAACAAAATACCACCACTACGAAACTATGGAAAACTAACTTTGTCTTGAGTTCAATATAACACATTGATATTTTGTTGAAGATTAACCAAAAATGAAATTGAATGATAATAGTGAAAATAAAACGAAAACTATTATAATAAGATGAAAAAACAAACCATCGTATCAAGACAATAAACATACACGTCACCACACTAGTACGACAAAATCATGAAAAACTCGAAAGAAAAATAAAATATATGTAAAAATAATTTATTTAAATAAAATAGAATGAAAAAGTAATTCAAATTACTATTTGAAATAAAAAATTAATCTTAAACCAAATGAGAAATGTTACAAAAGAGAAGAGCAGAGAAACTAGAGTTGGCTAAGTGTGAGAAGTACTGAAAAATGTGAAAAATATGTGTAATAATGACTGAAATATTTTTTGATAGAAGACAATTGCTTATTTATCCGCAAATAATTTGATAGTACAAAAATTAAATGATGAAAACGTTATGGATTTTGTTACCGGAGCATTTTATTCTTAAATTGATAGTAGATGAGATAATTATGACTATAATGTTTTATGCATAACAATAAATCCCCTGATTGATTGAGTTCTTGCTTTAACTAAAAAAACTAACATATATCTTTATTTTAATAGATTATGTCTAATTTTACATAGAATTAACAAAATCATAGTGATTAACTATTATTTTGTAAAAATTGCACGATGTAATTTTAAAAAATAATCTTGATGGTTCACAATATTTTTTTAATCTCACAATGAAATTAAACATATAACAAGAATAAGATTTGGCACACATACCATGCATGCATCTTATTCCCAATTCTTAAGAAGAAAATTAAAAAAGTTTTACAATTAATTATTCAATGTACAAGCTGCAGGCAAAAGCAGGATAGAAAGCATTAAGCCATTGTATATCATATTGGTTAGAAATAATATATGCTGCTCAATGGTAGGAGAATTTTAGCTGTTTTTTATTTGAATTAAATGGGATTGATTATCCTTTTATAAATGGTGAAATTTTGATTTGTCTTCTAAGAAGAGCCAATGTGAACATTGCATATTTGTAAATTTAATTAATAATTTGTTATCCCACGTGATTGTTTCAATTATATCAGGTTGGAAGATTAGCTGGATATATTGATTGGTCCCCTGCCAACTTGTCTGTATTAGACAAAAGTAAAAAGGAGTTTGCATTTCATTTGAAGCTTGAGAGGGATATCATAGCAAATTGAGATGCCTAACATTGTCCTTTTCGTAGCAATATTAATGTATGTCTATATCACCTTTCTCTTTGTCAAGATCATATAAATGTGAATTATTACATTTCTATGATAACTAAAAAGGAGGGTATTAATTCGATAAAGTAGTCGTTGAAATTTCCAAAGCTTAATGAAATATTGATGTTTCACTTCTCAAAAAAATGTGATGCAGATTATTGGTGTATGAAAAAAATTGATGTTGAACAAAATATATATATAAAAGATAATTTATATATTTAACAAAGTCGGTTATTGAATTGTGTAAAAAGTCTAACAGTACTTTGTATCAGATTTGTAGAGTCTTAAATTTTATTTTTTATATTATAATAAAATGAGGTTAAATTTTATTTTTTATATTATATCAAATTATTTTTAATCTTTATTTTGATTTCATAGAGGTTAAAAATATTATATTTTACACACAAAAAAATTCAAAATAGGAACTAAAAGAAAATAAAAAAATATATAATTTTTTTTGTAGGGTCTAAAATAAAATTTTATAAAAATTAAAATTTATTTTATCATTTCTTTTAATTATTAAAATTTTACGATTTTTTTATTAAGAGTCTATTTTTAAAAATTAAAATAAGACCTCCAAAATATTTTAAACGATCTATGTTTAGTTCACTTGTATGATTATTCTAACAGAGTATGATAATCTTTCGAGTTCTTCCTCATGACTCAATAATAGTCTTAGAGTTGAGGTTCTACTTTAAAGAAAAATTGTTAGTGTAAAAAATACAAGTATACATAGATATAAAATCTATTGCTTGAGGGAGCAATCTCACTTGAAGGCATGTTGTCAATATGTTCTGTGTGAGCAAAAGAGTCTCATATGAGATAAAAAATTTGTTCAACAAAACATGGTGAGAAGATTTATATACCAACTACATTAAAATTTTAGATGAAAATATAGTTCTATTCACCTGTGTAGTTGCTCTAATTTAATGTGACGATCTTCTGATATTCTCTTTATTATCAACATAAAATATCCATTAGCTAATATCTAATATATTTATAGAAAAATAAGATACATTTGATATTATATAACTGCTCTTATTTCATTAATTGACATATAATTAAAATTAGGACATTTTAGTCTGAAATACTTATTTACCCAACATTTTAGTATTTACTTTATTTATTCTCCATCATTTAATGTATTAGTTGTTTTAATGTATTATTAACTGGTGTATTGTTTCCTCTCTATTATCCAATATATTGTTTGTTTCTCCACGTATATCCAATTTTTCACTCCTTCACATTTAGATTTACATTTAATTTTCACAATATTTTCTCATTTCAAATCTAAATAATTTCTCTTACAAAATATTCCTCTCATTTTATTATTTCTTTCTCTCCTTATCATTGATAATTGCAACAATTTAGATTGGATTGTAGACATTTGAATCATAAATATATAAAAAAAATATAAACTAAATATTTATCACTAATAATATGTATAAAATGGAGAATGCATATTTATTACTAATAAATAAATAAAAAATTTATAACAAATATTTTTCGTTGATACACAAAAACATACATAACACATG
>JBBPBS010000276.1:16421533-16442304 GCA_037974835.1 Cicer judaicum
TATCTCATCATATGATTATAATTATTATCATAAAATAATTAATTATTTATATTTTTTTTTAATGTAAAACAATTTACATTAACCGTATATGCATTAAAAAAACATTAAATCATATATCATCATATTAGTAGTTGTGTATAAATCTTTTAAAATAATTTGATAATATTATATTTTTTTTAGACATGATAATATATGTATCGTTGTGAAATATAATTGAATTGAAAAATTATTTTTATATTACCCGTAAATTTGAGTTATATTGATAAATATTGATATTATTATATTAAATATAATATATCGGGTTCGAGTATGCGATATTGCATTGTGTATGAATTACTTTACAATTTTATTTAAACAAAACAAGTTATAAAATAAAATTCTTAAATTCACAAAAATATATGTCTGCTTAATTCAAATAATTTAGAATTAATTTATTATAATTTAATTTTTTGAAAAGACTTGAGTGAAAAAATAAGTTTTCTTTTCTTTATGCCGACAACTTTGATAAATTTTGTGGCGTAGGCCCATGACAATCAAATATCATAACCATTTTTTTATTTGAAAATATTTGACTATTTTTTTAATGACATATTAGTGGTGACAAGAATTTGATATATTTATTTGTAAAATTTGAAATCCACTCACTCAAAACAAATTTATTAAAATAAAACTACAATTAAAAAACAATCGAATACCCATCAACATTGTGTTAACTCGAATACAAAATTTAGGGTTTTTGAACTCACTCTCAACTAATTCAATTCCCAAAATATAATAACAAAATACTCAACCAAATTTTCATCGCTAGAATTGAACCAATTTACATAAACAATTGACTTTTTATTTTGAATAACTGGATTCAATGAGGGAACTAAAATCCTTTAGGCCATCGTTAGGCGTCAAAATATTTTCGAAAAATATATTGTCTTGGGGTCCATGGCATTAATACCACAAATGCAAATAATAAACAAGAGCTTAGCCTTGTTTATTTGCCACCGGCCATAATGTGACAGACTTGCAAGCAACTATCAAATGTTTATAAAAAAAAGTAGTTTCAATCAAATCTTTATTTATTGATTATTTATTGATCAACATAATATCTACCATTAACACTCACTCATAAGAATACTAAGTTAGACTATAGATAAATTTACGATTCTTTTGTTCTTCACAATTTTAAATTATTGTTTTTTCTACAAAAATTAACTCCTTTTCGCATTTATGCTTCTTTATTGCGGACTCAAAAACAATTGCTTCCACCTATTCACCTATCTAGAAATAAGAAAAATAAAGACAACTACTTTTGAGTTTTGATTTTAGGACTTGAGTTATGATTTTATGTTAGGCAATTTAACTTCTATGTTCGATTTCATATTCGCGTTCGTTTTATCATATTTGATTGACGAAAATTTGATTTGTCTAGTCATGTTTGTCACATCATCAAATTATGTCCACTTATTTTTTGATAAGAGACAAAATTAAAAGTGATTTGAAATTATATGATTAAATAAAAAGAAAATAATTTTCCAGGAACCCAAATCAAAGTGACCTCCAAAAGACAAGAATAAAAAACATATTTAAGTCTTTATTTAAATATGTATATAAGAAATACTAGTCTTTTCGAGTTAATAATAAATATATTTATAAATAGATTCGACAGATCTTCTTAGGAGTACCACGACATCCCCTATATTTTTAAATTTCTTATATATATATATATATATATTATTAAAATATCTTTAAACTCTATAGTTAGTTTTTGAGTAATTTTCGCCTTCACTTTTCCACCTATGATCCTCTTTTATATTTGCTTTCTACTCTATTTTAAAATTTATACTACTAAAATATAATAAAATTAATACAACATTTGTATATACGTAAATATGTGATAAAGAACGATAAACTAACTCATCTCGAACCAACAAAGATTCTTTCAAGAATTTTTTTGACAAAGATGAAAATTATAAAATGAATATATTTTATCGGATTGAATTGTGAAAATTGTGTGACTTGTAAAAATTAAAATTCTAATTTTTTTTTTCAACCTGTCTATTATATATGAATTTGTGATACTCTAAAAAAAAAACTATATGACTTTTAAAAACCTAACTCCCCCAAATATTTTATGCAAGATCCGCCACTGAATAGACTAATAGATCATACTAAACTTTCAAATCTAAATATAAGTCTAGCTATGACAAGTAACAAATTAGACTTATAATTTAGATATTTTGACAGACTATACTCAAACTTTGCAAAAGCTTGCTCGAATTAGTCTAGTCTTATCTCTAATAACTTTGGATATTATTATTTCTTATTTTTTTAGTCAAAATAAGTATTTATTTGATAGCACCTAAAGCTCTCAAAATGGACTCAGATCAATGACCCTACTAGTTAGTTTGTACTTTAGTTTGGATTGAACTTAAAATTTTTTGTTTAAATATATGTTAGCTTAGTAAAAAGAAATACATTTAGCTTAAGCTTAGCGAGATTATAAATTATTAATTTGGTTAAATAAAATTTCAGTTTAATTAATATTCAATATGTAAATAAAAATTAGAAATGCATCGAATCATATTTCATTTAATAAATAATTGTAAGTAAACAATATATTAAAGTGCATAAAAAATGAAATGGGTCACACTAGCCAATAGAGATAGTACCCGTACATCATTCAAGCAAAGGCAATAAAACTCTTTTCTTTCATAATCCAAAATACTTTATTATTATGTCTCATTTAAAATATTTTTCTGCTTCAAATTATTTTAAATAATACCATACAATGTTTATTATTTTGTCAATGTTAACATTATTTCTTAAAGTAGTTGTAAGTAATGACAAATAATAAATGAAGTACAATCTATTATATATATTTAAAATAGACTCCGCTGCCACTTCATATTTTCATCTACATATGCAAATATTTGCCACATCAACAATATTTGTCACCTCAACCAAAAAGCTTACGTGTACATCTTCATAGAGAGTTTCTCTTACTAAATTTTTAGCTTTTTCACAAATTCTATACATCATCCACTATCTTATACTATCTCCTATTTAAATATTACTTCATAACGTCTACTCAAATTTTTCTAAATTAATTCAATATTATTATTTCATAATGTCACATTATTATTTCATAACCTTTGTCAACATCTTTCACATTAATTCTATATTATTTTAAAAAATTAATATGAAGTTTTATATCTCATTTGTCAAATGATTATTAATATAGTAGTTATATCAATAATATATATTCAATTTTATCAATCTAATTTATAAAAGAAAAGAAAAGTACCCAACAATAATATATATTTAGCTTTATATCAATAATATATCTTCAATTTTATCAATCTAATTTGTTGAAGAGAAGTACTCAACAATAATATATATTTAACTTTATATGAGTGTTATTATTGTATTTTCGAGAGAATATTATTTTGACATATATTATTCTACTTCTTCAAATAATCTCTACGATTAGTGGCTTTCAACCCAATTATTTTCAAAGAAGTAAATATAGTTGAAAAATTCTTATTATATATTATTATTATTATTTAGCATTTAATATTATGTATAACTATTAATGTGTCATGAGATTCAAATTAAAGTACAATTAATATATAGTTTTCTTCATAAAAAATTAAAATTGAGTAATCAACCATTCTTATCTGTTTTAATTGATCTCATCTACGACATGAAAATATATTGACTACTCAAAAGACAAAGAAGATTGTCTATATTATATTTTTCTAAAAATATTTTGAAAATAAATTTAGATTTGACAGCACAATAAAAGAGAATGACTAATTTAATTTTGCGATAAATAATTACATATATTAATATTTATTAAAATACTTTTAATATTTTTAACACTAAATATAATTTATAAATTTGTTTGTAGGATGATAATCACTCTAGAGTTTTAATACTAAATATATTAATTAATTGCAATTACGTTATACAAAATATTTTACATATTCTGAAATGTGTGTTTGTCAATTCATATATAATAACTACTTAAATAAACTCAATTGAAAAAATACTCTACAAAGAAATGAATAAATTGTATTATTTTAAAATTTTTAAATTTTATTTACAATATTGCTAATATGTTAAAGTCTATACATATTATATTATTTTAAAACTTTAAATTTTTATTCACAATACTACTAATATATTAAAATTTATATATCCCGTCCAACGCGCGGGTTATATTTTAGTAATATTTTAATCTTAACTAGTATTTTCTTTAAAAGTGTGTACGTATAATAAAAAATACGAAACTAAAAACCCTTCATGGTCATGAAAAGTGTCAAGTGTTAACGAAAAGGCCATTAAGTAGTGACAGTATGAACATTTCAAAATGCCGGCAGCTTCTAAATCTCCAATTGTTATTTTCTGCCTTTTGGCTCATTTCCACACTTCTTCATTAATGTCAATGCCATTCACAAATCACAATATTACACAATATTATTGCCTTTGTATCAGCCATTTGGCATTATAATTATATACTATATGGCTTTAAGTGAACGTTGACCTTCATTGATTAATTAACCTTATTATACTTAATGTGTTACACTTTAGACCTCAGATTCAGTCATCTATTTCCATTTCACACTATTTTCATCATTATCACACTAACAGTAAAGATACTTGAAACCAAAAATAACATAGTCACTTCAACTTCAAGGAGAAGAAAAGAAGCTCAAGTCTACTTTCTGCTGCAGCAAAAGAAATGAGTCTAAACTTTCTGTTTATGTTTTTGCTAATCATGGTAATTATGACTAATTCAGAAGAAGATAATGTGAGAAAAGCCCTTGTCACATTCATGGATAAACTTGAGCCACCTAGGAATTATATTATCAATAAACAAACAGATTTCAAGTGGGGTTGGAACCTCACAACAGACCCTTGCATTCATAACTGGTACGGTATAACTTGCTACGCAAGCAACCAATATGTTAAGAGTATAGTTCTTGATGAACTTAATTTGACTGGTGTTCTAGATGCAACTTCTCTTTGCATTGCTAACAATCTTCAAATCCTCAGCCTCAGAAACAACAATTTACATGGTTTTATATCAGAGGACATAAGAAATTGCAAATTCTTGACACACTTGATTCTTAGTGGAAACAAATTCTCTGGTAATCTTCCTATTTCGATTCCTCAACTGCATAACATGAAGCGGTTTCATGTTTCAGAGAATCGCTTCATCGGAGAGCTTCCGAATATGGTTAATGTTACAAGCTTGATATCATTTCTTGCTCAAAACAACAACTTCGTTGGTCAGATTCCTGATTTTGATTTCTCCAACTTTGAAGCTTTCGATGTCTCTAACAACAACTTACGGGGTCCTGTTCCAGATACTAGAGGTAGATTTCATGCAGATAGTTTTTATGGTAATCCTAATTTATGTGGAAAACCAACTTCTAATTCTTCATGTCCACCACCTCCACCACCACCTCATCCAGTTGATAAGAAAGACAAAAAATCATTTCTTGATAATTTGCCAATTTATTCAGGTTACATAGTACTTGTTTTAATTTTCCTATTTTTCTTGATATTAAAGTTGATAAGAAAATTCATGAGAAAAGATAAAGAAAAAGGGTTAGATCATGGTGAAAAGAAGGACATGGAAGTAGACATGAGTGGCGCTGGTGTTGGCGGCGGCGGTGGCGGTGAGAAGCTTAGTGAGATATTAAATTCCAATGGATCAAAGAGTTGGTTGAATGGTCTTGGGATGAGATCAGAGTATTCTTTGACATCTGTGGAAAGTGGAGTAACTACATCAGGTCTTGTTCTTCTTTCAACTAGAAGGCTTAGAGGGTTACAATTTGAGGACTTGCTAGGTGCTCCTGCTGAATTGATTAGGAGAGGAAAACATGGAAGTCTTTACAAGGTTATGCTAGATAATGGTGTTTTGTTGGCTGTTAAGAGGATCAAGGATTGGGGAATTTCAAAGCATGATTTTGAGAGAAGGATGAACTTGATAGCTCAAGTGAAGCATCCTCTTGTAATGCCACCTGTTGCTTATTATTGCTCTCAGCAAGAGAAGCTACTTGCTTATGAATATTTGACAAATGGTAGCCTCTTCACGTTGCTTTATGGTAAGTTTCTAATTAATTATCAAGTTGTGTCATTACATCCATTGAAATACAAAGTAATAATTTAGTTTTACATTGATACAAATGACTACATAAGTTGTATCTACTTAATGGAGGTGATTTTAATTGACCTTATCTTATGATGTTAACACTTCCGTCAGTATTTGTGACAGCTTATGAAAATAAATTATGACATTAATAAATTGTTTATATGAAAACAATTTAACTACACTCACTATTTGATTATATATGCTACATAAGCCCTTAATTAAAATTTTAGCCTAAATGCACATGCATGAATTGAAATTTAGCCTCAAAGAATAAATGTAACCAAGTATTTGTATTCACCTTTAATTACTTCAGGATCTCAAAGTGGACATTGTCTTGATTGGAGGAGCAGACTAGATGTTGCAGTAAAGATAGCCGATGCTTTGGCCTATATGCACGAGGAGCTTGGTGAGAGTGGAATAGCACACGGTAACTTAAAATCAAGCAACATTCTATTTGACAAGAATATGGATCCACAAATAAGCGAATATGGCCTAATGGTGGCTGAAAATCAAGGTGTCATTTCTCATATGAAAGGCCTCAAAAACAGAAACATGTCTGCAGTCATCTTCAGAGCTGATATATATGCCTTTGGTGTCATACTTCTCGAACTCCTGACAGGGAAAGTAGTTAAAAATGATGGATTCGATTTGGTTAAATGGGTGAATTCAGTGATCTCAGAAGAATGGACTGCAGAAGTTTTTGACAGGTCCTTAATCTCACAAGGTGCTTCTGAAGAGAGGATGGTGAACTTGTTGCAGGTGGCATTAAAATGCATAAATCCTTCTCCAAATGATAGGCTAAGTATGAGTCAAGTGGCACTGATCACAAATGCATTGAGAGACGAAGACGAAAAATCTGTATCCTTTGATTCATGATCGAGAGTATAGTCATCATACCATACCATATCAGATACTATTAATAAAACACAGTTCAATTATCCAAGTTGCACCACGTTTTGACCTCTCCATCTACCACATGTCAATTTCATGGTAAATTTTGCGTCCATTATATACTTGGATTGAGCACAGATTCTCTAACTAGTAGATCTTATATGTCAGATCATTGGGGTAAAAAGACTCAAACTTTTTTCAGGAAGTATTGGTTAGTTTGAACTAACTCTAATTTTTGTTAGTTTCGAGCAGATTACGGTCAGTTACCATGATATTATTATTATGAAAATTCAATAATAAAGTGGTAAAAATTTAGATGATTGGCTGCAATTTCAATTAGCAAGAGTGTCTCTTATACTGGTATATTATATTTTCCAAAGCTTATAATTTATCACTGTCTGCATCCCTGCATGGCAGATGTGCTTTTTACATGATTGCATGCCTCACATAGTGAGACAAACTTGCTTTCAGCTAAACAATTGAATAACTGAAACAATCTTTGAACTTAGGTAAGTACCACCCATTATACAAATTTTCTTTCAACTATACAGGACAAGAAGGACTATTTCATCTTGGACAGATAGTCTATGAAGATAAAGTCTGATTTTGTTTACTCATACTGAAACAGTAAGGATAATTTTTCACTGAACTACCAAATTATTTCATATTGGGTATGACAATGAACTACCAAACTATTTTACACAATTCTCACTGATCTGATAATTTCTTTTACTAAAAGACAAAATATTAGTTTGTACTTTGCTCTTTTGAAAGTTGTGTTTATTATTATATTTTGGCTATTACAGTTCTGTATGATTTGTTTATTTACTTTCAATTTAATAAATTAAAAGCATAGTATTAACTTGACATAAACAAATTCAAATTCAACAAACCAAATTTGATAAGAACATTTATCTATGACACAAAACTAAAGAAAATTTACCTAGTATATGTCAACGCCGCACCCTTATAAAGAATGACGCAAGTTTGTCGATCGTGTTTCCAAGTAAAGCATATCCCATTTGCCCCAAGTCACAACCAAAAAGCGTGTTCACTTGGTTCATCACCCAACAATTTTTAACTCATGAAAATGACATCAATGATTTTAAAACGAAAAGATAGACTACGAGCAAAACGGATAGATATTGGAAGAAAAGCGAAAAAAAAAACCCTTAATAGTTTTTATTCATAATAATAAATTAATTAATTAATTATCATCCATAAAATGGTATACGTTACACGTACACACTGTTTTCTCCATTTGCCAACTCAATCCTAAATCCAAATAAATAATACAGAAAAAACCCCCTAGTGATTATCAATAATACACCATGACGCACACGCCACCCAACTATTAAAATTAAGCATGATAGTGATTATGAAAATTTATATGCATTTTAATGAACAGAAACAAAATTATATGCGGGAACATGATATCAACATATAAATAAATACATAAGAATATTCTAAGTCGTAGCTACACAGACATTTAATATTCCGAAACGCAGATTCGAGATCTCTCTCACCCTCATACGCCCTTGTATTTGAGTTTCGCAGCTAGATTTAGGAATATCATGAAAATTGATGCTGAAAAATTACATTATGGAAACCGAAACAGGAAAAAAAAATGACTCGCAACTGAAAATGCACATAAGAAAAAATAAAACTACAATTCGTAAATAAAAACTCCTTTCAAAAAAATTTCTTCAATAAATTTTATAAAATGAACAGCTGAAATTGTACTAGTAGAATATACAGATACACACACCCGTCCCTGCATAATCATAATTCTTCTTCAAAAAAATTAATTCCCTTATATTCCATCAATCCAAAGATAGTCTTAAACTCTAAAAGTTCACCATTCTTAACCTGAAACGACGACGTTCTGTTCTAAATCAGTCGAAACGGATTTTAAAGGAGTAGCAGCGACATAACGGGCGGAAAAATTCCTAAATCCGTCAGGAGAGTCATCTTCGAAATCCCCGTTCTGCCCCGGACCCTCGTCAAAGTTCAAGGAGTAACTCAAAGGATCGTATTGGTATTTCCCCGCATGCCGAAAACCTCCACTTCTGTTCCGGTTGAACCGCCTAATAAAAGTTTTCCAGCGTGGTCCCGCCACGATTTCCGACCACTCGCGGACTCTCATGAACCCACGCGACCACCAGTGGTCACCGGAAGTTCCGGTTATCGGTTCCGCTTCGGAGCGAGATTCAGACCAAGATCGCACGCCGTCCCACCATGGTAAGTTGGCGGTGGTGGAACGACGGGAACCGAAGCAGCAGGGGAAGCAGAAGGTGCAGCGCGTGTTGGTGGGAAGAGAGTTTGAGGTGTCTTCACCGGTTGCAGTTGAATCGAGCTCCATGCGGTTGCGGCGCTTTCCTTCTTTGGTAGTTTTGTTTTTAGTTGAGTCGCAGAAGCAAGAGTGTGTAATATTAATATGTAAACGTAACGGATATTACTCCAATCATTCACATTTATCCAGCGACTCACTCACCACAGCGCCCACTTTATTACACCATTATTATTGTCTCCAATTAATGGATATTTATTTTAGGATTATGATTTAAAAATATTATTTTATTTTATGTAGATTTATAATAATTGTTTTTGTCTTTATTAATCTTACGAAAAAAGAATCATAAACGATTATTTTACACCTTGCTAACGGTATAGCTGTAATTGGGGGTAAGCAAATAGTTTAAGAGCCGTTGTAGTTTTGACTTTCTATACACCTTGGGTATAATATATATATATTTGAAATACTTTCACATTAATAAATAAATAAAACCATTTTAAAAATTAATAAATAAATAAATATTTAGATACTAGTGGAATGATCTAATACGTAACAGTGTGTAACAAATTAAATTGTTTCATGTTTTATGCTAGTAGTTTGGAGTTGTTGGCTAATGTGGTTTGCCCTGCAGTTTTTATAAGAGTTGTATTGTAATGTTTCATAGGAGCCAATTTATGTCACGTTAAAAGTTGAATTTGGATGTAATTTGATCGTCTGATAAATAATATAGAAGAAAATTAATCAATAGTTAATAAAAATAATTTGATAAAATGACTATTTTTTTTTCTAAACATTATATTTTTTAATGTGTACAAAATTTTTAAAATACACTTATTTTAGTACAAAGACATAGATTTTTTAAGACTATAATAGAATCTAAAAACAATACTTTTATGTAGACTAAAACTATTACATATATCAAAACACTATTAACGGTTATTTATGATTTTGGTCTTTTGAAAAAAAAAAATTACATCCATATGAGATCAAGATTACTATTCACGTATACATACCACTTAAACTTAAATTGTGTTGATGTTATCATAGCATATCAAATGAAATTTTAGTGTTACATAACATTGAGTTGTCATGTAGTGTTGTATCATCATTCAATGGTAGCTGTTACGTGACAGACCAAAAATATAATTATAGAATTAAAAAAAAAACTATATATAAATTTTATAAATAAAAACAAAAACAAAAAAATAATTTTATTTTCTAACTCCATCTAACGTATATACAATTATTTTCTCATCATAAAAGAGTTCTTTTATATTTTATCTCTTTAAATTGATTAAAGTTATTTAAATTATTTATTATCTTCTCTTAAAAGTGATCGGTTCCCCATTGCAACATTGCCTTTTATAAAAAGGAATATGATTAGAATTTAGGATTTAAGACATATTTTTATAATTTGAAAAACTATATTTTTAGTGAGTTGTACTAATAACCAGCGGCAGAGCTTGACTAAAAAATATGGGGTGAACGACATTAAATCTTTCTTTCACTCTTCATCTCTTTCACTCACAAATTTTCTTCTGAAAAAAGAATTAATTCTTTTACTTTTCTTCATTCTCACAAACTTCTCTAAATCAATCAATTTAGGAAACATAAAACATCTTTTCACTGAAAATTAAATAGAAACAAAAATCAAACATATGCAACAAAAAACTCAAACGTTTTATATAGACAAAAAATCAAACACCTTACATGCAACAAAAAAACTCTAAACACAAATCAACAATAACATCTAATTTGAAACAAACAAAAACTCCAAACAAACAAAACTTAAAAACAAAACTCCAAACAAACAAAACTCCAAATCAAAACTCTAAAACAATCAATTCTTTTACTCTTCTTTATTCTCATAAACTTATTTAAATCAACCAATTTAAGAAACATAAAATCAAAACACCTTATTTGCAACAACAAAACTCAAATACTTTATATAGACATAAAATCAAACACCTTATATGCAACACAGAAACTTCAAACAAAAATTAGCACTAACATTTAATTGAAACTCCAAATCAAAACTCTAAACTTTGTATCAAAGCTCCAAACTCACAACTAACAAAACTTGAAATCAAAACTCCAAACATCAATTCTGATTATAAACAAAAATACAAAATTGAAATTCGAACCTTTTGAGTTTTGACGATAGACGAACGCCAAGGCAGAGTTGATCAGAGGCAGCGAGCAGAGGAGCGACGCAATTAGGAGGCAGAGGCGGTGAGCAGAGGAGAGGAGCGACTCTAAGCAAATGAGAGTGAATCGTAAGTTTGAGAAAGATTGAGTGTGAATCACAAATGAGCGTGAATCGGTGAATCACGAGTTTGAGCAACGTGAGGCAGAGGCGGCGATTAGTGGTTAAGCAAAATTCGAGTTCAGAAGTTTAAGGTGGCCGCGGCCACCCCCGTCCCTACAAAGCTCCACCCCTGCTAATAAGCGTCTGACACTCGTTAAAGAATAAAAAAATAATAATTTTATCTTGAAAAGAGAAAAAATTCAACACTTTAAAATTTGAATACACTTTTAATAAAAAATTTCTATATTTAGATCACTAATTAAAATTTCTCATCTTTTATACTTCACTACATGTGGATTTAAAATTTACACATCGGTATTAATTCGTAATGAACAAGGACATTTCTTCAAGAGTTGTTCAATGACAAAAAAACTTGAAGCTTACAACTTTTAACATGTTCATTCAAATCATCAATGGTTGTTGTCTGATGGAGAAAAATGTTTTGTGCTAGATCACTACTTGAGAATTTTCCCGTAGTCCAAAAAGTAAACTGCCTTATGTTTTCAACCTCCACAATGCTGCTAAATTATTTTGTGATGTCTTTTCTTATTTAACATTGAAGAGTGTTACAAACACTCTTTAATCGGATGAAATCAATACGAGTCTTACAGGAACGAAAGTGAAAAACGACAGATAAACTGAGATTCGTCATTCAATCATTCATGCAAAAATGATTTTTGAAATATTCAAATCTCTTGTGCCAAGTTTCTGAACCTAAAGCCACAACATTCTCTAAAATCAAAACTAAAAAGCAATCAATCAGAATTTGAAACAATCTATGGTACTTATTTTAGCAAGAAAACAGAAATAACAATAAAAACATAACAATAAACCAATGTGTCTCTATCCTATGCTGTTGTCAAGACAGCAAAAATAGTGCACATTTTCAAACATCTTCAGAACAAACTTCAGAAGAGGTTTCAGCAGAAACTTTTGCAGCAGCCTCAGCAGCAGCAGCACCAAGACCTTGAAGTAAGGTCATCACTTTCACACTATCATCCAAGTAGTATCTAGCTTTGCTTGGTTTTTGTCCAACAGTACATGCAAATATTTCTGCTGCTGAAGATGAGGTTTCAGTTTCATCACTATAACTTTTGTTTAATATGCTCTCAAACATGTCCTCATCAGATCTATCATCTCCAATGCACAGAACGAAATCCGGCGATTTCCCATTCTTTGTTAGTGTAGACAAAACTTGCTCTACAACTAGCCCTTTAGTTATCCCCTGGAATTTTGATTTTAATTAACCAATATTAGCTTTTGAGAACAACTAGAAGCAGCTATGAAACTGATGTAAAAACACAGCTACTAAAAAAGGTTTTTGGCGGTGACACAAGTTGATTTTGTAAAATTGATTCTGACTACAAGGGAGATGAATTTAAGGTGATTTATGTTTGGATACATTCATGTAAAAGTGAATTGAACAACAAATTCAAGACTAAAAATCCATTGTAGAAGACAAAAATTATAAATTATAGCTTCATGTTTGAATCAGTTATAGAAGCAAAATCATTTCAATTTGAGAAAATTCAAACATGTCAAAATCAATTCTACACTTCTAGAATCAAATTTTGATTCCTCCAAAAGTGAAACCAAACATACATGATATGTGTGTACTCTACTAGGTCATTCATTTAATAGTAAAGAGTAAATACAAAACAGATACATTACATATAGAATTAAGAGGTATGTACCTGAAGCTTGACTTCAACAATATACATCCCCTTTTTAACAACTACAGGCTCATTTGCAAGAACATTTTCAAGATGGTCCAAAAGCTCTTTGGCTTGCCAAGATCCAAAATCAGAATCAGCATTATTGTAATGCCACACCAATGCACTCTCTTTGGTCTCTATGTAGGAGCCATCTGTTGCCTCAGTATATGATCTCATCACAGGTTCAGCAATACCTTTCCATGCAAAATCTGTGCAAACATGACTCATTTTCCAACTTGATTTTTCATCCCACCTATCGATGAAAACATCAATAAAGTTGTAATCAGTTTGAAGAATTTGCTAGTAACAAGACAACCGCAATATTCTATGAAGAAAAACCTCTAGTATAGACAGAAGTTCGGAACATAGTAAGCCAATGAGTGTGATTGAAATTATTTGAGGCATGTCATATATGATTAACAGTTGAACTGCATATAACCAAACTATGAAAACACTAACCTTATAAAATAACCGTGCTCGGCTGCTAGACCAAGATTCTCACATTGATCAAACCATTTGTCCAATGAAGTTTTCCCTCGGCCACTGACAATAAACACAGTGTTGTTAGGGTCACTGCAGAGATCGTTTAGCACAGATACGACTTCAGGACGGGGGGCTCCATTGATGAAACCCTGAGGTACAATTGTACCGTCATAATCCAAAAAGATCGCTCTGCAATTTGTCCTTTTATATGCTGAAACAACGTGGTCTTTGGAAAGCTTCTTGAACCCAGGAAAGAGGGACAAAACTCTGAAATCCAAGCCGAAGCCAACACCCCAGCAAAGTTTCGTATAATGATCCTTACACGAGAATACTAGGTCTTGCTCAAAACGTTGGGCCCAATAAGCCACATCATGAGAACTAACATATTGATAGTTCTTCTCGTGCCGATGTTGTTTCTCTTTGTTGGACATTGTGATAGCCAACTTCAAAGCTTCAGAAACAGCATTTATGTCCCATGGATTCACCCTGATTGCCCCACTAAGAGACGGCGAGCAACCTACAAACTCAGAAACAACGACTGTACTTGTCCGAGGGGAGTCGGAATTGATATCCAACTCTTCGTCCATTTTAGAACTCCCCTGCCTGCACACAATGTACTTGTATGGAATCAAATTCATACCGTCCCGCACCGCATTCACAATGCAACAGTCAGCCAAAGCATAATAAGCTGCCTTCTCATGGAAAGGAATGTAATGATCAATGATGACCACAGGTTTATAACTCGGGAAACCAAACCTTTCATTTATCTTTTCGGCAATCGCATACACCTCCTTCTTTGCTTCCTCAACATCTTTGCCGTCGCTCCTTGGAGGATTTAAAATTTGGACCAATATTAACTGACCCTGCAGTAACGGATCTTCCTTCAAGAGTTGCTCGACCGCGAAGAACTTCAAGCTCACGCCTTTGTGGATGTCAATATCATCAACACCAATTATAAGCTTTTTCCCCTTAAACTGCTTGCAGACTTCTCTAGCTTTGATAGAGGCAGAAGGGTGATCTAAAGCAGATTGAATGCGACCCATATGAATCCCAGCAGGCAATATTTTAACGAATATTGTACGGCCAAAGTATTCGAGTCCAATGTAACCCCTTCTGGATTCATATTCCAAGCCAAGCATTCGACTGCAGACAGACAGAAAATGACGAGCATAATCAAATGTGTGAAAGCCAATCAAATCTACATTAAGCAGTGCTTTCAAAATTTCAGTTCTGACTGGAAGAGTTCGATAAATTTCGGATGACGGAAACGGACTGTGGAGGAAAAAGCCTAGTCTGACACGAGTAAACCGCCTTCGCAGAAATGACGGAAGAACCATAAGATGATAGTCATGAACCCACACATAATCATTTGTCGGATTAAGGACCTCCGTGACTTTATCAGCAAATATCTTGTTAGCAGAAACATAAGCCTGCCAAAGTGACCTATCAAAGCGATTGCAATAACCTGGATGCCCAGGCAGCATGTAATGGAATAGAGGCCACAAATAATTCTTGCAGAATCTGTCGTAAAACTGTTTCTGTATTTCGGAAGGAATAAAAGTAGGCACACAGTTGAATTCCTCCAGCAACTGAAGGGAAACTTCCTCTTGCTCGCTTTCATCAACATCAACCTCAAGAGATCCCACATAAACAACATCGATATCAGAAGAGAGACCATCCTTTAACTGCCAAAAAATCGAATCTTCATCATAACTAAAACACCATCTGCCAGAAATGTCATCCTTTTTAGCATTCAGAGGAAGAAAATTTGCTACTACTATCATCTTGCGACATTGTTCTAAACCATTTGAATCATCATCATTGCTGTTTTGCTTACCATCTACATCAGACACAATTGCAGGAACACTCATAGCTCGCTGAGGAGGTTGACGGAAATTGAAAATATCCCCCGACACCAAGTCCACCAAATTAATGTATGATGATGATCTTACCCTCATTTTGACTTGAATTCCTGGTTTCTGAAGATTTATAGAAGTGCAGTATTATTTGGTACCAATGTACACAACTAAAGAGATCTTGAATGAATAACGCAAAGAACGGAAAGGACCTGTAAAGATAGAAGAGAAACTGTTATAACTTTATAAGTACTCTGATAAGATAAGTGCTTTATTTGCATGCACGAACAAACAAGTGCAAAAAGTGGCATCTGTATACATAAGTACTCTGAAAATCTATAATTCACCATGTTAGAGGTATAGCAATTAAGTTGCACATTCGTCAACAAAAAATTTAGTAATTGCAAAGCATTAAATTTAGTGAAAGAAATCCAAAACCATTTATATATTAAGTAAAAATGTGAAACCATCAGCTTGGTCCAATTGTGTTACTATCAAAAGTTAAAGAATGAGAAAACAAGGGTCATAACTATCATAACCGTATAATATGTGTTCTATATTAAAATGTCGAATTTAGTACATTCTCATTAAGAGGCCTAAGTCCAACAAATGGTTATCTCAACCACACCAAATGACTGTCGTATCTTCTAGAAGCCAGTCAAAAGGAGATCACACCTCTTCTAATCAGGTATTAAGGGATGAAATCTTCTCCATCCCTAAATCATTAGAATCACCCTATCATTGAGTGTTTGACAAAATATTATAATTACGATCTGTTTGAGGAGAACTTTTCTTATAGAACCTCCAAATCAAACAAATTGGATTCTCTCTTTCAAAAAAATAGGCAAGAAATCACAGATATGCCAACCAAGATTTAATGGATCCAATACTACATTTCAACACATTCAATGGGAAATTCATACTATAATAATCACTGAAACAAATCACAGAAGTACTAAAGATTTGAATGCATTAAAGAAAACCAACATATGTTTACCTAGATTTAATTCAGCCAACAACTAAACTCATGAATATCTCTTCATACCTGCTCTTTGAGTCACCTGATTCTATGCAAGTACAGCGAGATTTTTTCGGAAACACTGACTCACAAACTTATAATAAGAATCTATTCACTCATACTAATGAACGCCTCTGTTGAGTCACTCATGAATATATATTCACTCATTAATATATACTTATATTGGACTCGTACTAATGAACGCCTGTGTTGAGTCACTCTGGCATTCACGCGCTATGTCTCCGCCTATCATGCGAAGCTCGTGAATGAGAATGCGTTACACTTGATGACAGATAGGCACAATAGATTTGCAGAATACCATGTTCAACAAACTCATCATGACTCCCATTGAAATATATATCTCTAAAATTGAGCAAAACCATTTACTTGCTTTTCTCATTTAGGCAACAAATAAATTAGTTCAATTTATCTAAAAATGACAAAATTAGCCTAAATATAGTAGAACATGAAAGTATATATGCACACGCAAAAATAACACAATAAAAATGGAATATTATAATAATCTCAGCAACCAAAGTCTTTTTCTAGTAAGTGGCGCCGATTACATGAATCCAACGGTGCCAAAGATGAACGGACAAAAGACAGCTAATTTATTCTGATTCTCAACTTTTTAACGGTTTCTCTGCAAATCAAATAAGGAAAACGAATGCAAAAACATGTTACTCGTTAGTCACAAACTATGCTAAATTATTTAAAAGGCGTATCGCTTTTGCTTATAAGACTTGGAAAGCCGATTTGGACAAACTTCTCGATAAGCACTTATACAAAAATAAAATTTAAAAACAACTTGCATTAGCTAAAATTATCTGCTGTATCTAAATTTTTTCATAAGCTTTCTCATTTAACTTCTAGATAAACACCTATAAACTTATAAGGACTTTTTCATAAATATCATTAGTTTCTATTATTTAAAAAAAATCACTAATAAACCAGTTACTTATCCAAAATAAGTCTCAGTTTACATGTTTTCTGGACCAGTATCTGGCTTCCTTAAGATCCATGGTTCCTTTAAGGGCTGACCCAAAATCAGCCTTGGGCCTATTCGAAGATAAAGTGAAGCTCTCAATCTGCAAGGACTCCAAAGAACAGCCGAAAGACAGTTATGCAATTACAACTATCCAAGTATCACTTTCACCCCTAATAGAAAGTAGTTTCTTATGTTAGATGAGACTCAAAGCCTATATAAGGGGTTCACTATGGCATAGTGGAATTTAAATAAATCGTTGTTGCACTGCAATACAATATTTAGTACAAAGTGTTGTCAAAGAGCCACTAATCGGCACTATAGAACTATAGCAAAGCGGAATTTGAACAAACCGCTATTTTATGTGATTTGCAATTGACAACACTGCTCTATCAGACACTACCTTGAGCATTGGAGTGCCAACAAGTACACCACCACCATTCGGCGTTGGCACTCGTATTTCTTGATTGGCCGTTGGTGTCTCCTTTGTAGCTGACGTCGCAACTTGACTTCATCCATAGATATTTACTCCAAAGGTTCACCTTTGAACAACATACATTTTCCATTGTTATGTTTCCTTATAGAATTCTCAATAGTTCCATTTTATATAGTACACACAAGGGGGAAACCTAGGATACCAACATTATATTCATGTACATGCAACAATCTAGTTTTATAATTTTCATTTTCTTTTTCTATGAGCAAGATATTTTCTCCCTAAACAAACATCACTAAATGCAATTGCAAAATATTAACTCAATCCACAAGACCCCAATTGCAAGAAAGACAGAGAAGGGCATGCATTTTTACCTTAAAACTTCAAACTTGCCGATCCTAACAACAAAAGATTAACACCGTGTTAGAAAAACACGAAACATAAAGAGAGAAAAGAAAGAAAATCAGGTAATGAAAACTCATGTTCCTCTGATCACAGAGGAAACAACAAAAACAAAAAATAGAAATAACCCCAACGTAGCCATATTTTACCTTGTTCTTTGTTGCTTCAATAGTCAACAATCAATTAGACCTTTTTATCAACTACTAGTATACACTAAAAAAACAACAACAACAACAACAACAAAAAAAGAGAATATTCAAGTGAATTAAAAAATTGAAAAATTAGTATGAACTATGAACAGAATTAGAGAAGAATGAAAAAATTGTCAGATAAGTGTCTTTGTTTTTTTGTAGATAAAAATGGAAGTAGTATATTTGAGATATAAGTATGTTAGGTTCGAAGCTGGTAGGATTTGTGGGAGTTTATGGAATCCAAACCGACCGAAAAAATAATATTTATTAATATTAATAATAAATAATATTGTTATTGTTATTGTTGATGTTATTGTTAAGGGGAAAACATAATAATAATAATAATGTTGGGAATTTTGTTTCCGAGGTTTGGTTTGGGTTGTGTTTATGTTAAAGAAAGGATTGCGGGGACAGAATGGAAACATAGAAAATAAAGTCAAAAAAGATGTACGAAGTTTTGGATATAGTTAGATTTTGTTTGTAGAAATAGAAAGACTTGGATATTGCAGTCTAGGTGTGGTGTAGTCATACTCATACGTTCTTGTCACTTGTGAGTTGTGACTCTCCCATTCAAAATCACTTTCATACCACAAATGCCCTTTTACTTATTCTCTTTTCACCACCTTTTATGGAAATATAATCTACTCATTTACAGGACTGCAACTTCGCCCCAACCCGTTTAATATTTTATTTTAAGCCTAATGAATCTATTTAAATTGATATGTTATATCTAATTTAATAGAAATTAATTTATAATAAAGTTAGTTATTTATTTTATTTACTTTACCGTTTTTTCTATAAATATTTATTTATTTTTTCGTTACATAGTAACTATTTGATTACATATTGTATTTGAACGAGAAACACTGTAATTTATTATAATATGGAGTTTCCATTCATGTACTAGTATTATATAAATAAAATATATCGAAGGAGAACAGGAATGCTGCTTTGAAATGGGTCAATTGGAGCTGCTGGGGGTGTGGAGTGTATATCTTTCTGGACGACTTGTTGGCCAAAAAAATAATAAATAATATATTAACCACAGAAAAACGATTCTTTGCGTCACGTTGCTTTATAATTGACTTTGAATCTGTGTTGATCGATACATTGGTTTCTATCATAAGGATATTTATTGAAAGAAAATAACACACTCTTCCAATTTTCAATGTATCAATTATAAATTATTTAAAATAAGACTCTTCATGTTTTTTAAATAGATGATTAATTTAATCAGACTCATACAAATCAGATTTTAAATTCAAATTTAAATAAAATATTTAATATAATAATATCGATATTTTTTAATTAAATTATAATTTAATTTTTTTTTTTTTTTTATTCTTTAACTACCTTTATAGTGCTCATATATAAGTTACCTAAAACAAGGAATCAGAGAAAAAAAGAAATGTGAAGTAAATGATTTTGAAGACATCTAAAGAAAGTTGAAAAGAATTGAAGCAAGGTGTGGTTGTAAGTTGGAATGCATGCGGATAAACTTAGGAGTTGTCGCGCAAAGTCAAGACATTAACAATTTCGGCTTCTAATTGCCAGTAGGTTGTCAGAATGTTCTTTATCCGCTTCACTCTTCCACCCATAATAATTGAGAGACAAAAAATAAAAACATAGAATTTCAAATGCTTATCATTTATTACTTGTGTTTAAAACATTTGTTGGTTTTATTTTTTTATTTTATATGATATTAAAGAAAAATATATTTTTTATTTCATAATAAACGACATTTTGTAAATGAAAAATCATTTAATAGACTTTTTAAATTAATATTATTTATATTATTTTTAATATAATATTTTTTTATTTATATTTTATTAATAAACATAAAATATTCAAATTATTCATTTATTTTGAGACGGTGAAAGTAGTTAATTTATCAAATTATCCTTTTTAATATTTTTCAGTATCATAAATATAAAATATAATTTAATATTTTGGAATTTGTGTACATAATAATAATAGTAATTGAAAGGTATAATTGTAAATAATAATAAAACTTATATTAAAAATTAATATTG
>JBBPBS010000276.1:16462439-16494498 GCA_037974835.1 Cicer judaicum
GAGAACAATATATAGTACAATAACTATAACTTTTTCACACTCTAAATCTTTCATTTTTTTATCATGAAAATTAGTTGCAAAATAAGTTGTTGAAACGTACAATTCATACATGTAACAGGTATTTGTGGCTAATTAAAAAAATTATGTCTTCTAAATAAAAATAAGAATAATTATTATAATAGTAATTAGAAATTTATTATAAAAATCATGTATAGGTAAATGTTAATTAAAAATTAGTTTAAATTTGTATATTTTAATATCAAAAACATAAAAATAAGAACAATTATAATATATTAATTATAATTTTTTCAAGTTGTTTGTTTAAAAATATATCGCTAAATAAACTAGTAGAACATATAATCATACATGCGATAAATATCTGTCATTAATCGATTAGTCAAAATTAATATTTTTTTATATCTTCTATATAAAAATTATAATATACTAATTATAATACATTATAAAACTAAATCAAATTTCTTGCATTTTGCAGTGACTAAAATAATATTTTTTTGCAAATACTAAAACAAAATTTCTTGAATTTTGCGGGAAATAAGTTTAAAGTCATTAATTATTCAACCGTTAAAAAACTAATGATTTTAAGAATTAGGACTAATACAAAAACGTTTTTATTTTGTATGAACTAAAACTAAAATATATATTTTGCAGCAACTAAAATCAAATTTCTTATATTTTGCAGAGACTAAGTGCATATTTAAGTTTAGATTGATTGTTATCATGTACATATAAAAAACATTGTATGATAATCTTTATCCTACCATTATCATATTCTTTAGTATTATCTTGCTTTATATTATATCTCTTTTTGTCATATCTTACGCATTAAAATGTTCTAAGAACTTTTTTGATGGATACGATAAGAGACATAATATGATATATTTATTATATGATGTCTCAATTTAGTGTTGGACAAATGAACATGATATAATAAGAACTGTAATTTATCAATTTATGTTATAACATATACAAAATGAAATATAATAAAATATAAATATAAATAAAAAACAACAGAGTTTGATATTAAATTTAAAAACTAAAATTTTAATAATTAATTTTTAAAAATATGTATGATTTATGACAAAAGTAGTTTTGTAATTTTATATAATCTAATAAATTATTATTCAAAATTATATAAAAAACTAATTTAATATTTTAAAATAAATATAATATTTTTAGAAGGGTAGTTTTATTTATTTATTTACATATAATATTTTCATATCTTTATTGAGCTTAGGGTTCGACAAATAAAATATAATCATTTGAAAATTATTTATTTAATAGTGTCAATGGATTCTTTTAAATATAAAATGTATTCCATACTATTTAATTTTTTTTAAGTATTTTTTGTTAATTTATAATTTTTAAAAGTATTGTGAAGTTTATTTGAATAAATAGTATATAATTGTTTCACAATGATAATTTTGGCATTTAGATATAAAAATATGATATTATATCATGATAATGTGTGTACCAAACACATGATATTTTCAAATAATATTAGAGGGTTTGTTGTCATGCTCACTTTGTACACATAACTGGATAATATTAGAGGGTTTGTTATCATGTTTTATATCTTATATTGTCTTTATGCTATATGAAGTAAAAGTAAATGTCAATACATGGGAGTTGAATTGTGACCATTTTTAAAATTTAGTTCATGCAGTAATAGTATCATCTCAAGTTGTCTTTGGAGTGAGAATAGTTAAGATGAAAATAATCTTCCTCTTATTGAAGATGATTTGAAGAACAATAATACGAGTTTGAAAAATATGTGATAAGTGTACTAATGGTATGAATAATACAAACATAAAGAGAGTAAAGCTTAAGAAGATTCACACATTGAATTTATATTGGTTCACATAATATATGCTACTCTATTCCTCACATCTTTGTGAGATTTTCACTAGTGCTCAAAAATTCGTTCTCTCATCTACACATTTTCAACTATGTATTTTTTTAGTCTCATGAGGCTTACAAAATTGTATTTTTACTAGCCTCAATAGACTTACAAAATAAATCAAGTTTTTATCAACTTGAGGATATACAAGTAGTAATGTGTTTGAGATCAAATTACAACTTTATATAAGATAAGATAGTAATGTGAAGTTGTACATAACACACTCAACAAAATTTTTCTCAGATATGTTTCAGTTTAGAAGAGTGTGTATAATAAACAAAATGATGATAAACTTGAACAACTTAAATATTTTCTTATAGATGATTCTCTTGATGTTTAAAGATTAATAATTCTCTATTTATAATTATCTTTGGAGCTTCAAACAAATGGTTAGCAAAATACATATGTTGAGAGACTTTGCTAAGTTTCCTTAGACCTGTCTTTATTTGCAAAACAATCATTTAGCCTTTATCCTCCTGTTAAATATGCTGAGAGATGACAACGGTGCTCCATCCTCATATCTGGTTTGTTCAAGGATGAAGTTTTCATTAATTCTTATGTGACTTGTGCTTTTTGACTTTTTTCTTTTCTAACAATTGTAGTGTGAGTGAAGGACATCACTTTTTATACCGCAGTACTTTTTCTCATTTTTTCATGTATGAGGATGAATAGACAGCTGAAGTTCATCATTTCTTATGTGTTGTTTATCCTTTGCCATAGAGGATATAAGTTCATCCTTTTTTCAATATTGTTTATCATCTAACATAGAGGACAAACTCATCATATTTTAAGTATTGTTTATCCTTTAAATAGAAGACATAAATTTATTATCTCTTAAGTATTGTTTATCCTTTGACACATAGGACATAAATTCATCTTCTTGTAAGTGTTGTTTTTCATGTCCTTGTATCTTATTTAAGAAAGATGACTGAGTTTCTATTTTATTGAATTTTGATGTGATTGTTGCTATTTGTTTTCCCTTTTTCAAAGTGTGCCCTTCATGTCAAGTACTTCACTTTTTTGTATTTTTGTACTTTTTTATATATGTCAAATTTGTTACAAGAATATCTTCGGCATCTATCATCATCTTGAGATTATATTCATCCTCTGATGTACTTGATTTTAAGGATATTCGTAGATGATCATCATCTTATCTATGTAATTCTTTGAGAGATGCTTGTATGTTTTTCTTTCTAATATGTGACTGTTGGAATTTGGTGTAAACATGTTGACATGTTTTTTACTATAAGATAAAAAAATGTAGCTATAATATTTTTGGAGTAGTTATTTCTTTCTTTTTCGTTTTCTTATGATGATTAAAAATGAAGAGAACAATATTAGTTTTTTTGTAATTATTTTTCTTAAGGTAGTTATATTTCTTTTGTAAAATAAATGTAGTTATATATTTTTTTATAGCTATTTTTTTTCTCTCTCTCTTATATTTACTTATTTACCATTAAATAGTGATGTGATAAAAAATTAAATAAGAATAAATCTATATTTTTGATAGATGTTTCCTTTCGTATATTGATAATAGATAACAATTTAAAGCAAATTTATTTTTTCATTTGCAACTCTAAATATAATTTTATAATGGAATAGTTTGACATTATATTTGAATTTTTTGAAAATTTAGTTATACAAATTTAATTTTGCTCAAAATCTACATTTCATCAAAAGTATTGTCCATTTTCAAATTTTAGATGTATGGAAAAAATTTATACATATTAAATAAAAAATAATTTTTATAACAAAATGATTTTAAAAAAATCTGAAACAAACAGCCTTTAACTCCTAAAAAATAATTTTTAATTTTAAATAATATATTTTTTCTGAAATAAACACACTCATTATTATCTTTCAAACAAATAAAGAATGACTATTGAGTGATTGTCTAATTAAATATATATAGATTGATATGTCATAAATAATAAAAAAAAAATAATAAATAATAAAATATACGTACATCAATCTGCCAGACCAAATATATCTAAATAAATAGATTTTAAAAATAGTATGAAAATATTATTTTTATTAAATAGATAAGGTGAAAAGATGTAGATGAGATTATATGGCGCTGACGTAATGCATAACTTATTATTATTCTTAATTATAATAAAATATATATAATTTATAGTAAATATATATTTAAAAATATATTTATTTATATAATCCAAATAAATTTAATTTTGCAAATGACGTTTGAAGAAAAAATATCAAAACATAAATTAAGTCAAAGAAAATTCAATTTTAATTAAAATTGTATTTATAAAAAAAATTATTCAAAAATACATTTACAATAGTTAATAAAAAAAGATATTTAATCTTCTACTACTCTACTTTGTTAACAATTTGATCATCATCTACTACTACTATAAAAATTCAAACCAACCTCAAGTTTTCTTTTTTTGCAACCCAACCTCTGTTTTTGTAATAAAAATAAAAAACAGAAAACCGCACGGAATTTGAATTATTTGACCATATAATAATTCAATTATTATCTTCATTCTACCTGGAATATACAGAAAACACTTTAATTTCCCTTTGCTAATGACTTCTAATAAGATCAATCAAACTCCAACCCATCGGCGTCCTCTAACCTTCCCGGCAGTCCACCCCTGCAAATCCATATCTCCGGCAACCCTCCTCACTTCATTAATCACTCTCTCACAAAACATATGCACTTTCCAACCAAACTCCTTCCCCACACAAAAACGAAACGCCAAAGAAACTAAGCGCCAAATCACAATTCTCCTCATATTCTTCCAAGAACTCCATCACCGTCGTTCTTTCATCCCAAAACAAATCATTCCCACTTTCTCGGAACTCCACTTCACCCTCCAAAATATCAACTTCTTAATCCAAGACTGTTCCCTCCAAAACGCACGCCTCTGGATTCTCTTCCAATCACAATTCGTCGCCACACAGTTTCACCTTCTCGTCCGTTCCGTATCCAAATCTCTCCACTCGTTACCCCTCCACGTCATCGATGTATGCGACGAGGTTAAAGAACTAATTGAATTACTAACCAAACAAGCCGCAAAAGTGAATTTGGAACTCGACGAAAACGACGAACGCGAAGCCAAACGAGTCACTTCTATTTTGAATCAATTAGAAAAAGGAACCGAACCAGACGTGAATTCCATGAAGCGAGTACTCGATTACCTTGAAATCAAAACTTGGATCGATTGCAACGAAGATATCAAATTCCTCCAAAACGTAGAGAAAGAAGTTCCTCTGTTGAAAGGTTTAATAGGTTTTTTGTGTTATTGTCGTGTGATCATATTCGAATCCCTAGATTTTCAATCGCTTAACCGTAATAATAGATCAGAAACCGGGTGCAGCATAGGGATGTTAAACTGCGTAACACCGAATGATTACCGTTGTCCAATTTCACTCGAACTCATGACAGATCCTGTAACCGTTTCCACTGGCCAAACATACAATAGAGCTTCAATTCTAAAATGGTTAAAAGACGGAAACATGACGTGTCCAATAACAGGGGAAAGACTCATTTCAACGGAGCTTTTTCCAAACACAGCACTCAAAAAACTTATCCAAAAATACTGTTACGATAACGGAATTTCAACAACCAAGTCCCACGTCAGCATAACAACGGCAACCACCATGAATCCTGATTCTCCCGCTGCAGCACATGCGATACAGTTCGCGTCGTGGTCACTCGCTCGAAGGCTAGTTTTCGGAACAGAGGAACAGAAAAACAAAGCAGCTTACGAAATTCGTTTACTCGCTAAATCAAACGTGTTCAACACGGCGTGTTTGGTTGAAATGGGAACAGTGCCACCATTACTCGATCTTATTCAAACTACAACTACGCAAGAGAACGCAATCGCTGCTCTTTTGAAACTTTCAAAGCATATCATTGGCCGCGAAGCTATCATGGAGAGTAGAGGTTTACAATCTCTTGTTACGGTTCTCAAAAGAGGTTATAGTTTAGAAGCTCGCAGAGACGCAGCTGGTATAATATTTTATCTCACTTCGGTGAAAGAGTACAGAAAATTAATAGGAGAAAATTCAGAAGCAGTTCATGGTTTAGTTGAAATAATAAAAGAAGGAACAATTTGTGGAAAAAAGAATGCGATTGTTGCTATTTTCGGTTTGCTTTTGCTTCCTAAGAATCGTTCCAAGGTGCTTGTTTCTGGTGCTGTTCCTGCGATTGTTAACGTTTTGTCTTCTTCGGCTAGAGCTTATGTTGTTAATGATTGTTTAGCGGTTTTGGTAGTTTTGGCGGAGAGTGGTGAAGGTGCTTTGGCTATATTAGAAGGTTTGGATTTGTGTTTGGTTGTTGGGGTTTTGAAATCTGCAACTTCGCGTGAAGAGAAGGAGTACTGTGTTTCTATTCTGTTGTCGTTGTGTGTTAATATTGGTGCCGAGGTTGTTGGTGTTTTGGTGAAGGATGCTTCGCTTATGCCTTTGCTTTATGCAATTATTACGGATGGTACTCCTCAAGCAGAAAAGAAAGCACGTAAGCTTATTAATGTCTTGCAAGAATTCCTAGAGAAGAGGACTTTGGGAATGGTGGGATCCTCTGTTTTGCACTGAAGATTGCTTCGTTTGAATTAGTTTGAAAGCTTCTTCCTTTTTCTCCTTGGAAATAAACGTAGAATGTACTATTATCTTAGTTCATCTTATAGCTTAAGAATTATTGGATTAGCTCCATGTTTTCTTTTTCCAACGAACTTATTTCAATTAATTAATAGCTTTTACTGTACATAAATTTTTTGAAGGAGTTAAAAATTAGTTGAAGAATCGCATGTTTTATCTGAGTTACAGAAAAAGTATCTCTTACGGTCCTATTTGTTTGGCTTAGATTCTGTATACAATTTCAAAGCAACTAACTACATTGGTGTTAATCCATCCAACTAAAAAAATCATTGTTTTGCGTATAAAAATCACTCAAATATTCTCTTCATTTCAACTATTAAGAGTCATGGACCGAATTTTTTTGAAGTTAAGATACCATCAAGTTACACAATAATTGATCTGAACCAAAGTTACACTAGTTTTCGGATATTTGAACATTCAAATAAGGGGTTATTTGAGGTGAATGAGAGATATATTGGAATAGAAAAGTGAATCTTTTATGGTATTAAGACGGTTATATTTATAAGGTGTAAGATGAGTTAATTCGAGGAAGTTATTGTTTGATGGGATATCTGTTGTGATTCGTCTCTTTTGGCTTCTAACTATTTGGTTTAGGATCGATGGCTTATGCTTGAGGGTTTGCTTCAAAATGCCCTAATGGACAATGTCTTACTAGGCCTATGTGTACAAACGAGTGTTATTTGAGCTTTCAACTAATGCAAAACAATAATCAATTTCAATCATGGTTTAAGATACGACATTAGAATGTTGCATGTTGCATGTTGCATTGAGATTTAAAATTTTTGAGCACATTTCAGGAATTAGCCTCTGGTAAACACATTAACAATTATATGGGTCTTGACTTTTCTCAATAGCCACATGATTAATATGTGGAAATGGCAACCACACACTGTGCACCACCATCTTGACGTTGCATATGACGCCTAAAACCTTAATCTTCATCGGCATTGAGGTCAAACCTGCACTGGCACCAAAGTAGTCCCCACAGGAGGCTTATTTAAATTTGTGATCGACAATAAATGGTTCAGCATAATGTGGAATCTGACGTTGCTAATATAAGAGTGAGAATTGAAAAGATCGAAAGGTCGTCAATGACGATTGATTTTCTCATGGAAATAATTATAATTAGGATTTAGAGTTGTTTTAGATTGGGTCAAGGCCCAACTCGTAAGAAAATATCGCCTAAACGACCAAAGCATCTCACTCCTACATCTTTGAAAGCCTACCCTCTCTTGTTGGTCATAACTCTAACGAACAAAAATAGACAAGAGGTAGGGATTGTAGTGCAATATCATACTCTCTGCATGGTCACATTCACACTATAAATATCATTATCCTGGCACAATTAAATACATAATTTTTACCCTAAAAACTCTACTCTCATTCAATCGTACATTGACTCGAACATTAGAGTGCTTGTAGGTATCACCCACCATCGAGGAGACACAATGCGCTTACAAGTACCACTATGTCACCAAGGAGATAAAATATTGTCTTGATAAGTCACCACATAATTCATAGTCCAATCGAAATGAAGAATAATTATCAAAGTAGTTTACAACAAAAGTTGGTTTATAATCAATATCATGACTTTGGACTATTATTGTTCTCTTGTAAATATTTTTTAGATTGAATAAAAAAACTATATGGAATATTCATTTTAAATTAAGAGTAATAATTCTAATTTAAGGTTAATTTTAACTTGATACAAACAAATATAGTGGCTCATACTCTTATTTTGGAGGTCACCAATTAAATTAATCGAAGTTATATTGATCGGTTATCTTCTTGTTAATTAGTATATTTTAATCATACAGTATGAGTTATTTTCAGTAAGAAAAAACAATATAGTAAAATTAAATTTATCTTGTTTATAAATGTGTAATATTTATTATAATATTAAAAGAAAACAATTTATGCACATAAAAAAATAATGTAAAGTGTTGAAATTTTGATTTAGTATTTTTCATTTTTCAAAACAAAATATTGAGTCAAGTAAAATAATTTCACTTTAAATCCAAAAATCATATTTAAATAAAACCAAATTGTTTATCATTCCGATCAATATAAGTTTTTATATGATTTTTAGGTTTATAAATATGAATATTTTTAATTACAAATAATTAAAATAAAATTTTCTATTTTAATTAATCAAATTATGCAATCATATGGAAATTTTTTCAAACTATATCTCTTTTTTAAAAACAAATTCAATATACTCTAGTTCGAAACTATTAAATAAAAATATTATATTTTTTTTATCTTCAATAATAATAATAATAATAATAAATTATATTATATTAATAAAATAAAATATATTACATTAAAAATTACCAAATTTAAATTAATGATTTTCATCGAAGTTTCCTTCAAAGTGCGCATATATATATTAGCGTATTTAATATGATTGTTTTATTGGTGTGATTACTCTATTGTTATTGTTATTAGGTTGAATTGCAGTTTTGATCCCCTTATTTTAATTAAATCACAAATATTGTCCCCTTATTTTATTTCTATCTAGTTTTAGTCTTCAAACAGAATTTTGGTTCAAAAATTGATGAAATGTTATTTTTTTTTGCATTTATTTAAGCCACACCATGTCTCATGATCTCGTGGTGCAACAATTATACTTGAAATATATGATCATAAATGCTATAGTGTGACTTAAAAAAATAATATTTTATTTTTAACTAAAATTCTATTTGGAGACCTAAATCGAGGAGAAATAAAATGAGGAGACTACTTTCGTGATTCAGCTAAAATAAGAAGACCAAAATTATAATTAAATCTTGTTAATATAAGTTAGTGTGATTACTTTATTATTATTATTATTATTATTATTATTATTATTATTATTATTATTATTATTATTATTATTATTATTATTATTATTATTATTACTGCTACTTATTATATTCAGAGAGAAAATAAAACAAAGTTATTAATAAAATAATATTAAGTGTTAATTTAACAAAAATATGAAAGTGAGTTGTTAGAATAATATAACACATTATTTATTTTTAATTTTATTAATATAATTTTATTTTTTAAATAATTTAATTTTTTTATTAATAAAATTAATAATTTTTCTAATTTTTTAAAAATTAATATATATATATATATTCAAAATAACTAAATACAAAAAGCTTACAACCTCATAAAAAAATATTTATATATTAATTTAAAATAAAATATAATTAAAAGAAACAAAATTTAGGAACGGGTAATAGTTAAAAAATTCCCAATCATGTGCCATAAAAAAAAAGCAATTGGGCTATTATATATTTGCATTATTAGCATGCAAAAAATAAAATAATAACAAAAGAAACAGGTAAGGGGAACGACGACGTTTCTTAGAAGTTTTTCTATTCGAAGTACAAAACCTCTCTCGTCTCCAAACATTACCTACTTCATTCCCAAGCAGAAGATTCTTCAAATTTCATTGTACCCATAACAGGTAAGCACCGTGTTCCGAATTTTTAGTTTTTAGAAATTTCTCTGTTTGGTTTATTCCCACATCTTTATCTAACTTAGGGTTTTTCTCTTTCGGTATTTATCAAATATACGTTCTTTTAACTACAGATTCAGATTTACCTATGGCAACTGAAACAAAGGCCGTCACTGAGGATGTCAAGATCGATCTCTTTGAAGACGATGATGAATTTGAAGAGTTTGAAATTAATGAAGGTACGTAATACCATTCTTTCTCTAATCAATTAGATTTGCTTCTGTTTCAGATTATCTAGGGTTTTTGTTTGTTTTTGCTGGCCATTAATTGTTAAATGCTTTATCTATAGTCAAATGTCGCCTACGATATATAGGTCATCTTGATCCTAAGAAATTTTCAGTCATGCCATCATCAAATACTTCACAAGTGGCATTCATTATTTTGGTTTCATGGAAGAATTTGGTAGTTAAACTATTTAGGCTTTGTTTGCAAGTTTGGAGGAGAGGGGAGAGGAGAATTTTGAAAAAAAAAAAGGAAAAATGGAAGGAATGAAGAGTTTGGGATGAGAGGGTTTTGTTTTTATTCATAATACAAAATCTCTCTATTTTGGGGAACTCAAAAATTGTATTGGAGGGGAATTTTGGAGGGCTTAGACAAATTCTTCAAATCATTTTCATGTTGTTATAATACTCTATAAATTAAAAATATATTAATTATATGTATTCTCTTATCATTTTCTACAAAAATTCACTATCTTAAAAATGTAAATTTTTTTTCTCTATTTTTCTATTTTCTCATTCCTCTTCCCCTCCCCTCCAAACTCCCAAACAATGCCTTGGAGATTTCTTCGCACATTGTTGCAACCAATCTATCCGTAGAATTGAGAGTTATCATATTAAATAATCAATCATGTGATTTCAAATTGATTTGATACTTCACCTCACCACTTTATTTGAACGTACAATTGTCTGATTTTCTGTATATATAATCATCAATATAATACAGTATAATGAACCTTATTCATAGAGTTATTAACTGTAGATTTGCTAATCTTAACACTCGTTTCAGTGGGTCCTCTCTCTCTCACAGAGTGCATTCAAACTGAACTTCTTATGTTGTTTCTCATGGGTGCTGACCCTATTTCTTGTTAGGCATTAACATTTATAGGGTGCAGTTAATAGGATTCATTTAATTGCTTGGATGTCATTATCTCATTTAGTTTTAATTTTCAGTTGACGATAATGGCATATAAGTTTTTTGGGCACACTGCACATCCAACTTGATTTTGAGGTTTTGGATTCTGCACTTGCACTCACATTCTAATGTTTTTTGCTTACACTTCATTGTTTTACAACTCACAGAGTGGGATGATAAGGAGGAAGGGAAAGAAATAACTCAACAGTGGGAGGATGATTGGGATGATGACGATGTTAGTGATGATTTCTCTCTTCAGCTGAGAAGGGAGTTGGAGAGCAGTACTGATAAGAATTAAACCACCTGCTGGCTTTTGTTGTTTGATTCTTAACATGTGTAACGAGTTAAGACTTAGATGTTTGAGACATTGAGCTCTGGGTGCATTCTTGCCTACAAAAGAAATTAAACAATGCCTTGTTAGGAAGGAAATGTAAGGATCGAACATAAGGACATACTTTTATGCATTCTCTCTTAAAAATCTCTGCATATAAGTTGTTGAGTGTTTGTGTTTAACTGTTATGTTATTCTATCTACTTAGTTGGTATGTGGCTTTAAGTTTGACTCAATCTCAATTTATTCTGTTTCATTTTCATTTTCATTTGGGAGTGGGTTGAGTTTGCTTTTTCTATGAACAATTCTGGTGAAAAGGTGCACTCAATTGCAGTTTCCGTATTTTTTTTAATATCTAATTGTTCCAAATAGGATTGCATGACTGATGCAAATCAATGTAAACAGAAAGTTCAAAAATATAAAACCAAATAAGGTTTATTTTCCTCGACATTTTACAAAACTTTATTTGTTGGACTCAGATTTTGTATTTATATGAGAATTGCACTTATAGAATTTTTTTTGCTGCGGCAAATTTGAATAATAGGTGAAAAATAATTCAGAAGAGTGCTTTTACATAAAATTGTTCTATTATTGAAGCTTAAGCTTTTAAACTTTGAAATTTTTAGTTGAGGTCGTTTTATAAGCTTTAACATTTAGTTGTTGGAGCTTTGGGTCATTGTTAGGGCAAAAGCTACCCTTTTGTATAAGCTGTAGAAAATTTGCATGCTAGTTCACATTGTCATGTACATGTGAGTAGGTTCTTCATTACTTTGTTGATAACTATGTCAACCAGCTTACTCAGATCTTGACTCTACGTATAGATATTTCCTAGCTTTATTGGTTGAAGCTTGAAATTGTAGGTGAGAAATATTGTCCTAATCTTTTAGACTTCTAATATTTTCGTCGAGGTCTTCAATCACCATGATTTCAGATGTGACCTTTATCGAGTTCCAATTCCTTCTAGGTATTGATAGTTTTTTTAAGATGTCAATGATTTTCTCATTGTGTTTTGGTAACCCAGCCGATTTTTGAAGTTTTTCTCATCTTTTCAGTAGTCTTTGCATTAAAAAGCAAAAGACCCTCCTAGGGAAACATTAATACACTCAGAATGCTAGAGGTTTAGGCTATGATTTTCAACTTTCCTTTTCAGACATTAATTCCAAATAGAAAGAATTAGTTCAAAGGGTTTGGAACTAACAATTTGGTCCTTTGTGTAACAGCAACATTGATCAATAATGAAAATGATTAATCTGGATGGGTTCTCAGAAATGACATGGAAACAAACTGTCCTAAGCCCAAAGCTTCCCTCTCCTAGTCTTGTTGTCATCCCTGATAGTTGGAACAAAATTTTGCATCTTGTTATCTTCAACTGAAAGGCTGGATGTATATTAGTATTTACTGATAAATAGAAATCTGGTCCATGGCAGATACAAAAAAGTTCTTAATCTGACAGATCTCATTTGATCAAGTGTCCACTTTCATGATTACATGCTAGTTACTATTTGAAATTGAACATGCACGCAGGACATAATGTAAATATTAGTTATTTGTATGTTATATTATAGTCATGATTTGAACCTTGACCTCATTCTCAAATTGCTTTGTGTTGCTCGGCTTAATACGTCTATGACATGTCCAGTTTAGACACCTCCGGTTTTATGGCAATTTCTCATCAAAAATGGACTGCATGGTTTCTATTTTTGGTCTTGAACATCTCTCTATTTGCAGAACTCTTACACTCCATAGGGTCGTGAGAGAATCATCATTATACAGTAAATATCTGTGGAAAATATGCAGATAGTATTTGATATATATCGTCAAATACAACAAAGATAAGACAGTGTTTACCTACTGACGGTAGGGATGGACTGAGAAATATTTGGAGGATATTCTATACATACAGACCCACAACAAAATGCACAAGTTACAATCATATAACCACAAACAGGCAACAGTACACTTGTGTCCATTCGCTAGGACGAAAAGACAGAAACAGTTACTATTTTTTGTTGTGGTTCTCAATATTTCAGCTGAAAATCTGTCCACGGCACCCAGCAATTTGGTTGGATAAGCTTTGCATTAAAACCAACCATAAAGAATGATGTTTGACTCTTTCTACAATTGGCATGAAATTACATTCAACCTGCCACTGCATTTTGTAGTATGGGAATTTCAGTAATTAGAGATAAAATATAAAATATTGAACAATTACATGGGGTGAGGCACCATTGATCTTATAAAATATTCTTTGATATGTTCGGGATAACTAATTCTAACTGAAACAATTTTTTTCTAAACTATATTAACCTTTTGGCAGAGCTCCAGATTATTATGATCCATTTTCCTTTAGGACCAAAGGGTTAAGCTAAAAAAAAATTATTTATCGATATCTGAAAAGTCCCAAAAACATTACACCTGGGACTCAAATAGAGCTCTTTGATTTTCTTTAATCTTCATGGCATTTCAATTTCTACAATATCAGAATCAGAAACAGCACTTTCTTCCCTCACAGTTACTCGTGAATGAACCCATGTTCTACAAATTGGACAAAAGGGTGTCTTGAGAATCCACAAATCTATGCACTGAACATGAAAACTGTGTCTGCAATTAGACAACAACCTACAAGCATCACCAACCTTAAAGCTCTCCAAACAAACAGCACAATCCACAAGGTTGCTTCCTTTCTCTGGTTCCACATAATCAAAACATGGAAGGTTGTTCAAGTCACCAATATTGTCACCAAACATTCCTTTTGTTGATGTTCTTGTAGTACCACTTTGGCCTTGAATAATGTCTCCACTATTATTATCACTTCTAAAAGCCCTTCCAACTATGCAGAAATGGATAGACACCAAAATAGCAATTCCAACAAATAAGATTATCAAAGAAATGACAATCTCCATCACCATAACTTTTTGTCTAATTTAATTTCAGCTAGTAAACCAAGTCACCCTTCAAACTTTTTACAAGTGTTCGATTATAATATACAATTTGTTTGCTCCTCAAATACAAGACGACAATATACAAGCTCAATCACTGATTATAGCTACGGCAAGCTACCTGGCTGCTCTCTTTGTCACTTATTTATTTTTTAATTATTATTTTAATACCCAGAAAGTTGAAAGCTTCCTTTTATGATTGAGTTGTTACACCTATGAGATATTTCATTACTATAGGATTTATTTGTTAACCATATATTATATTGTG
This sequence comes from Cicer judaicum, assembly GCA_037974835.1. Classification (NCBI taxonomy): domain Eukaryota; kingdom Viridiplantae; phylum Streptophyta; class Magnoliopsida; order Fabales; family Fabaceae; genus Cicer; species Cicer judaicum. The sequence goes on from JBBPBS010000276.1 coordinate 16,477,163, forward strand.
AAGTGTTACCAATTTTGTCAATTACTAATATGTGTCGGAGAATCTGACTAATCACCTTTGATAAAGTTTTTCTTCCAACGTTTGTTTTAAATATATATGTATATATATTTTATCTATGTTTAAATTTAAGATTTTAGTTAAGGAATATGAGTCAAGTTCCACTTAAGCTATATATAAAAGTTGGATTTAAAAAATGTGCCTTTTATATGCTCAAATTATAATAAGAGTTTTATATTTATTTTGAGAAATAAAGAGTGAATAATAGTACTAGACCCAATTCAGCTGGTGTTGAAGTCAACTAAAAGTCCAAAAGAAACTGCAAAATATAACAATAGTAAGAACAAATATAGAAAGCTATAACTTAATTACAACATTACATGTGTTCGTAGAGGAGCCAGGGTGGGGCTTAGCACATAGCTAGTGCTAGTCCTGTCTCTCTCTTTGTTATTAAATTCCAATTTCTTTAGGCCTTAATCATATGTAGCCTTTGGAACTAATCCAACAATGAACATTGAATGTGTTTGGAGGAATCCATAAAAAACATATCAAACGTAAACATTCACAACTAAAAAGAAAAGAAAACAACAAATGTGATGCTAAGTTTGGAGCTATATATAGCATTAACTTTTTAGGGTGTCACAGTTAGTTTTCTCCATGTAGAGTCCATTCAGAAGTCACAAAACTTAGCTACAATTGAATAACCAAGATTCTGTTAACTATTGTATTTGCAGATGCTATCACATCTATAAAAAAGTAGGACACACTGTTATTACTATTCTTGGTTTGATACATGTAATTATTGCTTACTTTAATCTCCATTTATACCTGCTACTGTTAATTAATCTTAACATAGTTGGTTTCCACTTTTCACTCTTTGTCTTTAAGGAACTTCATAAGGAAGAAATACTGTTTTTTTTTTTTATCTCTGCATCATGCCTTTGCAGGTAAACAGTTGGTTGAATAAATTAACTAAAAATGATTTGTTTGAATGAGATAGGCATCAAGAATTTTAGAGCAATAATGCAGTTCAACCTCCAACCTCCAAATTAAAGGTCCTTGATAAGATTATTTATTTGGTTAATGTTTAGTTTATGTTATAATTGTAATGCCAAGACAGGTTTGTGGTCCCTGTTTTATGTTAGCATTGCATTTTCTGCACACCAACAACTTATTTACCACTATGATTCTGTCACATAACCCCAAATGTGAGTTGATGTGTGTTTCTGCATTTGTTGTACAAACATAATTTTTCTTACCAAATTCAGTTACTGCCGTAAGTAAATTTCAGTTATTGGATGAAGTAAGCTATTTTGAGTATGTATTTTAATCTGATATTGAAAATTAGAATTTGAACAGTACCATTTGCATTATACTAATTTTTTATATATTATACTTATATTGATATACAATCTTATAAAAATGCTGAGAAGCAAGAGTTTTATTCCATTTTCATTCCATCCTCCATATTCATTCAAACTTTCAAAGTAGACCATTGCTCCACCACCTTCTTTTGCAAAAACAAAAAATGTATAAGTTTTGAAGCAAACACTGTTAGGTTTTTATATCTAGCTTAATATATCCTTACAAAATCGACTTGTAAGGTGAAATGTTTCACTCTTTTTAAGTCTTTATCTATTTTCAATGGAAGACTTAAATTTTTTCTAATAAAGAAAGAAAGTAGAAGTAAGAGAATCCCCACCAAATAGATCCAAAATAGATTCAATTTAATAATAACAATCATGATTACAACAGTATCATGAAAATCTTACAACGTTGTGAGGTGTTGATTAACATAAGAATTGACATACTTTCATCACCTCCTTCTTGTTCCCTCTACTATATAGTTCTCTCATCTTGGCATCCAAATCATGTCTGTTTTCTCTCCAAAGATACACATCGATTCCTTAATTGTTCACGGCCCTCTCCGCTTACGGAAGCATAGACAACCGTGCTGCTGATCAACAGGGATCATACCTCCACCTTTGGATGTGTCAATAGCCTCCAACATCGCAACTACCTCGTCCATTTCAGGTCGCTTATCAGGATTTGCATCCCAGCATTTCTTCATTACATTCACCAGAGAACTTGGACAGCATCTTGGCATTTCTGGTCTAACATTCTAAAATTTCAATACAAATTAATATATCAATATCATAGATTCATTTTAGATCCCCAATCTACATTGACAAACACAGAATTCTCAAATGAGAGACAATAAAAAATGGAAGAAGATATACCTGACGAACAACAGCTGAGGTAATCTCTGAGAAACTTAGGTCAGGATATGGCATGTCACAACAATATATTTCCCATAAACAGATTCCAAAACTATATACATCACATTTTCGGTTATAGGGGTTTCCATTTAGAACCTGTAAACCATCATCACCCATTTGTCAAATAAGTTAGAAGTCAATTACTTTGTGCATTAATGCTTCCATCCACCATACATGCTTGTAAAATAATTTGTAATTGTAGTTAAAGGTTTCTTAGCAAGGGAAACTGGTAACACACCTCTGGAGCCATGTATCCAAGTGTACCAGTCTCCCCCGTCATGTCATTAGGATTTGAAGCTTCAACACGTGCAACGCCAAAATCAGCAATTTTAACCGTGCGTGTCTTATCCAACAGCATGTTCTCCGTCTTTACATCTCTGTGGACAATTTTCTGAGAGTGGAGATAATTCAGCCTGCAAATCCAAGTGAATTTTGCCCGGTCATCGAAACATATTACGAGTTAGTCTTGGCTCTCAACATACCGAGGTCAGGTTTTAATAAAAAGCTAAGTTAAGTGTATGTAGTATAAACACTTATCATATAAGTACTTATATGTAAGCCATTTCTATCACAACATAAAATAAAGTCAAGTTGTTTTCATAAGCTAACTTGGAAACTTATGAAAGTTAGCTGAAAACAACTTATGGACGTGCCATAAGTTATTTCCATAAACTTTCTCAAAGAGTCTCACAAGTGTCTATGCTAGTAGATAAAGTCAAATAAGTCAATCCAAACAAGCCTCAAAGTACTTTTACAAAGAGGAAAAATTCACAAAAAGATAAATACCCTCTTGCAAGATCAAGTGCTAGCTGGATGACAACCTTAAAAGCTAACTTCCTCCTCCTATTCTTTATTAAGAAAGATTTCAGCGCACCTCCAGCAAGGTACTCTACAACCACACAGCAGATATTGCTTGGCATGCCAATTAGACCAGTGTCAGTTTGTATCTGTAATTCAGAAGACCCCATTGTTGCCCCTATAAACTAAACAAGGAGAAAGGAAATTGTTTGAGAAATAACACTTGTAGAGAAGTATAAAAAGGCCATACAGCCAAAAAGAAACCATATTTCACAAATTCTAATCAAATTCAAGTTTAACATAAGTCAAGGTGTAGCTGGGTAATAAAGCTGAAAGCAAGTTGGCATAGACATTATAGACAACTGAATAACCATTTCCTGAAAACAGAACTATCACTTGATAATCCAAGTGTTATATGACCTCACACCTTCAGATATGCAATATTGTAATCCACAAGAAAAGTTACCAATATCAACAAGAGAAAGTTGAAGCTAAAGAAAGGAAATGTACCTTAGTGACATTAGGATGATCAAGTTTATGCCAAACAACAACTTCCTGCGTGAACGCCGACCTCAGTGCAGCAATTTCAGCTTCTGCCCTGTGCCCTTCTTCACCCCAGTCCAGCATTTTCACTGGACATTATGTAAACAAGCCCAAAGTGGTTCTCAGCAAAATGCATGCAAAAGAGCAAACCATTGATTCAGTAAGTGTTACATTACATGCACAGAAAAATGAATTTCAGATTTCCATAGTCCTCACAAGAATCAAATCAATCAATGAATTATTTCATGCATCATTCTTGGACTCTGATTCTCTTGTCCATTAATTTTTTTCTTCTATAACCAACCTAACAACAACATGCTTGTTATAGATAGTTGTAGATTTGTTAGAATTAGTTTGATATTGTTTAAGGTCGTTACTAGTTAGTTATAATTAGTTGTCTTAAGATCACTTTAAAGTGCATACTACCGACCTACACATATTGTAAGAATTTTCTTCATATTATCAATTCAAAAAACAATCTTTCTCTCATTATTTTCCAATTTGTTGAGTTGAACCATGTTTCTCAACAATGCTACTTGTATTCAGTAACCACCAGAAGACCAAGTGCATGTTCAGCATTTCGGTGAATTTGACAAAATCACAGTAACACCATGATTTTGTTGAAACTCCGAAGTATAGCTTCTGTCAAAATCACTACGACACACCTTGATTCCGCTAAATCTAGCATCAATACAAACATTCACCAAGACCACTAACACCAATTTTCAGATACCAAACATTCCAATCTGCTAATGAGCCACGGAATAGGAATTTCCAAAACACCCCATTACAAAAATCATTGTAAAAATCAACTCTTTCAAAAATAAAAACACTAAGTTCCCCAAGAGAAATTGAACTGAGAAAATTGAAGTAAGAATTTGGGTTAGTTAGTGGAAGTTACCAGCTACATCTTGAGCATCATAAACACCACGGTGAACCGTACCAAAAGTACCACGAGCTATGACACTCTTAATAATAAGGTTAGAAGGGTCAATTTCCCAGTCTTGTCTTAGCTTGTTGTTGAAGAAAGTAGAAGAAGCATGAGACGGTGTTAGAGTTTTGAACTTAACACAAGTGGCAAAAGAGTTTGAGTGATCATTAGAATCATCTTCTTCTTTTTGCTTCATCTTATCCATAGCTAATGCCTTATTGAGATGCCTCTCAAGTTGTTCATCAATGCTCTTCAAATCAATTTGATCAGCTCTCACAAACCCATCACTCTTTTCCTTCATTCTTCACTCTATCTTTTGTGATTTTTAATTATTGTGAAATGTAAAATGTATTATACGAGATTAGACATAGTTTGATGATGATATTGTTCGTGTTTCCCTCCGCAAAATCGCCAATAATCCAAGTCGGCACATGGAAGTGCCTGCGAAAAACTTGTACCTCTGACCCCACTTGCTCTCCTTTTCACTTCTCACAGTAAATTTTATTCCAACAATTTTTTCAAATTTTTTGTTTTGTTTTTTATGTCAGAAATCTCCTTTAACTGTATAGTATTTTTTCAATTATACTAGTTCATTTATCTTCCATAAAAAGAATAATACTTGCCATTTATTTCAAATATTTATTAAATTGGACTCACAAAAAATAATTTTAGAGTGTGATTAGTTGAGTAGAAATTGAAAACATAGAAAGAGATGAAAAAGAAAAGATTCCAAGTAAAAAAAAAAAGAAATTTGCTCTCGTTGAGAGTTGAACTCAAGACCTCCCGCTTACTAAACGGGTGCTCTAACCAACTGAGCTACAAGAGCCATATATTCAAATTTTCTGTTAAACATTTATAATACTTTAATTAAAAATATGTTGTAATTTTGAATAATTTAATTTTCGACACTTTTATTCTCCATTAATTTCAACTTTGACGCACCTTTATCTATTATATATATTTAAAACAGATTTCCAAATGCCACCTCACCCCGAATGCCACTTCACCCTCTCGAATGCCACATATAGAAATATTTCTCACATCAACCAAAAAGTAGATTATGAATTTCGATTAAATTATATTAACACTAAATTTTTATCAATTAAATTATATATTTATAATTGAATGCTATTTTTTATTTTTATTTTTCTTATTATAATGATGATTTGAATGTTAAAAAATTAAGTATTGTATAAAATTAAATTATTTTTTAATAGAATTTATTTTTGGTAAATATCAATATAACAATAAATTATTTTCAATTGCACAAACAATTAATTAAAACATTTAAATACCTAAAATTAAATTAAAGTATATGTAAATCTTTAAAAAAATAAATTTCAAATTCTTGATAAAATATATTTAATAATTTTTTTTACAACAATTTCTTATGCTCGCAATTAAAACATCATACTAATAAACATGATTTTATCTCATTTTAATTTTCCTAATCATATTCAGTAATTACAAATCAATAAAGCAATATTATAAGATAACTATATTTATAATACATAAAATATTACTTATAAAATTATTTTACAATTATTTATAATAAATTTATAATTTATAAACTATTTTAGAATTTGATCATAATTTATATTATTATTAAATTATTTTATAGGTTATTTTATAATAAATTTATAAATTATTTTATAATATTATCAGTCATTTACCAATTTTATATTTTATTTCATCAAAAAAATAGAAGTACCATTATATATTGAATAATAAATTAACAATCACACTACAATCAGTCAAATAATTATCCTATATAATAAATTATCATACGAATTTTAAAAAATATTTAAAAAATTAAACTAGATGATTGTGATAAACATAATTTTCTATTATTTTAATTTTCCTAATCATATTCAATTATTACACATCAATAAAATAATATTATAAGATAATTATATTTATAATACATAAATTATTACTTACAAAACTTATAAAATAAATTAATATACGCACAGCGCGCGGGCCATAATCTAATGTGAATAATAGATGAGCTATAAAGGTGATGGTAGCCCATGAGATAGTATAATCGTTATGACATAGTAATTTCAACGATCAAACTTTATATATATGTCTCCACTTTCACGGAATCAATAAGTTACTAACATTATTGTAAAGGAAAAAAGACATAATTTGTTCAGATGCATATACTAATTTCACGAGCTCCAAGGACATATGTTCCCATTCATCATCTATATATACACTCACACACCAAATGAATTATTATTTTAATTCTTTAAATTCTAAATTAATATTGTGAATTTGTATTTTCAAAAACTTACTATGAAAAAACAATTTTATCTCTTAGATTAACTATAGAATATAAATAAGTTTTCAATACCAGTACCATTATATGTTGAAAAATAAATTAACAATCCCAATACAATGAGTCAAACAATTATCCTATATAATAAATTATCATATGAATTTTAAAAAATATTTTAAAAATTAAATTAGATGATTGTGATAAACATAATTTTCTATTATTTTAAATTTCCTCATCATATTCTATTATTACATATCAATAAAATAATATTATAAGATAATTATATTTATAATACATAAAATATTACTTACAAAACTTATAAAATTAATTAATATCCGCGCACCGCGCGGACCATAATCTAGTGTGAATAATAGAATAGCTATAAAAATGATGGTAGCCCATGAGATAGTATAATCGTTATGACATAGAACTTTCAACGATCAAACTTTTTATATGTCTCCACTGTAACGGAACGAATAAGTTACTAACATTATTGTAAAGGAAAAAAGACATACTTTGCTGAGATACATATACGAATTTCACGAGCTCAAAAGACATATGTTCCCGTTCATCATCTATATATACACTCACACACCAACTGAATTATTATTTTAATTCTTTAAATTCTAAATTAATATTGTGAATTTGTATTTTCATAAACTTACTATGAAAAAATAATTTTATCTCTTAGATTAACTATAGAATATAAATAATTTTTAAATACCAGTACCATTAGATGTTGAAAAATAAATTAACAATTATACTACAATGAGTCAAACATTATCCTATTTAATAAATTATCATACGAATTTTAAAAAATATTTTAAAAATTAAATTAGATGATTGTGATAAACATAATTTTCAATTATTTTAATTTTCCTAATCATATTCAATTATTACACATCAATTAAATAATATTATAAGATAATTATATTAATAATACATAAAATATTACTTACAAAACTTATAAAATTAATTAATATCCATGCAGCACGCGGGCCATAATATAGTGTGAATAATAGAGGAGCTATAAAGGTTATGGTAACCCATGAGATAGTATAATCGTCATGACACAGTAATTTCAACGATCAAACTTTTTATATATGTCTCAACTGTTACGAAATGAATAAGTTATTAACATTATTGTAAAGGAAAAAAGACATACTTTGCTGAGATGCATATACGAATTTCACGAGCTCCAAAGACATATGTTCCCGTTCATCATTTATATATACACTCACACACCAAGTGAATTATTATTTTCATTCTTTAAATTCTAAATTAATATTGTGAATTTGTATTTTCATAAACTTACTATGAAAAAATAATTTTATCTCTTAGATTAAATATAGAATATAAATAATTTTTAAATACCAGTACTATTATATGTTGAAAAATAAATTAAGAATCACACTACAATGTGTCAAACAATTATCCTTTATAATAAATTATCATACGAATTTTAAAAATATTTTAAAAATTAAATTAGATGATTGTGATAAACATAATTTTCTATTATTTTAATTTTACTAATCATATTCAATTATTACACATCAATTAAATAATATTATAAGATAATTATATTTATAATACATAAAATATTACTTACAAAACTTATAAAATAAATTAATATCTAGGCAGCGCGCGGCCATAATATAGTGTGAATAATAGAGGAGCTATAAAGGTCATGGTAGCCCTTGAGATAGTATAATCGTTATGACATAGTAATTTCAACGATCAAAATTTTTATATATGTCTCCACTGTCACAAAATGAATAAGTTATTAACATTATTGTAAAGGAAAAAAGACATACTTTGCTGAGATGATTTCACGAGCTCCAAGGACATATGTTCCCGTTCATATCTATATATACACTCACACACCAACTGAATTATTATTTTAATTCTTTAAATTCTAAATTAATATTGTGAATTTGTATTTTCATAAACATACTATGAAAAAATAATTTTATCTCTTAGATTAACTATAGAGTATAAATATGTTTTGAATACCAGTACCATTATATGTTGAAAAATAAATTAACAATCACACTACAATGAGTCACACAATTATCTTATATAATAAATTATCATACAAATTTTTAAAAATATTAGAAAAATTAAATTAGATGATTGTGATAAACATAATTTTCTATTATTTTAATATTCCTAATCATATTCTATTATTACATATCAATAAAATAATATTATAAGATAATTATATTTATAATACATAAAATATTACTTACAAAACTTATAAAATCAATTAAAATCCGCGCAGCGCGCGGACCATAATCTAGTGTGAATAATAGAGGAGCTATAAAGATGATGGTAGCCTATGAGATAGTATAATCGTTATGACATAGTAATTTCAACGATCAATATTTTTATATGTCTCCACAGTCACGGAATAAATAAGTTACTAATATTATTGTAAAGGAAAAAAGACATACTTTGCTGAGATGTATATACGAATTTCACTAGCTCCAAGGACATATGTTCCCGTTCATCATCTATATATACACTCACACACCAAGTGAATTATTATATTAATTCTTTAAATTCTAAATTAATATTGTGAATTTGTATTTTCATAAACTTACTATGAAAAAATAATTTTATCTCTTAGATTAATTATAGAATATAAATAATTTTTAAATACCAGTACCATTATATGTTGAAAAATAAATTAACAATCACACTACAATGAGTCAAACAATTATCCTATATAATAAATTATCATACGAATTTTTAAAAATATTTTAAAAATTAAATTACATGATTGTGATAAACATAATTTTCTATTATTTTAATTTTCCTAATCATATTCAATTATTACTCATCAATAAAATAATATTATAAAATAATTATATTTATAATACATAAAATATTACTTTCAAAACTTATAAAATTAATTAATATCCGCGCAGCGTCCGGGCCATAATCTAGTGTTAATAATAGATGGGCTATAAAGGTGATGTTAGCCATGAGATAGTATAATCGTTATGACATAGTAATTTCAACGATCAAACTTTTTATATATGTCTCCACTGTCACGGAATGAAATAAGTTATTAACGTTATCGTAAAGGAAAAAAGACGTACTTTGCTGAGATGCACATACGAATTTCACGAGCTCCAAGGACATATATTCCCGTTCATCATCTATATATACACTCACACACCAAGTGAATTATTATTTTAATTCTTCAAATTCTAAATTAATATTGTGAATTTGTATTTTCATAAACTTACTATGAAAAAATAATTTTATATCTTAGATTAATTATAGAATATAAATATTTTTTAAATACTAGTACCATTATATGTTGAAAAATAAATTAACAATCACACTACAATGAGTCAAACAATTATCCTATATAATAAATTATCATACAAATTTTTAAAAATATTTGAAAAATTAAATTAGATGATTGTGATAAACATAATTTTCTATTATTTTAATTTTCCTAATCATATTCAATTATTACACATAAATAAAATAAAATTATAAGATAATTATATTTATAATACAAAAAGTATTTCTTACAAAACTTATAAAATTAATTAATATTCATGCAGCACGCGGGCCATAATCTAGTGTGAATAATAGAGGAGCTATAAAGGTGATGGTAGCCCATGAGATAGTATAATCGTTATGACATAGTAATTTCAACATCAAACTTTTTATATATTTTCCATTATCACGGAATGAATAAATTACTAACATTATTGTAAACGAAAAAAGATATACTTTGCTAAGATGCATATACAAATTTTACGATCTCCAAGGACTTATGTTCCCGTTCATCATCTATATATACACTCACACACCAAGTGAATTATTATTTTAATTCTTTAAATTCTAAATTCATATTGTGAGTTTGTATTTTCATAAACTTACTATGAAAAAACAATTTTATCTCTTAGATTAACTATAGAATAAAAATAATTTTTAAATACCAGTACCATTATATGTTGAAAAATAAATTAACAATTACACTACAATGAGTCAAACAATTATCCTTTATAATAAATTATCATACAAATTTTTAAAAATATTTGAAAAATTAAATTAGATAATTGTGATAAACATAATTTTCTATTATTTTAATTTTCCTAATCATATTCAATTATTACACATAAATAAAATAAAATTATAAGATAATTATATTTATAATACAAAAAGTATTACTTACAAAACTTATAAAATTAATTAATATTCATGCAACACGCGGGCCATAATCTAGTGTGAATAATAGAGGAGCTATAAAGGTGATGGTAGCCCATGAGATAGTATAATCGTTATGACATAGTAATTTCAACGATCAAACTTTTTATATATTTTCTACTATCACGGAATGAATAAATTACTAACATTATTATAAAGGAAAAAAGATATACTTTGCTCAGATGCATATACAAATTTCACGAGCTCCAAGGACTTATGTTCCCGTTCATCATCTATATATACACTCCCACACCAAGTGAATTATTATTTTAATTCATTAAATTCTAAATTAATATTGTGAGTTTGTATTTTCATAAACTTACTATGAAAAAATAATTCTATCTCTTAGATTAACTATAGAATAAAAATAATTTTTAAATACCAGTATCATTATATGTTGAAAAATAAATTAACAATTACACTACAATGAGTAAAACAATTATCCTATATAATAAATTATCATACAAATTTTAAAAAATATTTTAAAAATTAAATTAGATGATTGTGATAAACATAATTTTCTATTATTTTAATTTTCCTAATCATATTCAATTATTACACATAAATAAAATAAAATTATAAGATAATTATATTTATAATACAAAAAGTATTACTTACAAAACTTATAAAATTAATTAATATTCATGCAGCACGCGGGCCATAATCTAGTGTGAATAATAGAGGAGCTATAAAGGTGATGGTAGCCCATGAGATAGTATAATCGTTATGACATAGTAATTTCAACGATCAAACTTTTTATATATTTTCCACTATCACGGAATGAATAAATTACTAACATTATTATAAAGGAAAAAAAATATACTTTGCTCAGATGCATATACAAATTTCACGAGCTCCAAGGACTTATGTTCCCGTTCATCATCTATATATACACTCACACACCAAGTGAATTATTATTTTAATTCTTTAAATTCTAAATTAATATTGTGAGTTTGTATTTTCATAAACTTACTATGAAAAAATAATTTTATCTCTTAGATTAACTATAGAATAAAAATAATTTTTAAATACCAGTACTATTATATGTTGAAAAATAAATTAACAATTACACTACAATGAGTAAAACAATTATCCTATATAATAAATTATCATACAAATTTTAAAAAATATTTTAAAAATTAAATTAGATGATTGTGATAAACATAATTTTCTATTATTTTAATTTTCCTAATCATATTCAATTATTACTCATCAATAAAATAATATTATAAAATAATTATATTTATAATACATAAATTATTACTTACAAAATTTATAAAATTAATTAATATCTGCGCAGCGTGCGGACCATAATCTAGTGTGAATAATATATGAGCTATAAAGGTGATGTTAGCCCAAGAGATAGTATAATCGTTATGACATAGTAATTTCAACGATCAAACTTTTTATATATGTCTCCACTGTCACGGAATGAATAAGTTACTAACATTACTGTAAAGGAAAAATGAAATACTTTGTTCAGATGCATATACGAATTTCACGAGCTCCAATGACATATGTTCGCGTTTATCATCTATATATACACTCACACACCAAGTGAATTATTATTTTAATTTTTTAAATTCTAAATTAATATTGTGAATTTGTAATTTCATAAACTTACTATGAAAAAATAATTTTATCTCTTAGATTAACTATAGAATATAAAGAAGTTTTGAATACTAGTACCATTATATGTTGAAAAATAAATTAACAATCACACTACAATGAGTCAAACAATTATCCTATATAATAAATTATCATATGAATTTTAAAAAATATTTTAAAAATAACTGTGATAAACATAATTTTCTATTATTTTAATTTTCCTAATCATATTCTATTATTACATATCAATAAAATAATATTATAAGATAGTTATATTTATAATACATAAAATATTACTTACAAAACTTTTAAAATTAATTAATATTCACGGAGCGCCCGGATTATAATCTAGTGTGAATAATAGAGGAGCTATAAAGATGATGGTAGCCCATGAGATTGTATAATCGTTATGACATAGTAATTTCAACGATAAGACTTTTTATATGTCTCCACTGTCATGGAATGAATAAGTTACTAACATTATTGTAAAGAAAAAAAGACATACTTTGCTGAGATGCATATACAAATTTCACGAGCTCCAAGGACATATGTTCCCGTTGATCATCTATATATACACTCACACACCAAGTGAATTATTACTTTAATTCTTTAAATTCTAAATTAATATTGTGAATTTGTATTTTCATAAACTTACTATGAAAAAATAATTTTATCTCTTAGATTAATTATAGAATATAAATAAATTTTAAATACCAGTACCACTATATGTTGAAAAATAAATTAACAATCACACTACAATGAGTCAAACAATTATCCTATATTATAAATTATCATACTAATTTTTAAAAATATTTTAAAAATTAAATTAGATGATTGTGATAAACATAATTTTCTATTATTTTAATTTTCCTAATCATATTCAATTATTACTCATCAATAAAATAATATTATAAAATAATTATATTTATAATACATAAATTATTACTTACAAAATTTATAAAATTAATTAATATCTGCGCAGCGTGCGGACCATAATCTAGTGTGAATAATATATGAGCTATAAAGGTGATGTTAGCCCAAGAGATAGTATAATCGTTATGACATAGTAATTTCAACGATCAAACTTTTTATATATGTCTCCACTGTCACGGAATGAATAAGTTACTAACATTACTGTAAAGGAAAAATGAAATACTTTGTTCAGATGCATATACGAATTTCACGAGCTCCAATGACATATGTTCGCGTTTATCATCTATATATACACTCACACACCAAGTGAATTATTATTTTAATTTTTTAAATTCTAAATTAATATTGTGAATTTGTAATTTCATAAACTTACTATGAAAAAATAATTTTATCTCTTAGATTAACTATAGAATATAAAGAAGTTTTGAATACTAGTACCATTATATGTTGAAAAATAAATTAACAATCACACTACAATGAGTCAAACAATTATCCTATATAATAAATTATCATATGAATTTTAAAAAATATTTTAAAAATAACTGTGATAAACATAATTTTCTATTATTTTAATTTTCCTAATCATATTCTATTATTACATATCAATAAAATAATATTATAAGATAGTTATATTTATAATACATAAAATATTACTTACAAAACTTTTAAAATTAATTAATATTCACGGAGCGCGCGGATTATAATCTAGTGTGAATAATAGAGGAGCTATAAAGATGATGGTAGCCCATGAGATTGTATAATCGTTATGACATAGTAATTTCAACGATAAGACTTTTTATATGTCTCCACTGTCATGGAATGAATAAGTTACTAACATTATTGTAAAGAAAAAAAGACATACTTTGCTGAGATGCATATACAAATTTCACGAGCTCCAAGGACATATGTTCCCGTTGATCATCTATATATACACTCACACACCAAGTGAATTATTACTTTAATTCTTTAAATTCTAAATTAATATTGTGAATTTGTATTTTCATAAACTTACTATGAAAAAATAATTTTATCTCTTAGATTAATTATAGAATATAAATAAATTTTAAATACCAGTACCACTATATGTTGAAAAATAAATTAACAATCACACTACAATGAGTCAAACAATTATCCTATATTATAAATTATCATACTAATTTTTAAAAATATTTTAAAAATTAAATTAGATGATTGTGATAAACATAATTTTCTATTATTTTAATTTTCCTAATCATATTCAATTATTACTCATCAATAAAATAATATTATAAAATAATTATATTTATAATACATAAATTATTACTTACAAAACTTATAAAATTAATTAATATCAGCGCAGCATGCGGGCCATAATCTAGTGTGAATAATAGATGAGCTATAAAGGTGATGTTAGTCCATGGGATAGTATAATCGTTATGACATAGTAATTTCAACGATCAAACTTTTTATATATGTCTCCACTGTCACGGAATGAATAAGTTACTAACATTATTGTAAAGGAATAAATAAATACTTTGTTCAGATGCATATACGAATTTGACGAGCTCCAATGACATATGTTCGCGTTTATCATCTATATATACACTCACACACCAAGTGAATTAATATTTTAATTCTTTAAATTCTAAATTAATATTGTGAATTTGTAATTTCATAAACTTACTATGAAAAAATAATTTTATCTCTTAGATTAACTATAGAATATAAATAAGTTTTCAATACCAATACCATTATATGTTGAAAAATAAATTAACAATCACACTACAATGAGTCAAATAATTATCCTATATAATAAATTATCATACGAATTTTAAAAAATATTTTAAAAATGACTGTGATAAACATAATTTTCTATTATTTTAATTTTCCTAATCATATTCAAATATTACTCATCAATAAAATAATATTATAAAATGATTATATTTATAATACATAAATTATTACTTACAAAACTTATAAAATTAATTAATATTTGCGCAGCGTGTGGGCCATAATCTAGTGTGAATAATAGATGAGCTATAAAGGTGATGTTAGCCCATGAGATAGTATAATCGTTATGACATAGTAATTTCAACGATAAAACTTTTTATATATGTCTCCACTGTCACAGAATGAATAAGTTACTAACATTATTGTAAAGGAAAAATGAAATACTTTGTTCAGATGCATATACGAATTTCACGAGCTCCAATGACATATGTTCGCGTTTGTCATCTATATATACACTCACACACCAAGTGAATTATTATTTTAATTCTTTAAATTCTAAATTAATATTGTGAATTTGTAATTTCATAAACTTACTATGAAAAAATAATTTTATCTCTTTGATTAACTATAGAATATAAAGAAATTTTCAATACTAGTACCATTATATGTTGAAAAATAAATTAACAATCACACTACAATGAGTCAAACAATTATCCTATATAATAAATTATCATACGAATTTTAAAAAATATTTTAAAAATGACTGTGATAAACATAATTTTCTATTATTTTAATTTTCCTAATCATATTCTATTATTACATATCAATAAAATAATATTATAAGATAGTTATATTTATAATACATAAAATATTACTTACAAAACTTTTAAAATCAATTAATATTCGCGCAGCGCGCGGACCATAAACTAGTGTGAATAATAGTGGAGCTATAAAGATGATGGTAGCCCATGAGATTGTATAATAGTTATGACATAGTAATTTCAACGATCAGACTTTTTATATGTCTCCACTGTCATGGAATGAATAAGTTACTAACATTATTGTAAAGAAAAAAAGACATACTTTGTTGAGATGCATATACAAATTTCACGAGCTCCAAGGATATATGTTCCCGTTGATCATCTATATATACACTCACACACCAAGTGAATTATTATTTTAATTCTTTAAATTCTAAATTAATATTGTGAATTTGTATTTTCATAAACTTATTATGAAAAAATAATTTTATCTCTTAGATTAATTATAGAATATAAATAAATTTTAAATACCAGTACCACTATATGTTGAAAAATAAATTAACAATCACACTACAATGAGTCAAACAATTATCCTATATAATAAATTATCATACGAATTTTTAAAAATATTTTAAAAATTCAATTAGATGATTGTGATAAACATAATTTTCTATTATTTTAATTTTCCTAATCATATTCAATTATTACTCATCAATAAAATAATATTATAAAATAATTATATTTATAATACATAAATTATTACTTATAAAACTTATAAAATTAATTAATATCTGCGCAGCATGCGGGCCATAATCTAGTGTGAATAATAGATGAGTTATAAAGGTGATGTTAGTCCATGGGATAGTATAATCGTTATGACATAGTAATTTCAACGATCAAACTTTTTATATATGTCTCCACTGTCACGGAATGAATAAGTTACTAACATTATTGTAAAGGAAAAAAGAAATACTTTGTTCAGATGCATATACGAATTTTACGAGCTCCAATGACATATGTTCGCGTTTATCATCTATATATACAGTCACACACCAAGTGAATTAATATTTTAATTCTTTAAATTCTAAATTAATATTGTGAATTTGTAATTTCATAAACTTACTATGAAAAAATAATTTTATCTCTTAGATTAACTATAGAATATAAATAAGTTTTCAATACCAATACCATTATATGTTGAAAAATAAATTAACAATCACACTACAATGAGTCAAACAATTATCCTATATAATAAATTATCATAC
>JBBPBS010000276.1:16506187-16531726 GCA_037974835.1 Cicer judaicum
TACCATTATATGTTGAAAAATAAATTAACAATCACACTACAATGAGTCAAACAATTATCCTATATAATAAATTATCATACGAATTTTAAAAAATATTTTAAAAATGACTGTGATAAACATAATTTTCTATTATTTTAATTTTCCTAATCATATTCTATTATTACATATCAATAAAATAATATTATAAGATAGTTATATTTATAATACATAAAATATTACTTACAAAACTTTTAAAATTAATTAATATCCGCGCAGCGCGCGGATCATAATCTAGTGTGAATAATAGAGGAGCTATAAAGATGATGGTAGCCCATGAGATTGTATAATCGTTATGACATAGTAATTTCAACGATCAGACTTTTTATATGTCTCCACTGTCATGGAATGAATAAGTTACTAACATTATTGTAAAGAAAAAAAGACATACTTTGGTGAGATGCATATACAAATTTCACGAGCTCCAAGGACATATGTTCCCGTTCATCATCTATATATACACTCACACACCAAGTGAATTATTATTTTAATTCTTTAAATTCTAAATTAATATTGTGAATTTGTAATTTCATAAACTTACTATGAAAAAATAATTTTATCTCTTTGATTAACTATAGAATATAAAGAAATTTTCAATACTAGTACCATTATATGTTGAAAAATAAATTAACAATCACACTACAATGAGTCAAACAATTATCCTATATAATAAATTATCATACGAATTTTAAAAAATATTTTAAAAATGACTGTGATAAACATAATTTTCTATTATTTTAATTTTCCTAATCATATTCTATTATTACATATCAATAAAATAATATTATAAGATAGTTATATTTATAATACATAAAATATTACTTACAAAACTTTTAAAATCAATTAATATTCGCGCAGCGCGCGGACCATAAACTAGTGTGAATAATAGTGGAGCTATAAAGATGATGGTAGCCCATGAGATTGTATAATAGTTATGACATAGTAATTTCAACGATCAGACTTTTTATATGTCTCCACTGTCATGGAATGAATAAGTTACTAACATTATTGTAAAGAAAAAAAGACATACTTTGTTGAGATGCATATACAAATTTCACGAGCTCCAAGGACATATGTTCCCGTTGATCATCTATATATACACTCACACACCAAGTGAATTATTATTTTAATTCTTTAAATTCTAAATTAATATTGTGAATTTGTATTTTCATAAACTTATTATGAAAAAATAATTTTATCTCTTAGATTAATTATAGAATATAAATAAATTTTAAATACCAGTACCACTATATGTTGAAAAATAAATTAACAATCACACTACAATGAGTCAAACAATTATCCTATATAATAAATTATCATACGAATTTTTAAAAATATTTTAAAAATTCAATTAGATGATTGTGATAAACATAATTTTCTATTATTTTAATTTTCCTAATCATATTCAATTATTACTCATCAATAAAATAATATTATAAAATAATTATATTTATAATACATAAATTATTACTTATAAAACTTATAAAATTAATTAATATCTGCGCAGCATGCGGGCCATAATCTAGTGTGAATAATAGATGAGTTATAAAGGTGATGTTAGTCCATGGGATAGTATAATCGTTATGACATAGTAATTTCAACGATCAAACTTTTTATATATGTCTCCACTGTCACGGAATGAATAAGTTACTAACATTATTGTAAAGGAAAAAAGAAATACTTTGTTCAGATGCATATACGAATTTTACGAGCTCCAATGACATATGTTCGCGTTTATCATCTATATATACAGTCACACACCAAGTGAATTAATATTTTAATTCTTTAAATTCTAAATTAATATTGTGAATTTGTAATTTCATAAACTTACTATGAAAAAATAATTTTATCTCTTAGATTAACTATAGAATATAAATAAGTTTTCAATACCAATACCATTATATGTTGAAAAATAAATTAACAATCACACTACAATGAGTCAAACAATTATCCTATATAATAAATTATCATACAAATTTTAAAAAATATTTTAAAAATGACTGTGATAAACATAATTTTCTATTATTTTAATTTTCCTAATCATATTCAAATATTACTCATCAATAAAATAATATTATAAAATAATTATATTTATAATACATAAATTATTACTAACAAAACTTATAAAATTAATTAATATTTGTGCAGCGTGTGGGCCATAATCTAGTGTGAATAATAGATGAGCTATAAAGGTGATGTTAGCC
Source organism: Cicer judaicum (assembly GCA_037974835.1). Classification (NCBI taxonomy): domain Eukaryota; kingdom Viridiplantae; phylum Streptophyta; class Magnoliopsida; order Fabales; family Fabaceae; genus Cicer; species Cicer judaicum. Next base: position 16,508,428 of record JBBPBS010000276.1, read on the forward strand.
CATGAGATAGTATAATCGTTATGACATAGTAATTTCAACGATCAAACTTTTTATATATGTCTCCACTGTCACGGAATGAATAAGTTACTAACATTATTGTAAAGGAAAAATGAAATACTTTGTTCAGATGCATATACGAATTTCACGAGCTCCAATGACATATGTTCGCGTTTATCATCTATATATACACTTAGACACCAAGTGAATTAATATTTTAATTCTTTAAATTCTAAATTAATATTGTGAATTTGTATTTTCATAAACTTACTATGAAAAAATAATTTTATCTCTTAGATTAATTATAGAATATAAATAATTTTTAAATACCAATACCACTATATGTTGAAAAATAAATTAACAATCACACTACAATGAGTCAAACAATTATCCTATATAATAAATTATCATACGAATTTTAAAAAATATTTTTAAAATGACTGTGATAAACATAATTTTCTATTATTTTAATTTTCCTAATCATATTCAAATATTACTCATCAATAAAATAATATTATAAAATAATTATATTTATAATACATAAATTATTACTAACAAAACTTATAAAATTAATTAATATTTGTGCAGCGTGTGGGCCATAATCTAGTGTGAATAATAGATGAGCTATAAAGGTGATGGTAGCCCATGAGATAGTATAATCGTTATGACATAGTAATTTCAACGATCAAACTTTATATATATGTCTCCACTTTCACGGAATCAATAAGTTACTAACATTATTGTAAAGGAAAAAAGACATAATTTGTTCAGATGCATATACTAATTTCACGAGCTCCAAGGACATATGTTCCCGTTCATCATCTATATATACACTCACACACCAAGTGAATTATTATTTTAATTCTTTAAATTCTAAATTAATATTGTGAATTTGTAATTTCATAAACTTACTATGAAAAAATAATTTTATCTCTTAGATTAACTATAGAATATAAATAAGTTTTCAATACCAATACCATTATATGTTGAAAAATAAATTAACAATCACACTACAATGAGTCAAACAATTATCCTATATAATAAATTATCATACGAATTTTAAAAAATATTTTAAAAATTAAATTAGATGATTGTGATTAACATAATTTTCTATTATTTTAATTTTCTTAATCATTTTCAATTATTACTTATCAATAAAATAATATTATAAAATTATTATATTTATAATATATAAATTATTACTTACAAAACTTATAAAATTAATTAATATTCGTGCAGCGTGCGGTCCATTATCTAGTGTGAATAATAGATGAACTATAAAGGTGATGTTAGCCCATGAGATAGTATAATCGTTATGACATAGTAATTTCATTGATCAAACTTTTTATATATGTCTCCACTGTCACGGAATGAATAAGTTACTAACATTATTATAAAGGAAAAAAGAAATAATTTGTTCAGATGCATATACGAATTTCACGAGCTCCAATGACATATGTCGCGTTTATCATCTATATATACACTCACACACCAAGGGAATTATTATTTTAATTCTTTAAATTCTAAATTAATATTGTGAATTTGTAATTTCATAAACTTACTCTGAAAAAATAGTTTTATCTCTTAGATTTACTATAGAATATAAATAAGTTTTCAATACCAGTACCATTATATGTTGAAAAATAAATTAACAATCACACTATAATGAGTCAAACAATTATCCTATATAATAAATTATCATACGAATTTTAAAAAATATTTTAAAAATGATTGTGATAAACATAATTTTCTATTATTTTAATTTTCCTAATCATATTCTATTATTACATATCAATAAAATAATATTATAAGATAGTTATATTTATAATACATAAAATATTACTTACAAAACTTTTAAAATTAATTAATATTCGTGCAGCGCGCGGACCATAATCTAGTGTGAATAATAGAGGAGCTATAAAGATGATGGTAGCCCATGAGATTGTATAATCGTTATGACATAGTAATTTCAACTATCATGGAATGAATAAGTTACTAACATTATTGTAAAGAAAAAAAGACATACTTTGCTGAGATGCATATACAAATTTCACGAGTTCCAAGGACATATGTTCCCGTTCATCATCTATATATACACACACCAAGTGAATTATTATTTTAATTCTTTAAATTCTAAATTAATATTGTGAATTTGTATTTTCATAAACTTACTATGAAAAAATAATTTTATCTCTTAGATTAATTATAGAATATAAATAAATTTTAAATACCAGTACCACTATATGTTGAAAAATAAATTAACAATCACACTACAATGAGTCAAACAATTATCCTATATAATAAATTATCATACGAATTTTTAAAAATATTTTAAAAATTAAATTAGATGATTGTGATAAACATAATTTTCTATTATTTTAATTTTCCTAATCATATTCAATTATTACACATCAATTAAATAATATTATAAGATAATTATATTAATAATACATAAAATATTACTTACAAAACTTATAAAATTAATTAATATCCATGCAGTGCGCGGGCCATAATATAGTGTGAATAATAGAGGAGCTATAAAGGTGATGGTAGCCCATGAGATAGTATAATCGTTATGACATATTAATTTCAACGATCAAACTTTTTATATATGTCTCCACTGTCACGAAATGAATAAGTTATTAACATTATCGTAAAGGAAAAAAGACGTACTTTGCTGAGATGCATATACGAATTTCACGAGCTCCAAGAACATATGTTCCCGTTCATCATCTATATATACACTCACACACCAAGTGAATTATTAGTTTAATTCTTTAAATTCTAAATTAATATTGTGAATTTGTAATTTCATAAACTTACTATGAAAAAATAATTTTATCTCTTACATTAACTATAGAATATAAATAAGTTTTCAATACCAATACCATTATATGTTGAAAAATAAATTAACAATCACACTACAATGAGTCAAACAATTATCCTATATAATAAATTATCATACGAATTTTAAAAAATATTTTAAAAATGACTGTGATAAACATAATTTTCTATTATTTTAATTTTCCTAATCATATTCTATTATTACATATCAATAAAATAATATTATAAGATAGTTATATTTATAATACATAAAATATTACTTACAAAACTTTTAAAATTAATTAATATCCGCGCAGCGCGCGGACCATAATCTAGTGTGAATAATAGAGGAGCTATAAAGATGTTGGTAGCCCATGAGATAGTATAATCGTTATGACATAGTAATTTCAACGATCAAACTTTTTATATATGTCTCCACTGTCACAAAATGAATAAGTTACTAACATTATTGTAAAGGAAAAAAGATATACTTTGCTCAGATGTATATACGAATTTCACTAGCTCCAGGGACATATGTTCCCGTTCATCATCTATATATACACTCACACACCAAGTGAATTATTATTTTAATTCTTTAAATTCTAAATTAATATTGTGAGTTTGTATTTTCATAAACTTACTATGAAAAAATAATTTTATCTCTTAGATTAACTATAGAATAAAAATAATTTTTAAATATCAGTACCATTATATGTTGAAAAATAAATTAACAATCACACTATAATGAGTCAAACAATTATCCTATATAATAAATTAACATACGAATTTTAAAAAATATTTTAAAAATTAAATTAGGTGATTGTGATAAACATAATTTTCTATTATTTTAATTTTCCTAATCATATTCAATTATTACTCATCAATAAAATAATATTATAAAATAATTATATTTATAATACATAATTTATTACTTACAAAACTTATAAAATTAATTAATATCCGCGCAGCGTGCGGGCCATAATCTAGTGTGAATAATAGATGAGCTATAAAGGTGATGGTAGCCCATGAGATAGTATAATCGTTATGACATAGTAATTTCAACGATCAAACTTTTTATATATGTCTCCACTGTCACGGAATGAATAAGTTACTAACATTATTGTAAAGGAAAAAAGAAATACTTTGTTCAGATGCATATACGAATTTCACGAGCTCCAATGACATATGTTCGCGTTCATCATCTATATATACACTCACACACCAAGTGAATTATTATTTTAATTCTTTAAATTCTAAATTAATATTGTGAATTTGTAATTTCATAAACTTACTATGAAAAAATAATTTTATCTCTTAGATTAACTATAGAATATAAATAGTTTTAATATTTTTCTTCAATATATCCACAATTTGAATGAGTGAGATCTTCAAAAGTAAGTGTTAACAATAATAATCAATAAACAGAAAGAGTAAAAGAAGAATAACAAAAGGGACTACGATAGTCTTGCAAGAATACATAATTAAAGGATAGATATCAAAATCTTAAAAGATTAAAAGTCTAATAACATATAAGTTTAAGAAATTGTTATTTAATAATAAAGAGGTAAGATTTTGCAATAAAATATTTTAATAAATGGTTCACAATAAACTCCTGCTTCAAAATTATTTAAAATCGGAAATATTATTAAGTAAAAATTTAACATTCTCAAATTGAGACATGAGAGAGTGATTTAATATGTATCAATTCCATCAAAATAAATATGAGTGTTCATGTGTTTAAGATTATGTTTCAAGATTTTTAACTTTAGTTAGTTGCTCTTCTTTTTTAGTCGAATCTTCCTTAAGAAGTGTGTCTCATAAATCCAGGTCTATTTACTCCACTACAAGTTTTTGTGGCGACTTACTGGTTTTTAGAGTTGACTAGATGCACACACACCACCAAGTTTGGGTGATTGAATACATAAACATCACTCACACATAGATGAGTTGTTTGAGTTGAGTGTCACGCTTTTTCATATATTGAGTTACATTTATCTAAAATGTAACGGACTTAATTTAAACACTGTCATTTTAAATTGTAGTCGGTATTATCTATTTTAGATATTTCGTCTAGTTCTCTATTAATTTCGAGGATGCTAATTACTTCGTAGTATTTCGTAGAGCATAAAGGTTTTGTTGTTCGATGTCAACATCACTTATACGGTGAAGCTCAATTCTCTTAGCTCAAGTATTAATAATTCGGAGTTATTGATATAATATTCAATATTTTTTTCAATTAATCATTCATGTTATTCAATTTAGTTGAGATAAATATCTATAAATATTATGATGTTTTTACGACTGAAGTAGGTCAGAGTCATAGAATTAAGTAAATCTTAATCCTTGATAGATCATGAAGTGTGTCTTATATAGCATGAAAGAAGCCACATTGAATTTGAACTACTAAGAAAAATATCTAAAAGTGGTGAATTTTGGTGTTTAATTGGGATTCTTTTAGTAATAATTAGCACAAACTATTAAAGGTATTTACATTCAAACCAATCTGGAAAAAACTCACGAATCGATAAAAAAACTAACATAAAATTGAATATGATTTGATGAGTTTGAATCTTCTTTTGTAAAAATCGTTCACATCGAACCAAATTTTGAATTTACTTTTAAAAATCAAATGCATAAGTTTTTACTTATTTCTTTATTAGTATGAGATATTACATCAAACTATTATTTGTTAGTTCAATTAATTTTTAGCAATATTTATTTGTTTAAGTTGATAAATTTTCATTATTATTTCATATAATTCAAACATAATCGATATATGTTATTTTGTAATATATTATATATAATCTTTTACTTTAAATTTATTATATTAATATAATTTTATAATATTATTAAAATCATATATTACAAATTGTAATTTTAATCAACCGAAAATCAATTTAATTTAAATGCATTGATTTGGATTGAAATGGATTTTTTTTTAATTGTCATCGATATTGAACTACAAATATTTTAATATTTGAATCAGATCACCTTTTATCTCAAAATCATATCATATCATGAACACCCTTATAAGATATACATATTAATTGCACTACAGTTTTAAACACTATAATGCTCATATAATTAAGATAGGCTACATTTATATAATTCATTGTATTTATTTTCTATATTTGTTTGTTCTTTAAATATAAGATCTTTTGTAAATTTTAGATACATTTATTAATTTTTTCAATAATCATTTTTTATTATTACCATCAAATTATCTTGAAGTATAAAAAATACTAAATCAATAATAATTACATACAACTATATATTGATTGTACCGTAATTTTTCTTAAAATATGTAAAAAAGTCATAAAATTAATTTTGTGAATAGGCACAGACAAATATTATTATTTTTTTAAATATTAAAAATAAATTATTACAAAAATCCAAAAAATTAAAAAATAATTTCAGTGAATTGATCAAATAATAAAAAATATTAAATATAACATCATATAAATAAAGTACTTTATAAATATTTAACGAGACATAACATTTTTTTTCTACCTTAAAAACATCACAGCCATAAATTCATCCTAAAGTTTTGTTCATATAGAAAAGAGGCTAAGGTAGTGGATCCTTTATTTGCTTAATTTTGCCGGTGCCTGTCATAGCACAAGAAGAGTAGAGTAGCCTGCATTCTACGTCCCACTCACATATCATAAGCCACGCGGATCATGGCTTTCAGCCTTTGATGCTGTCTACTAATAGTATTTCTTTGGTTACACTAAAAGCTGCAACGTTTGCATACAGTTTATGTTCTCACTTTAAACCGCACAATCACTCCACGCAGCACGTGCGCAGTCTCATCCCATCACACAAAACACACGTTGAAATGCTTCTCTCTTCTCCCCCATAATGGCTTGCCTCCATTGAGTAGCCTCTCTTATATCGTACTCAAATTCTCCTCTACTTTTTTTATTTCAATGCTAGCTTCGCTTCTTTATTAAATACTAAAATCAACATATTCAATCTCACACAAGCGTTTAAATTTCTCAAAGCAAAAGAAATTAAAAATATCAAAAAGTCATGAGTCACGCCTACTCAGAGATTCAAACCACCACAACACGACACAGGGTAGAATCATAAATAGAATTCCAAAACTCTCAAAAAGAAAAAAAAACGACAACGTGTTACATAACTAAAAAACCAAAAGGAGAGATTTCGTTCCTCAAATGGCAGTAGTCCACGTCATGTCATTCTCAAAAATCCAGTGGCACACTTCAATTTTTCCAGGTCCTGACCCCAAAGCTGAGAAAGCACCATGTTCTGGACCCCACGCTGACGTGTCAATATGACAGATGGCAACTCCTTGATTAATTTTTTTCTTTGTGTCCACGTCAAGAATATCAGCTTCATAAACTCTAACTTTGGGGACAGAGTGACAATAATAGAGTAAGTAAGGGTACAAACTTTGATGACATGAAACTGATTTAGTTACTTTTCCACCGTCTATTCCATAGACTTTTCCAATCATCACACTCATTTTTGACCCGTTCACACTTTCAGTTGTTCTCACAACCACATTGGGACCCAATACAGAAACCGCAAACTCAATCATAGCCTCAGCGGATCCAACGCACCGTTTTGTCTCGTGCATACTCGGAGCCCTCTCGCACTCTCCCAGCGCGTTAATTATCACGCGTTCGGTCGCCGAACCCTCCCTGGCGTGAAACGCTTCTTTTATTTCTCCCAACCTCGAGGATGAAAACGGTAATTTGGAAGAAATAGTCAGGGGTAAAAACGTCCTCGCAGGCATTTTATCTTTAATATCTGGCATCATCATTACATTCCCTTCCTTCAGCATTGACTCCCTGAAAAATTTACCCGGCTCGACAAATCTATTCACTATTTTGCCACTGAACGCACTGAAATTGTTATAAGCTGAAAACGACACGCCGTTTTTGTTGTAGCCTTTGAACGCGCGTCCCAACCCGTAAGTTTTGAATCCAAACGCGGTTTTACCGGACGATCCCTTTCCATATTCAGTGAAAGTATCGTTTCCTTCGTTGAACGATTGGCCGTAGTTTGCAAATGAAGCAGTGCCGGATTTAGATTTTGAACCGTAGCTTTGAAACGAGTCATCGCCGACGTTAGCGCGATCCCGGTAACTGATAAATGTATCGGAACCGAAGTCAGAGCCAGCGCTATATGTTTTGAAATTGTTCCGAGGATTGTTACCGTTGAAGCTGTACGATCTGAAAGAATCATTGGCGGCGCCGATTCCCAATTCACTGTAACTAGTGAACGTTGATTGAAGAATGTTGGCATCAACGGCGTAATTGGTGAAATCACTGTTACCGCTTCGAACGCGTTTCCCGTAGCTATTGAAAGATTGAGAGCCAGAATTTGTTTCGTTACCGTAGCTTGAGAAAGAGAGTTTGTGATTCTTTGCGGCGGAGTCGTAGGTGGTGAAACCGAGGTTAGGGACGTTGACGAGTTTATCATAGTTTTTGAACTCGCCGGTGCCGGAAGTTGAACCGGAACCGTAGCTGGTGAAGTTCGTGTTAGCTACATTGCCGTTTTCTGCATAACTGTTGAAATTCCCACCGTGGCGAGTTGAGGTTGTGCTGTATCGTTTGAACGAGTCGTTGTTTGTGTTTAACCCGTTTGAATAGTTTTTGAACGAGTCAACTCCACCGAGTTGAGATGAGCCATAATTCGCGAAGCGTTTGTTTGAGTAAACGGCGAAGTTTGCGTCGTCTCGTTTGGTAGTTTTTGTTTGTTGGTGAAGTTTGTTTGGGTGGTCAAAGGAGCATAATAAGTATGGTGTGGAGCAGAGGGAATAATGGAATTTTGAAGAGAAGGGTTTTTGTTTGAGGAGGTTTACGAGGTTAGCATATTGGTATGGTGTGAGAGGGGAAACTTTAGAGAGAAAGAAATTAGGGATTGGAAGTTTGTTGGAGATTTTTGTGTTCCAATAGCGAATGAGTGAGGCTTTTGGGGTGAATGGGTTTGTCTTTTGTTTGGAATATTCTTGTTTGTTGCTAATATTAGTTGCTACACAAACCTGTATTCATAATTTCATACAATTATAAAATTAGTAAGAGATTTTTTATGACACATACATGTAGGAAATAAAAAAACTTAGCAAAGGAAAGGAACCATGCATTGCGAAATTAGTGATGAATACATAAAAGATAATGCATTTTGTAGAGTGTTTTCTTACATGGAAAAAAAAGAGTGACAAGAACAAGAAGATGAAGTGAATACTCATTTTGAGATGCTGAGTTAGTGTTTTCTTTGTGTCTCAATGGAGTGAGAGTGATATATAAGAAAAACACATATAGGAGTTAGGACATTTGGGGGGACAGCAAATTTATGGTCTCCCCAGACATAATTTGCTTTTCTCTGCACAAGCATTGCATCCATGAGTAGGAAAGTAAGAACTTTCCTTTACTTTATTATTCTTTTTACTTTATTCGGTTTTATATTATTGATAAGTATGGCCGTATGGGTATGTTTATATTTTACATAATTTTAATTTTAATTATGATGACTGATGCACTTTAAAAATCAATTCTGCTGTTCATTGGAGCGTGCGTTGCCTCGGTTATGTTATGTTAAGGAAAAAATGCAGGAGGTGAATGTGGGGTGTGGTGCTATCTTGGTTGGACATTAATTAGTGGTCCACAAATGCCTCTAATAACAAATTGAACCACGTAGATTATTAGTAATATATCATCAAGTGGACGCTGAAAACGGAATCAGACTAACATTGTTCAATGGATATGATATTGTATTTGAATAGTTAACATGGATAGATGCTTCCCTTTTGACTTTAGCTATACATTAATTAATCGAAAAGTAGGTTTATTTTTCACACAATTTGTCTTTACTAAGTGACAATGTATTTAAAGAGATCTATCTCTTTAGATTTTTGTGTATAATAATATTAATAATATATTATTTTAGATATGTTTTTTTTTAATATTTTTTTATAAAATTAAAATTTATACGAATCTCAACTAATTTAAATGAGATTTACACAATTTGATATAATATATATGAATTTCAACAATAAAAAAAACATGTTAAAATGCATATGTATTGTTAGCACTCGACTTCATTATAATATAATGTTGTGAATATTTATGTTTCACTTGACAAGCGTGTCAGATTGTTTTTATGGAGCAACACAACTCTTATGTTTATTTCTAGTTTTTGTAAGTTAATGTTCGATTTTTTATTTATCATAACCTTTGTAATAAGGCAATACGAGCTTGAAATTCAAATTGTTATGATCGAAATTTTGTTATCTCACAATGATGATGGATTGAAAGAAGAGTGTTCCATGAATGGTGATGCAGGATCGAAATTCATAATATAGAAGGTGTCGATTGGTTCAACCCATAAGTCTGATTCATAACTGTTGTGTCACAATCCGAAAACTATATGTCGTGACCGGAGCACAAACTATATTTACAGTGTGGTAAGCCTACCAACTAACATAACTATTAAGCGACTAGTTAGTCCTCAATAATCATTTCAAAACAATATATAATTTTTCTTGAAATTTCGACATCATATCCTTTGGAACTTCAACGTTCCCAAATTTATAAAATTTTTGTTTAACTTTTAATTCACTCATGTTCCAAATAGCATAATCTAAATATTCAGTATATCTCTCAAAAGACTTTCTAAACTCAAAATAGTTGCGAATTACATCATGACTCAACAAAATTTACAAAAAAAAAAAGGTTATCGATCAAATAGGCTTACCAAAACAAATATGATCAAAATTTGAATCTACTAACAGCTTGCTACTCAGCTACTTACAAATCTAAAAAAATTAAACAATATGAAGGGGTAAGTCACAAAGACTTAGCGATGAGACAACAATCACCATCAACTAGAAGAAAAATACAAAAACAAAAAACAAAAAAACACACAAATGATTATTTGAAATCTTGTGGGAATTATCTTAAACAATATTATCTCAAAAATAGATAATTCTCAAGTAAAGTATACACATATAAAATCAATAAACTTATAATTTAGCCATTCATATAGAAATATTAAAAATCTAATTAATAGCGAAGGGAAATCACATTGAACAACCTTAAAATCATCATAGACAATCAAACAAGTAAAAATTCAAATTATTGAGAACCAATAGGCGACTTCATCTCATTGATGGCTCTTTCCTCTTAAGGGTGGTCTTTTCCTTATAGGTGACTTCATCTAACGAATAGCCTTCTCCTCTCAATTCCGTAATGCATCATCACACATCAATTAAGGAGCTTACATCTCGTTGATAGCCCTATTTTCATACGAATGACATTTCTCAAAGGGGCGACTCCATCTAACGAATAACTCTTCATAATCAAAATGAGGTAATTAGGTGCACATAATGCCTTTAACGATTTCATAATTATAACAATGATTTCTCAAAAACACGTATTTAAAATCATATCTCATTTCATCGTAATTCATTAAAAACATATTCAATCGCATAATAATTTAATATTTAAATACTTTTAACTCATACATGAATCAAACTAATAACATATTATATAACAAATATCATTAAAATAAATAAATAAATAACAAAATCGAGATAAATTTCAAAGGCTGTGTTCCCCATTTTTTTAATTGAATACTTTAACATAGAAAACAAGTAAATAATTATTATAACATTATAAAATGTGAGTAAAAAAATATTCTCAAGACTTTGGAAAAATTATTCTAAAGTTTAGGTAACTCTTAGAAACCATAAAAATCATTTAAATCTATTCTAAACACAAAATAAGTTTTTTTTTTATTTTTATTTTTTACCAAAAACTACATTTTTCTAGATATCATATTAGCAGTAAAATTGTGTATTTATTTCAAAGAATCTAAATAAATAACTCTCAAGAAATGAGTATCCTTCTCCTTTCTTATAGCACAAATCCTAACTAAGAGAATTTGTAGGAGTATAATAAATTATACTCTGGAATGTTAAATTTCTTCTACGGGTTGAGGGTTTAAGGATTCTGGAGTGAGAAGAAGCAAATAGAAAGAAAGAAAAAAAAAACAAAAAAAGATGGAGGAGAAAGGTTTTGAGGGAAAGAGAAGAAGGAGAGAAAGTGAAGTAGAAAAATAAGGTGAGGTGGAGGTAGTTGGTTTGTTTTATTTATTATTTGTTAATATTATTATTAATTATTATTATTATTATTATTATTATTTTTTGTAAATAACAAGGGATGTGTCATGTTGATCCAATGCGATTTTTATATTAGCATAAATATGCACTTTTCAATATATATATATATATATGAAGAACAATTGTCATATTATGTTTTAAACACGTGCAAGTATTTTATTAGATATGACTTTAAAAATTGTTGTAACAACTCAATCAGACCGTTGTGGTTTGAGTGTTTTGTGAAGCGTCGAGTTCCTTTCATATGAGTAGAAAAGCTAATGTCGACTAAGGTCCTTTGTTGTGGTATCGAGATCCTCTCATTGGTGGAGGCTTGATTTTGCTTAAGTGTTGATGTTCTCCTCACCAAAGCTAAAGAATTATGTGGGAGACCCAAATTTATCATGTTAGCAAGTTTCGTCCCGTTGCAAGGAAGCTTTACAATATATTGTTGTAAAAAATGATACCATATATGTCAAGAAAAGCGTAGCTGAAAAGGCTTAAATCTTGATTGCGTGACATGTCTTTTATTTCTAAGTCTTTTTATTTGTTTTGATTGTGTAAGACACTTCTTTACTCTGTTTGAATTATACTCGGTGGAGGAACTTTCGTAAGTTATGCTTTCTCAAATAGGCATAAACCTTGTTAGTTTTGCCTTTAATTTTAATTTTGGCGGTGAAACTTTCTATTGCGAAGCTAAGTTTGTTTCCCCAATTAGGCTTCGACCTAGCTGGCTCTACTTATTCTTTTCATATTCGACAATGAAACTTCCCGTTTGAGTATAAGTTTACTTCCTCGATTAAACTTCGACCTAGTTGACTCTGCCTCTTCATGTCCTTCTTATTAGGCACCATCCCACATTCACAACCATACACAAAATAAATATATAATGAAACTTTTCACTCACAGGACTTTGTAGCATACAAGTTTTTTTTTTTTTCTTTCTCCTCTTCTAATTGCAAATCTTTAGCTATAATACTCGTTAAGCTTGGTTGCGTCATGTCCTTAGAATGTGCCCTTCAAGGAAATATGCCATTGTCTTCGGTATGAAAATGACCCACTAAAGATCCTCTCACTTTGGATCTAGTTTTCTTTTTTATATTTATTTATTAAGAGGAGAGATAACCTTCAATTATTTTGGTGCTAATTTTTCTCCAAATTTTTTGTTAATTTTGAAAAATTGAGAGTCACTCTTATTTTGAAACACATTTGAGGTGGAAACAATCAAAAAGTGAATTTTTTACTTTATATATATAAAAGCAGATGCAGAATTTCATATCAAATGTGGGATAGGGGTAATATATAAAATAAAAGGTATCAAGTAAAATTTTCAAAAACCAAACAGATGGAATATCCAAACCCAATCCAATTTCTTTTTGAAGAGGCCCATTCTTAAAAAAAGAAAAAAAGAGAGGTTCGTCATCATCGTTCACTACAGAAAAAAAATAAACATATTATTTTAACTAAAACCCTAAAAAAAATTAAAACCCTAAAACAACACAACCGAGTCCCTGCCGCTTTGCCCTAGTATCAGAAAAAAGGTTAGAGTCAACTGAACTCAACTCGCCGGGAAACTCTGCCGGAGTTAGCCATCGCAGAAAGGAAGACCGCCATAAGAACTGAGGAACTCCAGGTTTTCCATTTTTTATTCTTTTCGATTCACTATTGTCTTATTTGTTTCTCCTTATTTAAGTTATTCACGTTATTTGATTTTTGTTGCCGCGAGTTTCTTATTAGTTTTGATCATCTGTCAATATTAATTTAGTGTAACATTGTAGTATTCTGTTACAACACAATTAACTACTCATTCCTGCAATTAAGTACTTATTTGATTCTGATTAATGTCTTAGTAATTTGAGGTTTATTCTTTTGCTTGTTTTGCAGATAAATTTCAAACATGACTTTACTGGAACTCATAAAAAATGCTTCTGCCAATTCTAAATCACTTGAATTACCTTCTGACTATCCAGTTGTTCTCAACCCAGATCCTATTTTCCCTAATTTGAAGTCTGAACTTCAAGATGAATCTTCGTCATTCCCCGTTAAGCCACTTATTGGATGGGAAATTTCACAAACTGATACTCAAATAATTGAGATTAACAAAAAGTTTCTCACAGAGCTTAAAACAAAGGTCAAGAGTACTGATCAATTGGATAAGGATGAGTTTATTGGTAGTTTGATTTCCTATCTTGGAAACATTAATGACAAAGTTGGGTTTCCCATTGAGATTGATTCATCTGGTGGTAGTGGTTATTGTAAGGTTTTGATTTTCAAACTTGGATCTTTTATGGGTAAAGATGTTGCTAGCTTGGTTTTGGATGGGTGTGTTTCTTTGTGCTTATGGGAATTAGTTGAGGCTTTGGTTATTTGTGGTGTTATTGTGAAATCTTGTTACCCAAGCCTCATTACAAGGTTAGTGGAAAAAAAGAGATCTGATTTGATCTGTTTGTGTTGTATATATTCTTTAGATCTTGGTTCATCAGAAATATTCTCTATTTTGAGGTATTTTCTTTCTCTGCCAAATGAGGCTTATAACTCTATGGTATCTGTAAAGAAGGAGTGGGAAAACCAAGCAGTGTTGGCCATGGAGAAAGCAAGTGATAGCAACCTCAAGCTGAAGAATTCTATTGTTGCAAAGGAGGCTTCTATTTTGTTTATGATGGCGTATGATGGTTTCTCTGCACCTGAACTTTGTTTGCATTATTTGATTGCATCATCAAACCTCAACAACGCGATGTTATCCCCTGCATTAAATAAGTTGAACGGCAAAGAGTTGTTGAATTTGATTCGCTATTTAGCAAAGTGGTTGAAGAAATATGAGAGATTTCCTCAAGCTGGTCCATGTCCAAAAGCCTCATCGGCTTTGGGTTTGAAAGCTTGTGATTGGATTCCTAAACTTGAAGATGTTGTAAACTGTCTTGGTTTGTTGCTTGATGAGAATTTTTCTTCATTGGTGTTACATCCACAGTTTCATGAAGAGTTGCGGTCGGTTGAAGGACTGGTTAGATGTTTAACAGCCGAAGCTAAACTTTGTTGCATGATGACCAGTGTAGTTGACAAACTAAAGATTGAAGTAACTGGAGGAAGTAAGTCCCTTCCAAATGTTTATTAATGCTTTTGATGCAGTTAGTATTTTTATTAATGATGTACTCCTGAATGCATAAATAATGATAATGATCAAACAAACTTACGCCCTATATCCTTTTATTGCACACTTCTTCCTGTCCTAATTATCCAGGATCTATATGTGTATTAAATGAATTAAATTATGATTCTACTACTCCAGAAAACTCTTTCATTTTTGTGGGTGAGCATCAATTGACAGGTTATTTGTAACTTCCACTGTACTTATTAAGATTTGTGGCTTGCCTGAGCCTAGGAATAGGATAACTTCCCTATGTGCTAAACTTTATCTGAACCTAAAAAGCTCTAGAGTTGGCCTCTCTTTATACAGTAACATATTTTAGGATTTAATCTCTTTGTTAACTTTAGTTCCATTTTCTCAAATAAGAATCTAGTATATGTATTCATAATTACCATTTGCTTTAAATGTAAGAGATGCTTTAGTTAATGCACTGTTGATTTGACTCAACTTCTACTAGCACCGGCACAAGCAGGGGATCTCACCTAATTTTCCATCAATATTATGTTAAACATCAACTTGTTTTTGTGTATCCTCTTTCTCTGTGGGTTTATGCTTTAACAGTCTAATGCAATTTAGTATTATATCTGCAGGGGACAAATTGATCTGAAGATTCACTCAGTGTAATACTAATTTTTCTACATCTGAAGACTGCAAATTAGAGAGAGAAAATATCTTCCTTTGAGGTGGGTGAAAATATATTGATTTATATGCTAAAATTATGTATTGTGGTCAAAATATCTTTGACACGGGGTGAAAATATTCTACGTCTGATTTATATAGCTAGTTCTTTCAGCTCGGAAGTTTATCATGTGCTTGTACCTCTTGTTTGCTGACATTATACCAGTAGAATTCAGTTTACCTAGATGGGCAACATACAAAATGATAATGTAGTTTATATCAAAAGAAAGATAGAATGGGATTTTTCAACTTTTAGATATGTACACCAATCGTCTCCTTGTAAATTTTCGAACTTGTTTCTGTACACTTGTAATTTAAAATATACCTTGTTAATATTTATGCTTTCTTTGAAAGTTAAAGTAAATAACTAAAGGGAAGAGATGTAATTAAAAATTATGAACTTAGCTGATATTTATGCTTGATTGTTCAACTCACCTATCTTGGTTATTTCCTTACTGTGTAGTGCTTCATTTGGAATTATCAGTTTATTTTTATAAAACTTAAAGAGGCCAAATTAGTTTGTATGCAAGTGATGGAGATAGCTTATATTGACTTTTTTATTTATTTATTTATTTTAATTATCTGACAAATTTTGCCATATTATTGGTCTTTATGTTTCAATCATTTGGTGTCTGCACTGGTTAATTTCTTCGCCAGGCATACTAGCTCCTCAAATGTGTACTTGGTTTTCACGGGGATTGTTACATGCATGATCTGGTGGAGGTTTAAACTTAGACCCGCATGACTACTAGTGCAATCAACTAATGGTTACTAATAATGTTTTAAACATCGGTTACTAATAGTTATGACCAAAAATAGTGTGACAAACAATAGTTTCTAATAAATAGGTTAGAACTTGTACTGTTATTTCAAACAATCTTTTGATCCATTTTGTTCATGTCATAGTTGCTGCTGCTCAAGTTCTGATCTGCTTCTCACTATTCTTTACTTCAATGGATCCCTGCAGGTATACTTGCTATTTAGGTACATTGGTGATGGGAGAGTTCAATCATGTGTGATAAGAAAAACAAACCGTGATGATCTGGTAGCTGTTAGAACCCAAGCAGACCATTCTGACAGACTGAACTGCATATGTAACTGTTCTTGTTGAAATTTTGTTCACTATGGAAAAACTGTATTCAACACTTGTTTTTGTTAGTTTCTTTTTTGGTAGCTTAAGTTTTGGTTTATTTTTACTTGTGATTTTGTTTCTGTGATGCTTCTGGAGCATATAAAAGGCATGGATTAATGATACGACAATTTTGGTTATTTTTCAAACACATGATGCATGATATGTAAGAACAGGAACAAGCAGTTTCTTGCAACTGAAACGAGGACTTGACTTTTAACAGTAGGATGTTTAGTTGGTATTTGATTGTGATTTAACTATGTGACGATCTTAGTATGAATTAATTCTGAAAAATTAATATAAAAAAAAAAACAGTTTTGGAACAAGTTTCTTATTCTCTGTTTTTTTTGGTTATACAATTGTTAGTCTAACTTTGCTCTATGGCTATTCATGTTTAGTCTTGCTCTTTAAGTCATTATCGGCTTGAGACATGTTTTGAATATTCTTTATTGGATAGCATAATTTCCACCCTCCCTATAGCACTAAATCCCGACCATTGGAAGAGTTTTAGCTTTGGTTATGCGATTGATAATGTTAAAATTAAATTAACAAAGGACATCCTTAAATTATTTGTATAAAAGGGTTCTATACATTTAGTATTACTTAGTATGATGGTGATATTGTTTCTTGAGATCATGGGCTAGTGTGACAACCATATTCTAAATGTTATTTTTTGAGTATATGACGTTTCTTAACATACGTTCATTTGTGGCCCGTCATTTTGATGTCATGATTTTTATTGGAAAATTTTCAATGAGTGAATTCCTTCCACCTGTTTGATTAAGAGTTATTATAAACTAGGTAGTCAATTGTGGCGGTTACCAATAGGATCGGGTCCGACCACAATGCAGTGAGGTGCGATGAGAATGAAGGTTGTATGTGATATGGGTGTGTTCGCAGGTTGTGTGTTCCCAAAATTTAGAAAATGTGGAAATTATTTCTTAGGAAAAGCCAATATTGCCCTTTAGTTTTAAAATTTTTTGGGGGGTATTTTTGGTATTCATTCATTCATATTTCCCTATTATCTTAATTTCACTTTCCTTTTTTTCTTCTTCCTATTCTGTGTTGTCGCTGCTGTTTCCATTCTTCCACTATCCGCCACGCCGTCCAGCGTCACCACCCGTTGCGCTGCCTCCAACTTCAAACACCACATGCCTTTGTTTATTTCTTCGTTCCTTCCTTCCTTCTTTCTTTTTTTTTTCTTTAGTTTTCCTTTTCTTTTCTTTTGTGGAAAATTGAAGCCCTTTTACCGACTGCCAAGAAGATAAAAGGTCCCTTGAATTTAATGATCATAAAAAATAATATAATATAAATTGGTGAAAGACAAGAGGCAAACAAATATAAATGATACTTGTGACAAAGAAGCATGATAAAAACGCTACAATACATTGCTTTTTTTTTTTTTATACAAATGGAATTGCTTTTAACATTACAAAATAAAAAAACTTCAAGTTGATGTTGAAAGTGATTTGAAACTTTGATCTTCATTTGAAACCTCCAAGCTATCATGAGTTAGGGTTCTACTCTTTGAAAAAAGGTTGAAATATACAAAGAGTTTGTTGAATGGTCATCAAGAGCAACCCATAAAATTTGGATGCTCAATTATGTCATATGGTTGGACAATAAGAAAGAATAAGACTTTGATAAATTTATTGGTTAATTCTACAGCGGAAACAATGTTTATGAAGAGTATTGATGTTTCTGCCTACATGAAGACTAGGATTAAGATACTTGAGATATTGGACAAATTTGTCGAGGAGATTGGTGAGCAAAATATTGTGCAAGTGGTTATGATAATGGAAGTAACTATGTATTGACTGGTAAACTACTAACTGCCTAGAGACCATACCTAGTTTGAACTCCACGTGTCGCACATTGTCTAGACTTGATGTTAGAAGATATTGAAAAGATTGCTAAGATTATAACGATTATTCAAAGAGGGATTACTCTTGTAGGCTTCATTTATAACCACACATTGGCGTTGAACATTGACAATGTTGAATTGTTTAGACTTGAAATCACAAGGTTTGCTATTACATTTCTTACTTTAAAAATTTGCATAAACAAAAAGTCAACCTTAGAAAGATGTTCATTTCAGAAGAATGGTTGAAGTCCAAGACAACTAACAATCCTAAGGGAAAAAAGGAAATTCGTATTGTAATGACACCATTTTAGAATGATATTATCTACACTCTTAAGGTTATGGGACCTCTTGTACAAGTGTTAAAACTTGTTGATTATGAGAAAAAAACTTCTAATGTGATACATATATGCCGCAATGATCAAGGCCAAAGAGGATATTCGAAAAGTTTTCAATGAACAAGCAATCAAGTACATAGATGTATTTGTAATCATTGAAGAAAGGTGGAAATGTCAACTTCATCATCCATTGCATGCTGCAAGCTACTACCTAAATCCGAAGTATTTTTATAGCAAACCATAAATTGAGAATGATACCATCTTGTTGGGAGATCTTCACTTATATATCAAAACACTTAGTGAAAGTCATCAAATGAGTGACATGTCTATAAGATTGCTAATGGTCTCTTTGGATTGGGTGGAACAATAAGACAACGACAACATTAGCTTTTAGTAATTGTAAGTTCATTTCTATTCTTATTAAAACTTTTCGCACACAACAACTTGTGTATAAAAATAATGAAAATGATTGTTTCGTTGCAGATTAGTGGTGGAAGACTTATGGAGCACAAACTCCACTTTTGCAAGTATTGATCACTAAAATGTTGAGTTTGACACACAATTCTTTAGGATTTGAGCGCAATTGGAGTAATTTTGAGCATGTAAGTTTATATTTGTTATTAATTATAGAGTATTCTACTATGTAGGTTCATTGAAAGAATATTCAATTTTTTTTTGTTATGTTGTTTCAATTACATGGTAAAAAAACTTTTAATTTTTTTGATTGGTTTGATGAGTCAATGATAGAACAAGCAAAAGAAGTTATTATGTCTTTGATGAAAATGATCGATGAATTCAAGAAGAAAGACAATGTGACAAAAAATATGATGATGAACTGAAGTTGAAGTTGAAACTAATGGGAGTTTTCTGGCACTTTCATGAATCGTAATTGTTGTTCTTTTGGTTATTGTAATGTTGAAGTAATTAAAAATGATTAGATTAAGGGTGTTTTGTAATGATATAATTTTGGGTGTTTAGGATTTAAATTGTAATGTCATTGTATAATCTAATCAAATTTCAATGAATAAGGTTGTTATTGTGAATTGAAATTGATATTATTGTAATGCAATTGTCTATTTTTGCATGTTAATAATTTAGTTTGATATCATTCTATTAATGCAATTTGCTCAAATAAATTTCCACTAGTTTGATATCATTAAAGATATAATGTAGTTGCCTAATATTAATGCTTAAACAAATTTGCTCATTCAAGATAACATACTAAATTTACTGCAACAAAAATTTTATATTACAACCAAAACAAAATAATGAGAACTTAGGTTCCAAAATAAACAAAATTTAGGTTACAACCAGAACATCATTCCATCATTAGATACTATTGCATTACAAATTAATCATTTCATAAGAACTTAAGTCCAAAAAGAGGTCATACATACTATTGCATTGCAAAATACAATTACCAAGCATAATTACATATTCATAATAATCAAAATAAAATCCACAAGTTTAGTTCCGTCAATTCATTTGTGAATCTTGAGTTTGTAGAGTTTGTGAATCCTGAGATAAAACAGTTGGTGTTTCTCCCTCATCCCCTCCAATCTTTATTGTCTTTGCTTTCTTTGTTCTATTGACATTATTTCCACCTTTTGGTATCTCTCTATCAACAACACTTTTATCCTTGCATGTCCTCGTGTTGTGACCAAGCTTCCTATAATTTTTACATTTCACAGTTGCGATCTGTCTTGGTAGTATGTTAGAACCTTTTGGCTTGTCATTGGACTTATACCTTTTTTTCTTTAGTCTACTTGATGCTCTTATCATGATTGAGAGATTTATAGGCCCTCCATTTGATGCAGACTAAAGTTTAGTCCATTTAATGGCATTACAATGTAAGAGTGACATGTCAAAAAATTCATTTTCCTATTTAAAGAGCCTCAAACATGTCGAGAACCAAAAATAAGATGTTAAAACAACATGTTCAATTTGAAGTAGAAATATGTAAAAAAACAACACGTTAAAACATCAACAACCAGTACCAATATAGAATCAACACATATTTAAAAAAAATATTTTGTATCAAATTTTTATTAAATAACCAAAAAAAAAACTTTTGACTATTAAAATATTTTAAAATAATGATAAATAAATGGAAGTTTTAAACTGTTTTTATTCTTCTTAATTGTAGTTTTGGTCTCCCTATTTTAACTGAATCACAAAAGTAGTTCCCTCATTTTGTTTCTCCTCAATTTTTGTTTCCTAAAAAGAATTTTGGTCAAAATTTTGGTGAAATATCATTTTTTTTAGTAAGATCATATCATTTAAGATAATAGATTCCATGTACAATTGTTGCACCACGAGATCCTGAGATATGATGTAACTTAAATAAGCGTAAAAAAAAAATGACATTTCATCAAGTTTTGGATCAAAAATCTACTAGGAGGACTAAAATTGGAGAAAAATAAAATAAGGTGATTACTTTAGTAATTAAGCTAAAATAGAGAGTTAAAAATTGGAATTAAGTATTTAAAAAAAACATTTTATAAATGAATATTCTTAACAACGTGTCAACTTAGCATTTTTTATATATTATTAAATGATAAAATAAAACTGTTTTACATTTCGTAAATCAAAATTACCAAATTCTTTAAGGTTTATGAGAAGAATGATGTTCACTCAAATATAATTAATCTCAATAATTATAATTGGTGGTAAAAGGAAAAACAGAAAAACAGAGAAAACCAAAATACTTTGCCAAATCAGCTTCCTTAATATAACCAATGACTTATTTTATCTTTTTTGAGCAACTAGTTACCAATACAAATCTCCAAATATAGCTCATACAACAAAAATCAATTACACCTAAGCACACCCATGCAACCCTTATTTTGTTAAAACCAATCTTACATTTTATAAAATAATAAAACGCATATCCATGCACACGCATGCACACGCATATCAACCATATTATAAAATAATAAAACGCACACCCATGCACACGCATATCAACCATATTATAAAATAATAAAACCAATCTTACATTTTTCCTATATATTCAATAAAGACTCATTCCACATTCCACATTTCAATTTCAATATCAATCTCCTGCTCTTCATCAATTCAAAATAAAAGAAGTAGAATATTATATTAAATAATTCCATAAAAAAATGGGTTGTGGAAAATCAAAACATGATGTTGCTTCAGGAAACACCACCACCCTCCCACGCAAAAAATCAAGTGTCACCTTCAAAAAAGAACAAGAAAATGAGACACAAACAAATGACATAAACAACAATGTTGACAATAATGTAAGTTCAATTGTGGAAGTGGAAGAGAAGGAAAATGAAGTTGGTGTTGAAGAAGGTAATAAGGAAGATGAAGTTAATGATGTTAAAGATGAAGAGAAAACAAATGATGAAGAAAAGAATGAGGATGATGTTGTAGATAGATCTTCTAATGAAGTTGAGAAGAATGATGATGATACAGTGATAGAGAATAATGATGAAAAAATCAATTATATCGAAGAAACTCTTGCTGCTACCGAAGAAGAAGAGAAAAATATTACTGAAGAAAATGTAAAAGGTATATTGAAATAAGACATTGCCAAACACGATTCTTAAAAATCTCAAATGCGGATCAAATTCTTCTTTGTAGAATAGTTTGAGTAAATACACAATTCTTCTTTGTAGAATAGTTTGAGTAAATACACAAGTTGGTTTGATGGAAAAATATAGAGACCTATTTAACTTATTAGAAATAAAAAATAATAATATTGATCTGTTTCTTAAAAATCTAAAATGTGAATCAAATTATTTGTTTTAATATGTTGATTATTAAATTTTTTTAATTTGATTTTCTTTTATGTGTACAGAGGAAGTAAATGTAGAGGAAGAAATTTTTCCTAAGGAAGAAGAAGTTTTGTCTACAAAAGAAGTTTTGCCTACATAACATGTTTTGTTTACGAAAGAAGAAGTTTTGTCTAATGAAGAAGAAGTTGTAGAAGAAATAAATGTTTCAACCATTAAAGTTGAAGGTGAAAATAATTAAGGAGATGCATGGACAATAAATAATCCAACAAGCATAAAGATGTGAAGACAAAATGTATAAATTATAAAAAATTTAAATTAATACAGAGACTATAAATTAAAATGTATTTGGAGAAAATATAATGTATTTGGAGAAAATATATTGTCATACTATCGAAATATCATTACAATCATGAAGAATAATGTATGATGTT
>JBBPBS010000276.1:16532075-16554331 GCA_037974835.1 Cicer judaicum
AATATTCAAAAAAAAAAAAAAAAAGCCAAATACTCAAAGTATAGATGACATGACAAGACTTGAATTTTGAGCACAATTTTAGGTAAAAGTGTATTTGTAGCGGTTTTCAAAGTATGAAAATATAGCAATGTAACTATTATCTCAAACTATAATTTAAAATCTTATTCGAAGGTAAAGGTTTTATAAGTGAGGAGAGAATACAAGAGCCAACCAGTGTCTAGGAAATAGGAAAAAGAAGGTTGAAGAGTTGTAGAAATAAGATAAGCTCGTGATCTTGATCCAACGTTACATTACATTTCTGTTTTTTTATCCATCTCAAAAGCTTGTCAAACGTATTCAATTTTGTATAATTTATAGGGCACAACTTACTTGCAAGGGGCTATTAACACTTTATAAGAGTCTTATATGTTGTCTAAATTTGTGTTTAAATTTATTATCAACATCTTTCCACATTTCATTGTCGACTTGTTCAATTTTTTTATCAATGTTCTTTGATTATGTGAGAATGTCACTCAAGACTAGGAATCTTACTAGAAGGGAAACTGTTAATGAGTCAATTGCCTAAGCCCAAAGCGCTTGTCAACGAGAATGAGTTTCAGTTCGTGCTCGAAATCGGCGTAGAGCTAATGTTGGTGGACATGGCTTGGATGTCGATGTTGAGGTCCCTACGAAGAGACGCAGAAATCCAGCAATTGAAGACTTTATCGTTGGTCTAAAGGAATTACAACAAATTGTGCAAAAACTTATTGGGGTTGTTGCTGGACAACAACATGAGGGTAACCAAAGATATGAAAATATCGACGATCAACAAGAGATTAGACAAGTTGAGCAACAAATGACTACTGCAACTAGAGAGATTGAGGTTATCCTACCAGACTTTATGAAGCTTAAATCCCCTACTTTTTATAGGTCTAGTGCGATTGATGACCCAAAACAATTCATAGATAATATAAAGAGGATTTGGAGAACATTGGATTGTTCTGAGGTAATAGCGGTGGAATTGACATCATTTAAGCTAATAGGTGTGACACATGATTGGTTTGACGTAGTGTCATGTGGTAGACAAGTTAAGTCACCTTCGTTAGCATAGAGAGAGTTCTCTCAGTTGTTCATGGCTCGTTTTCTTCCAGATAGTGTTATAGATGGATTAACTCATGAGTTTGAGCGATTGAAACAAACAAATGGTATGACAGTTTCAGAGTATAGTGCTCATTTTACAGAGCTCTCTAGACTCGCTCCTTACCCTATTAATGAGGAAATGTGTGTCAAGAGGTTCATTATATGATTGGGGGATTACTTATTTAGATATGTGGTTGGGTCAAAATTTTATACTTTTGCTGAAGTTTTGAGTTTGGCACTTCAGATTGAGCAACAACGAAAGGAAAAATGAGGTAATAGACAAGATTCACTGAATAAATAAAAGGGTTGAAGGTTTTTACAGTAACTATCTGAATCGCGGTGGTGAATCTATGTTTGGTTATCAGGGGCAACAAAAATTCATGTTTCAAATAGGTGGTCATAATAGACAGTCTTCTGGGATATTGCAAAGTCGTAGATCATCTTATGGAGCAGTGTCACAATCTATTTTCCCTTATATACATTTTGGTGTTTCAGCTACACGATTTGAGATGCCTTTTCCTGGATATAGACCTTTAAGTTTTTCCCAAAGTTATTTGGATGTCGACTTGTCTTGCACATTCGTACGGATATTCTTAGCCAAACATAAATGAATTGCACTCACAACTCTCAAATCTAATTCCTCCCATTTTTTGTTGTCCATTTTGAATTATTTTTTTATCTTCTTCTGTAATTCTGATTGTATCAACACATCTTTTGCCTATATTTTCTGTAAGCCAAAATTAATTTTTCCATCAAATTTCTTTATGTCAAACTTAATGGCACTTGACATTGTAACGGTATGAAAACAATTGTAAAATGTGCAACATGTAGATTCCCATGAAATATAGGTGAGTCACGAATGACTACTTGACAATCAAGTATTTCCTTAGCAAGAATCTTGCATAAGCATCACTTTTACAATATCAAAATTATTTTTTGATATGGAAGATCAGACAATGTTGCAATCACAAAGCATACTAAAGAACTTAATACCCTACACAATTATAATTCTTTTCTAATATAGAAGATCAGACAATGTTGCAACCACGTAACATATTAAGAATTCTAACGTAATTAAATCTCATATCGACTAAAAAAATTATAAATATTAGATATATAAAAATGGTGATCCATATACCTATTGGTTTAAGGTTTTGGATTCAGATATGATTTTAATGTCTCTTGTCAATCTTAAAATATTTAGTTTGTAGTGACCTGTATATCCACTTGCCAATAAAATGAAGACCATATTGGACATGAAAATTGGTTATATCAATTTGTACAAACATTATCCATTTATATTTTTAAGAATGTTTTAATTTTATTTGCTAACAAAAAAAAAATAGTTTCTTTAAGAGAATAATTGTCTATATTTTTTAAAATAATTAATTTTTTTTAATAAAAATACAACAATTTTTACTAATATTTTATATTTTTTTTCTATTAAAACGATTCACTTCAAAAATCTCATATTTTATTAGTATTTTTTTTATATACATTATGTATGTCATTTCGTAAATTTGAATTATCCAACTCTTTAAAGTTAAAGGAATGATGTTCACTCAAATATAATTAACCTCAATAATTGTAATTCTTGGTAGCTTTTTGTGTAATACTGATTGCATCAACACATTTTTTACCTGTATTTTTTGCAAGATAAAATTAATTTTTCTATCAAATTTCTATATGTCAAACTTACTGACACTTGGCATTGTAGCGGTATGAAAACAATTGTAAAACGTGCCACATGTAGATTCCCATGAAAGGTAGGTGAGTCACGAATGACAACTTAATAATCAAGTTTTTCCTTGCAAAAACATCATTTTTACAATATCAAAATTCTTGTTTGATATAGAAGATCAGACAATGTTGCAATTACAAAGCATACTAAAGAACTTAATACCCTACAAAATTATAATTTTTTCTAATGTAAAAGATCAAACAATATATAAAAATGGCGATCCATATACCTATTGACTTAAGGTTTTATATTGAGATGTGATATCAAAGTCTCTTATCAATCTTAAAGTATTTAGTTTGTGGTGACCCATATATCCACTTGCCAATAAAATGAAGACCATTGGACATGAAAATTGATTATATCAATTTGTACAAATATTTTCCATTTATGTTTTTAAGAATGTGTTAATTTTATTTGCTGATACAAAAAATAATATATTCTTTAAGAGAATAATTATCTATATTTTTTAAAACAATAAAAATGTTTTTTTTTTTTAAATAAATCAATTTTTACTAATATTTTATAGTTTTTCTATTACACTGATTTACTCCAAAAATCTCATTTTGTTAGCATTTTTTTATATACATTAAATCTGTCATTTCATAAATTTGAATCACCATATTTTTTAAAGTTAAGGATCATAATGATATTCACTCAAATATAAATAACCTCAATAATTGTAATTCTTGGTAGAAGGGAAATACAAAAATAAGAGAAAACCAAAATACTATGCCAAATCAATTTCCAGATATAACCAATAACTTAATTTCTCTTTTTTGAACAACTAATTATCACCAATATAAATCTCCAAATATAGCTCATACAACAAAAATCAATTACACCTAAGCACACCCATGCAACCCTTATTTTGTTCCGACGCATATATTCAATAGAGACTCATTCCACATTTCAATCTCCTTCTCTTCATCAATTCACAATAAAAGAAGTAGAATATTAAATTAAATAATTCCATAAAAGAATGGGTTGTGGAAAATCAAAACACGATGTTGCTTCAGGAAACACCACCACCCTCCCACGCAAAAAATCAAGTGTCACCTTCAAAGAAGAACAAGAAAATGAGACACAAACAAATGACATAAACAACAATGTTGACAATAATGTAAGTTCAGTTGTGGAAGTGAAAGAGAAGGAAAATGAAGTTGGTGTTGAAGAAGGTAATAAGGAAGATGAAGTTAATGATGTTAAAGATGAAGAGAAAACAAATGATGAAGAAAAGAATGAGGATGATGTTGTAGATAGATCTTCTAATGAAGTTGAGAAGAATGATGATGATACAGTGATAGAGAATAATGATGAGAAAATCAATTATATCGAAGAAACTCTTGCTGCTACCGAAGAAGAAGGGAAAAATATTGCTGAAGAAAATGAAAAAGGTATATTGAAATAAGACATTGCCAAACTTGATTTTTAAAAATCTCAAATGCGGATTAAATTATTCTTTGCAGAATAATATGAATAAATACATAAATTGGTTTGATGGAAAAATACAGAGACCTATTTAATTCATTAAAAAAAATATCAATCTCATTCTTAAAAATCCCCAATGTGAATCAAATTATATTTTTAAAAAAATAATTTTTAGGAACATTTGAGTATTCATTAGGAATTAATTTCAATCACATTTAAAATTCTTAAGTACTAAATAGTTTTTTTTCAAAAATTCCTAAGTATTAAATTGATTTATATTTTAAGATATATATATATATATATATTATCTTTCAAAAATTAAATAGGCTTTTGTGTTTATTGTAGGAGATCAATATGAGTTACTTGTATATTTGTGCATATATAGAAAAGTTTTTCAAAATTTAAAAGTTTTGTGTTTATTGTAGGCTTTTGTGTTTATGACAACAGAAGAAGTAAATGTAGAAGAAGTTTTGTCTACGAAAGAAGAAGAAGTTTTATCTATAAAAGAAGAAATTTTGCCTACAAAAGAAGAAGTTGTACAAGAAATACGTGTTTCGACTACTGAAGTTGAAGGTGAAAATAATTAAGGAGATGCATAGGAAATAAAAAATCCAACAACCATGAAGATGTGAAAACAAAATGTATAAGATTATAATCAATTGAAATTAATACAAAGATTATAGATTAAAATGTATTTAAAGAAAATATATTGTCATACTATCGAAAGATCATTACAATCATGAAGAATAAAATATTATGTTAAATTTTCACACTTTTTATAATAGCACTAAAATTTAATACTTACCTAGTACTTTGATGTAATGTTTCAATTGTCCATGATAGTTAAATTGTATTATAATATAAGCTCTCATGCATTTGAAGAAAATCGTCTAAATATAAAATATATGAGAATTTATGTATAAAAAATGTGATTAGCATTAGTATTGAATATCAATGGAATAAGTTGTATGAGATAAATTTCTTATCAAATAAAGTAAAATTGAGAAGAGACGTTTTATCCCCGACAAAAATTCCAAAAAAAAAATTTAAATACTCAAATTACAGTTGACATGACAAGTATTGAATTCTAAACACGATTTTAAGTAAAGGTGCATTTGTAGTAGTTTTTCAAAATATGAAAATATAGAAATGTAACTATTATCTTAAACCACAATTTAAAACCTTATATGAAAGTAATAGGTTTTATAAATGAAGAGAGAATACAAGAGTCAGCTAGTGTCAAGGAAAAAGAAGGTTGAAGAGTTGCATAAATGATCTTGATAAATGATCTTGATCCAGCATTACATTACATTTCTGTTTGCTTATTCATCTCAAAAAACTTGTCAAGCTTTTGTTAAGATGTTGATAAGCTTGTCAAATTAGGAGTATAACGTGTGTGTCGATCATAATGTTCACTTTTTAGGTCGTGACAACTACCATAGTACATGTCAATACATTTCAAATAATGAATCACATTCAAAATTAATAAAAAAAAGTGTTATAAAAAAACCCAGAAACACATGAAAAAAACACACATAAACAACTATTGTTTTGATACCATTGTTGGAGAATAATAAGAGAGACTTTTAAAAACTCTTGTTTGATTTTAAAAACACAGAAACACATGTAGCATATGGGAAAATCTTTGTTTGATTTTAAAAACTATCTTAAGGAAATATGTGGTTGAATGTCTAGATTAATCAGAAGAGAGAGGCAATAGAAACATCTCAATCCTTATTTCTTCGGAACTAATTTTGGTAATTTTGCTGATAATTTCTTCAAAATTCAAAGTTTCTTTTCCATATATCAAAACAAGTTTGATATGCCCATAGGAAGATGAAATAGATCATATGAGTCTTAATGTCTTATCTTATCTTCAATTTTTACTTCAATGATTTCTAATTCAGAGACAATACCATTTAGAGTACTTTGAAGGTCAAATATTTTTATGTTTTCATCAATGCATAAATTATGAAACTGCTATTACAACTACAACTGGTTTAATATGTCTTTTCCCCGATATAGACCTTTAAGTTTTTCACAACGTTCTTTGAATGTCGACTTGTCTTGCACATTCCCACGAATATTCTTAGTCAAACACAAATGAATTGCACCCACATCTCTCAAATCCAGTTCCTCCCATTTTTTCATTGTCCATTTTGAAATTATTTTCTTTCAACGCCTTGTATAATTCTGATTGCATCAACACATCCTTGACCTATAATTTCTGCAAGCCAAAATTAATTTTTCCATCAAATTTCTTTATGTTAAACTTAACGGCACTTGGCAATATAGCAATATGAAAACAACTGTAAAATGTGTCACATGAAGGTTCCGAAGAAAGATAGGTGAGCCACAAAGGACAACTTAATAACCAAGTTTTTCCGTAGCAAAAATCTTGCATAAACAACACTTTGACAATATCAAAATTCTTTTTTGATGTGGAAGATGACACAATGTTGCAATCTCATAGCATTCTAAAGAACTTAATACCCTACAAAACTAGATTTTTTTTTAATGTGGAAGATCAGAAAATGCTACAATCACATAACATAATAAGAATTCTAAACTGGTTAAGTCTCACATCGACTAAAAAAAAGATAAATGTTGGATATATAAGAACACTCACTCATATACCCATTGAATTGAGATTTAATGTCAAAGTCTCTTGTGAATCTTGAAGTATTTAGTTTGTGGTGACCCATACATTCACTCCCCAACAAAATGAAGAACATTGGACATGAAGATTGGTTATATCAATTTGTACAAATATTTTTCATTTATGTTTTTAAGAATGTGTTAATTTTATTTGCTAATAAAAAAATAATAGATTCTTAAAGAGAATAATTTTCTATATTTTTTAAAACAATAAAATGGTATAAAAATATTTTATTATTTTTATAAATACAACATCGACATATGAAAGTATAAAAATATTATATTCTTTTTTAAATACAACATCGACATACAAATTATATTCTTTTTCAACATCGACATACATAAAAGTATAAAATATAAATACAACATCGACATACAACATCGACATAAAAATATTATATTCTTTTTTAACACCGCTTCGAAAATCTCATATTTTGATATGAAAGTAGAAAAACATATATAAAAAAAATATGTTGTATCAAATTTTTATTAAATAACCAAAAAAACAATTTACTATTAAAATATTTATAAAAAAAAAACTTATAGATCCATTTGTAATAAATAGAAACGATTTCAATCCGAAATAGTGATAATTAAATAAAAAATTTAAACTGATTTTATGTTTTTTTAAACCATATTATAAATGAATATTCTTAACTACGTGTCAACATAGTATTATTTTATATTATTAAATGATAGAATAAAACTGTTTTACATTAAATCTGTCATTTCGTAAATTTGAATGACTAAACTATTTAAAGTTAAAGGATGAGAATGCTGTTCCCTCAAATACAATTAACCTCAATAATTTTAAGTCTTGGTGGAAGGAAAATCAGAAAAACAGATAAAACCAAAATATTTTGCCAAATCAGTTTCTTGGATATAACCAATAACTTAATTTCTCTTTTTTGAACAACTAATTACCAATATAAATCTCCAAATATAGCTCATACAACAACAATCAATTACACCTAAGCACACCCATGCAACTCTTATTTTGTTCCAACGCATATCAACCATATTATAAAATAATAAAACCATCTTCTTACATTTTTCCTATATATTCAATAGAGACTCATTCCACATTTCAATTTCAACATCAATCTCCTTCTCTTTATAAATTCACAATAAAAGAAGGAGAATATTAAATTAAACAACTCCATAAAAAAATGGGTTGTGGAAAATCAAAACATGATGTTGTTTCAGGAAACACCACCACCCTCTCACGCAAAAACTCAAGTGTCACCTTCAAAGAAGAACAAACAAATGACATAAACAACAATGTTGACAATAATGTAAGTTCATTTGTGGAAGTGAAAGAGAAGGAAAATGAAGTTGGTGTTGAAGATAATAAGGAAGATGAAGTTAATGATGTTAAAGATGAAGAGAAAACAAATGATGAAGAAAAGAAGGAGGATAATGTTGTAGAGGGATCTTCTGATAAAGTTGAGAAAAATGATGATGAAATGTTGATAGAGAATAATGATGAGAAAATCGATTATGCCGAAGAAACTGTTGTTGCTACCGAAGAAGAAGAGAAAAATATTCCTGAGCAAAATGAAAAAGGTATACTGAAATAAAACATTGCCAAACATGATTCTTAAAAATCTCAAATGCGGATCAAATTATTCTTTGTAGAATAATTTGAGTAAGTCCACAAATTGGTTTGATGGAAAAATACGCAGACCTCTTTAATTTATTAGAAAAAATAAATTATATATACAATCTCTTAATTTAATTTCAATTAATGTTTTAGATTTTTTTTTTTGATTTAATCTTTTATTTTAATTTAAAGTGACAATTTGGTATTTTATGTTTTAAAATTTCAACAATATTATTCTTTTTTTTTTTTACATAAATTCAAAATAATTATCAAATATTTCATCCAAAACCTATAAAATTAATAATCATCTTCAATATAATACAAATTTCATCAAATGTAAATCAAATTATTTTGTTTCAAAATAACTTTTACGGACATTTGAGTCTTTGTTAGGAATTAATTTCAATCACATTTAAAATTCTTAAGTACTAAATTGTTTTTTTTAAAGAATTCTTAAGTATTAAATGGATTTATATTTCAAGACAAAAAGATATTGATATATGGGTTACAAAAACTAATCTACATATTTTAATAAGTAAATAGGTCTTTGTGTTTATTGCGGAGATCAATATGAGTTACTTAGTTGTATATTTGTGCATATATAGAAATGTTTTTTAAATATGAAATGAATCATATGATATGTTGATTATTAATTTTTTTTTTAATTTGATTTTTTTTCATGAGTACAGAGGAAGTAAATGTAGAGGAAGAAATTTTGTGTAAGGAAGAAGAAGTTATATCTACGAAAGAAGAAGTTTTTCCTGCGGAAGAAATTTTGCATACGGAAGAAGTTTTGCCTACAGAAGAAGAAGTTTTGCCTATAAAAAAAGAAATTTTGCCTACGGAAGAAGAAGTTGTAGAAGACATAAATATTTCGACCACTTAAGTTAAAGGTGAAAATAATGAAGGAGATGCATACACAATAAAGAATTGAACAAACATGAAAATGTGAAGACAAAATGTATAAGATTATAAACAATTGAAATTAATACAAAGACTATATATTAAAATATATTTGGAGAAAATATATTGTCATACTATCGAAAGATCATTACAATCATGAAGAATAAAATATGATGTTATTCAAAAGAAAAAAATAAAATAATAAAATATTATATTAAATTTTCAAAATTTTAATAATACAACTAAAATTTAATACTTAGTTGATACTTTGATGTAATATTTCAATTGGCCATAATAATTAATTAATATTATAATATAAGCTCTCACGCATTTGGAGAAATATCATCCAAATTTAAAATATTAATAATTTGTGAAATGTTTTCACGAAATCACAATAGAAAACCATAATTTATACTACGAAGTAAATGTATTTGGCTTATAAGAGAGTTTATGGATTAAAAAAAATGTGATTAACATTAGTATTGAATATTGATCGTAATATGTTGTATGAGATAAATTCTTTACCAGATAAACATAGTAAAAAAGAGAAAAACACATTTTCTCCAACAACAAATATTTAAAATACTGATAATTTGTAAAATGTTTTCACGAAATAACATCAGAAAATCGTAATTTATACTATAAAGTTAATGTATTTGGCACATTAGTATTGAATGTCAATGGTAATACGTTGTGTGAGATAAATTTCTTACTAAAGGAAAAAAGTAAAAATGAGAAAAAACATTTTTCTTTAATGACAAATTTTCCAAAAAAAAAAGTCAAATACTCAAAGTATAGCTGACATGACAAGTCTTGAATTTTGAGCATGATTTTAAGTAAAAGTGCATTCGTAGCAGTTTCTCAAAATATGAAAATATAGAATGTGATTATAATCTCAAACTACAATTTAAAACCTTGTACAAAAGTATTAGGTTTTATAGGTGAAGAGAGAATACAAGAGCTAACCAATGTCAATGAAAAAAAAAGGTTGAAGAGTTATAGAAATAAAAGAAACTCATGATTTTGATCCAACATTATATTTTGTTTCTATTTTTTTATTCATCTCAAAAGCTTGCCAAACGTATTCAACTTTGTACAATTTATAGGGCACAACTTACTTGTAAGGGGCTATTAGCACTTTATGAGAGTCTTATATGTTGTCTAAATATGTGTTTAAATTTATTACCAATATTTTTCCATATTTCATTGTCGACTTGTTCAATTTTTTATCAATGTTCTTTGATTAGGTTAGAATGTCACCCAAGACTTGGAATCTTACTAGAAGGAGAATTGGTGATGAGTCAATTGTCCAAGCCCAAGACGCTCGTCAATGAGGTTGTGTTTCAATTCGTGTTCGAAATCGGCATAGAGCTAATGTTGGTGGACGTGGCGTGGATGCCGATGTTAAGGTCCCTATGAAAAGATGCATAAATCCAGCAATGGAAGAGATTAGATAAGTTGAGAAACAGACGACAGTTGCAACTAGAGAGATTGAGGTTATCTTACCAGACTTCTTGGAACTTAAACCCTTTGCTTTTTATGGGTCTAGTGTGATTGAGGATCCACAACAATTCATTGATATTCTAGAGAGGATTTGGAGAGCATTGGGTTATTCTGAGGGAGGAGCGGTGGAATTGACATCATTTAAACTAATAGGTGTGGCACGTGATTGATTTGATGTAGTGTCACGTGGTAGACAAGTTAGGAAACCTTCGTTAGTATAGAGAGAATTCTCTCAATTGTTCATGGCTTGATATCTTCCGGATAGTGTTAGATATGGATTAGCAAATGGGTTTGAGAAATTGGAGCAAACAAATGGTATGACAGTTTCAGAGTATAGTGCTCGTTTTACACAACTCTCTAAACACGTTCCTTACCCTATTAATGAGGAAATGCATGTAAAGAGGTTCATTAGATGATTGTTGGATTACTTATTCCGATATGTGGTTGGATCTAATTTTTATACTTTTGTTGAAGTTTTAAGTTTGGTACTTCAGATTAAGCAACGACAAAAGGAAAAATGAGATAATAGACAAGATTCACTGAATAAACAAAGGGATGAAGGATCTTACGATAACTATCTAAATCGCGGTGGTGGATCTATGTTTGGTTATCAGGGGCAACAAAGACTCATGTTTCAAATAGGTGGTCAACACAGGCAGTCTTCTAAGATATTCTAGAATATTGAAGAGTCGTAGATCATATTATGGAGAAGTGTCACAATCTATTTTCCCTTATATACACTTTGGTGTTTCAGTTACATAATTTGAGATGCCTTTTCCTGGATATAGACCTTTAAGTTTTTTCCAAAGTTATTTGGTTGCCGACTTGTCTTGCACATTCGTACAAATATCTTAGCCAAACACAAACGAATTACACTCACAACTCTCCAATCTAATTCCTCCCATTTTTTGTTGTCCATTTTGAAATTTTTTTTAGCTTCTTCTATAATTCTGATTGCATCAACACATCTTTTCCCTATATTTTTCGTAAGCCAAAATTAATTTTTCCATCAAATTTCTTTATGTCAAACTTAATGGCACTTGGCATTGTAGCGGTATGAAAACAATTGTAAAATGTGCAACATCTAGATTCCCATGAAATATAGGTGAGTCATGAATGACAACTTAATAATCAAGTATTTTCTTAGCAAAAATCTTGCATAAACATCACTTTTACAATATCAAAATTATTTTTTGATATGGAAGATCAGACAATGTTGCAATCACAAAGCATACTAAAGAACTTAATACCCTACAAAATTATAATTTTTTTCTAATATAGAAGATCAGATAATGTTGCAACAACATAACATACTAAGAATTCTAACGTGATTAAATCTCATATCGACTAAAAAATTTATAAATATTGGATATATAAAAATGGTGATCCATATACCTATTGACTTAAGGTTTTGAGTTGAGATGTGATTTTAAAGTCTCTTGTCAATCTTAAAATATTTAGTTTGTGGTGACCTATATATCCATTTGCCAATAAAATGAAGACCATTGAACATGAAAATTGGTTATATGAATTTGTACAAACATTTTCCATTTATGTTTTTAAAAATGTTTTAATTTTATTTGCTAATAAAAAAAAATAATAGTTTCTTTAAGAGAATAATTGTCTAGATTTTTTAAAATAATTAATTTCTTTTAAAAAAAAATAAAACAATTTTTACTAATATTTTTTTTTATATACATTATGTCTGTCATTTCATAAATTTGAATTATCAAACTCTTTAAAGTTAAAGACGAGAATGATGTTCGGTCTAATATAATTAACCTCAATAATTGTAATTTTTTATAGAAGGGAAATTAAAAGAAAATTAAAAAAACAGAGAAAACCAAGATACTTTGCCAAATCAGTTTCCTAAATATAACCAATAACTTAATTTCTCTTTTTTGAACAACTAATTACCAATATAAATCTCCAAATATAGCTCATGCAACAACAATTAATTACACCTAAGCACACCCATGCAACCCTTATTTTATTCCAACGCATATCATAAAATAATAAAACCATCATCTTCACATTTTTCCTATATATTCAATACAGACTCATATAGAATATTAAATTAAATAATTCCATAAAAAGATGGGTTGTGGAAAATCAAAACATGATGTTGCTTCAGGAAATACCACCACCCTCCCACGCAAAAAATCAAGTGTCACCTTCAAAGAAGAACAAGAAAATGAGACACAAACAAATGACATAAACAACAATTTTGACAATAATGTAAGTTCAGTTGTGGAAGTGGAAGAGAAGGAAAATGAAGTTGGTGTTGAAGAAGGTAATAAGGAAGATGAATTTAATGATGTTAAAGATGAAGAGAAAACAAATAATGATGAAAAGAAGGAGGAGGATGTTGTAGAGGGATCTTCTGATAAAGTTGAGAAAGATGATGATGAAATATTGATAGAGAATAATGATGAGAAAATCGACTATGCCGAAGAAACTGTTGTTGCTACTGAAGAAGAAGAGAATAATATTCCTGAAGAAAATGAAAAAGGTATATTGAAATAAAACATTGCCAAACATAATTCTTAAAAATCTAACATGCGGATCAAACTATTCTTTGTAGAATAATTTGAGTACGTACACAAATTGGTTTCATGGAAAAATACAGCAAACGTCTTTAATTTATTAGAAAGACTAAATTACATTTGCATTCTCTTAAGTTAATTTTTGTTAACGTTTTAATTTTTTTATTTTTTTTTCTTCTTTTGATTTTAGTCTTTTATTTCATTTTTTAAGTGACAATTTAATATTTTATGTTTTTAAATATTAACAATGTTATTCTTTTTCTTATAAAAATTTAAAAAAATCATCAAAATTTTCATCCAAAACTCATAAAATTAATAATCATCAATATAATACAAACTTAATCAAATATAAATCAAATTATTTTGTTTAAGAATAACTTTTAGGGACATTTGAGTCTTTGTTAGGAATTAATTTCAATCACATTTAAAATTCTTAGTACTAAATTGTTTTTTTAAAGAATTCTTAAGTATTAAATTGATTTATATTTCAAGACAAAAAATATTGATATATGGGTTACAAAAACTAATCTATATATTTTAAAAAGTAAATAGGCCTTTGTGTTTATTGCGGAGATCAATATGAGTTACTTAGTTGTATATCTGTGCATATATAGAAATGTTTTTTAAATATGAAATGAATCATATGATATGTTGATTATTAATTTTTTTTTAATTTGATTTTCTTTCATGAGTACAGAGGAAGTAAATGTAGAGGAAGAAATTTTGTGTAAAGAAGAAGAAGTTTTGTCTATGAAAGAAGTTTTTTCTACGGAAGAAGTTTTGTCAATGAAAGAAGAAATTTTGCCTATAAAAAAAGAAATTTTGTTTACGGAAGAAGAAGTTGTAGAAGACATAAATTGAAGGTGAAAATAATGAAGGAGATGCATACACAGTAAAGAATTGAACAAGCATGAAGATCCAAAGACAAAATGTATAAGACTATAAGCAATTGAAATTAATACAAAGACTATATATTAAAATATATTTGGAGAAAATATATTGTCATATTGTCGAAAGATCATTACAATCATAGAGAATAAAATATGATGTTATTCAAAAGAAAAAAAAAAGAATAAAATATTATTTAAAATTTCGAGTTTTTAATAATAGCACTAAAATTTAGTAGTTGATACTTTGATGTAATATTTCAATTGCCCATAATAATTAATTAATATTATAATATAAGCTCTCGCGCATTTGGAGAAACATCATCCAAAATATTAATAATTTGTGAAATGTTTTCACAAAATCATAATAGAAAACCATAATTTATACTACGAAGTAAATGTATTTGGCTTACAAGAGAGTTTATGGATAAAAAAAAATGTGATTAACATTAGTATTGAATATTGATTGTAATATTTTGTATGAGATAAATTATTTACCAAATAAACATAGTAAAAAAGAGAAGAAACATTTTCTCCAACAACAAATATTTAAAATATTGCCAAGCATATTCAACTTTGTACAATTTTAGGGCACAACTTACTTGCAAGGGACTATTAGCACTTTATGAGAGTTTTATACGTTGTCTAAATTTATTACCAATATCATTCCATATTTCATTATTGACTTTAATTTTTTATCAATGTTCTTTGATTAGGTGAGAATGTCACTCAAGACTAGGAATCTTACTAGATAGAGAATTGTTGATGAGTCAATTTCCCAAGCCCAAGACGCTTGTCAATCAGGTCGTGTTTCAGTTCGTACTCGAAATCGACATAGAGCTAATGTTGGTGGACGTGGCTTGGATGTCGATGTTAAGGTCCCTATGAAAAGGTGCATAAATCTAGCAATGGAAGAGTTTGTCGTTGGTCTAAATGGATTACAACATATTGTGCAAAAACTTGTTGGGGTTGTTGTTGAACAACAAAATGAGGGTGATCAAAAATATGAAAATCTCGACGATCAATAAGAGATTGGACAAGTTGAGTAACAGACGACTGTTGCAACTAGAGAGATTGAGGTTATTTTACCAGACTTCATGAAACTTAAACCCCCTGATTTTTATGGGTCTAGTGTGATTGAGGATCCACAACAATTCATTTATAGTCTAGAGAGGATTTGGAAAACATTGGGTTATTCTGAGATAAGAGCGGTGGAAATGACATCATTTAAGCTAATATGAGTGGCATGTGATTGGTTTGATGTAGTGTCACGTGGTAGACAAGTTAGGTATCCTTCATTAGCATAGAGAGAATTCTCTCAGTTATTTATGGCTTGATTTCTTCCGAATAGTGTTAGATATGGATTAGAAATTAGAGCAAACAAATGGTATGATAGTTTCATAGTATAGTGCTCGTTTTACACAACTCTCTAGTCACGTTCCTTACCCTATCAATGAGGAAATGCGTGTAAAGAGGTTCATTAGATGATTGTTGGATTACTTATTTTAATATGTGGTTGGACCGAATTGTTATATTTTTGTTGAAGTTTTGAGTTTGGTACTTCAGATTAAACAACGAAAAAAAGAAAAAATGAGGTAATACACAAGATTCTTACAGTAACTAATTGAATCGCGGTGGTGGATCTATGTTTGGTTATAAGGGGCCACAAAATCTCATGTTTCAAATAGGTGGTCATAACAGGCAATCTTCTACGATATTCTAGGATACTGAAGAGTCGTAGATCATATTATGGAGCAGTGTCACAATCTATTTTCCCTTATATACATTTGGTGTTTCAGCTACATGACTTGAGATGCCTTTTCCTGGATATAGACCTTTAAGTTTTTCCCAAAGTTATTTGGTTGTCGACTTGTCTTGCACATTCGTACGAATATTCTTAGCCAAACACAAATGAATTGCACTCACAACTCTCCAATCTAATTCCTCCCATTTTTTGTTGTCCATTTTGAAAAGAAAAAAAATTAGCTTCTTGTGTAATTCTGATTGCATTAACACATCTTTTGCCTATATTTTCTGTAAGCCAAAATTAATTTTTTTATCAAATTTCTTTATGTCAAACTTAAAGGCACTTGTCATTGTAGCTGTATGAAAATAATTGTAAAATGTGCAACATGTAGATTCCCTTTAAATATAGGTGA
Source organism: Cicer judaicum (assembly GCA_037974835.1). NCBI lineage: Eukaryota > Viridiplantae > Streptophyta > Magnoliopsida > Fabales > Fabaceae > Cicer > Cicer judaicum. The sequence continues at coordinate 16,548,623 of JBBPBS010000276.1, forward strand.
GTCATGAATGACAACTTAATAATCAAGTCTTTCCTTAACAAGAATCTTGCATAAACATCACTTTTACAATATCAAAATTATTTTTTGAAATGAAAGTTCAGACAATGTTGCAATAACAAAGCATACTAAAGAACTTAATACCCTACAAAATTATAATTCTTTTATAATATAGAAGATCAGACAATGTTGCAACCATATAACATACTAAGAATTCTAACGTGATTAAATCTCGTATCGACTAAAAAAATTATAAATATTGGATATATAAAAACGGTGATCCATATACCTATTAGCTTAAAGTTTTGGATTGAGATATGATTTTAAAGTCTCTTGTCAATCTTAAAATATTTAGTTTGTGGTGACCCATATATCCACTTGCCAATAAAATGAAGACCATTGAACATAAAAATTGGTTATATCAATTTGTACAAATATTTTTCATTTATGTTTTAAAGAATATTTTATTTTTATTTGCTAAAAAAAATAATAGTTTCTTTAAGAGAATAATTGTCTACGTTTATTAAAATAATTAAATTTTTTTTAAAAAAATACAACAATTTTTACTAATATTTTTTATTTTTTCTATTACAACGATTTACTTCAAAAATTTCATATTAATTTTGTTAGTATTTTTTTGTATACATTATGTTTGTCATTTCGTAAATTTGAATCATCAAACTCTTTAAAGTTAAGGACGAAAATGATGTTCACTTAAATATAATTAACCTCAATAATTGTAATTCTTGGTAGAAGGAAAACAAATAAAAATAAAAACAGAAAAAATCAATATACTTTGCCAAATCAGTTTCCTAGATATAACCAATAACTTAATTTCTCTTTTTTTTAACAACTAATTATCAATATAAATCTCCAAATATAGCTCATACAACAACAATCAATTACACCTAAGCACACCCATGCAACCCTTATTTTATTCCAACGCATATCATAAAATAATAAAACCATCGTCTTCACATTTTTCCTATATATTCAATAGAGACTCATATCACATTTCAATAACAATCTCCTTCTCTTCATCAATTCACAGAAAAAAAAAAGTAGAATATTAAATTAAATAATTACATAAAAAAATGGGTTGTGGAAAATCAAAACATGATTTTGCTTCAGGAAACACCACCACCCTCTCACGCAAAAAATCAAGTGTCACCTTCAAAGAAGAACAAGAAAATGAGACAAACAAATGACATAAACAACAATGTTGACAATAATGTAAGTTCAGTTATGGAAGTGAAAGAGAAGGAAAATGAGGTTGGTGTTGAAGAAGATAATAAGGAAGATGAAGTTAATGATGTTAAAGATGAAGAGAAAACAAATGATGAAGAAAAGAAGGAGGATGATGTTGTAGAGAGATCTTCTAATGAAGTTGAGAAAAATGATGATGATACATTGATAGAGAATAATGATGAGAAAATCAATTATGCCCAAAAAACTGTTGCTGCTATCGAAGAAGAAGAGAAAAATACTGCTGAAGAAAATGAAAAAGGTATATTGAAATAAAACATTTCCAAATATGTAGAATAATGAGTAAATACACAAATTGGTTTAATGGAAAATTATAGAGACTTATTTAACTTAATAGAAATAAAAAATAATAATATCGACCTAATTCTGTAAATTCTCAAATGTGAATCAAATTATTTTGTTTAGGAATTAAATAGACCTTTTGGATATCAGTATGAATTACTTGTATATTTATGCATATATAGAAATGTTTAATAAAGATGTAATGGATCATATAAAATGTTGATTATTAAATTTTTTAATTTGATTTTCTTTTATGAGTACAGAGAAAGTAGATGTAGAGGAAGAAATTTTATCTACAGAAGAAGAAGTTTTGTCTACAAAAGAAGAAATTTTTTCTACGGAAGAAGTTTTATACACGAAAGAAGAAATTTTACCAATGAAAGAAGTTTTGTCTACGAAAGAAGAAATTGTTGAAGACATGAATGTTTCGACTGCTGAAGTTGAAAGTGAAAATAATTAAGAAGATGCATAGACAATATGTATAAGATTATAAACAATTGAAATTAATACAAAGACTATAAGTTAAAATATATTTGAAGAAAATATATTGTCATACTATCAAAACTTCGTTACATTCATGAAGAATAAAGTATCATCTAATTCAGAAGAAGAAGAACAAAAATTATTATGTTAAATTTTCAAATTTTTTATAATACCTCTAAATTTAATACTTAATTGATATTTTGACATAGCATTTCAATTGTCCATAATAATTAATTAAATTATAATATATCTCATGCATTTTGAGAAACATCATTTAAATTTAAAATATTAATAATTTGTGAAAAATGTCATTTGACTAGGTTAATTCGTGTAACAAGAAAAGAAAATATGCACATATGTCATATTTACATATTAGACTTAAATATACATCTAGACAACGATAACCTAACAATCACAATTCAACTCATTAAAATACTTTTACTCGTAAAATATATCGATTATAGATCACAAAATTACGTATGTTAATTAGCATATTTATTATTATATGTTATATCATGTCTAATCAAAATTCATCATTTATCATATATTAAACCACAATTATCCTATAAACTTATATAATTTGATTTTCACAATTTTGTCATAATTAATAATTATTCATTTTTCAATCTTTTTAACATAAATATCTTTTTTATATAAAATTTAACTAGTTCTCTACATTCAATCAAATTCATTTGTAAAAGTTTTCTTCAAATTATACGCGAGATCATAATTTTACGTTTGACTTTGAGAACACTAAAAATGTCTAATGAAATTGGAAGAGTAATTTTAAAATTTGGATAAATGGACCACCAACTTAGGTTGTATGGCATTCAAAGTCCTACCCTAATTTGATAAAATATATCAAATAAATCAATTTTTGTTGACAAAATTATAATTCAAATATCTATTATAAATAAAGTAAAAATAGTAGTATTTTTTTTTAAATTATTATAACAAATAAAATATATCGTCTAAATAAAATTAAAATAATAGTATTTTTTTTTTTAAAATATTAAAAAAATTGAGGTGACCATAGCCACTTTATGTCTTAACCAAGTTCTGCCAATGAATTATGTTTATCCAAAGTCTGTAAAAGGATAATCTGGAACTTAAAGTTTTCCAAGGCAAATCCATTCGGAGAATTTCCAAAACAAGGATTCAATTAGTTCAAACTTGTTTAGTCTTGAATTGAGATCAAGGCAAAAAAAAGTTATTCTGTTGAGAAGGTTAGGTTAGCCAAAAGATGGTTATTGGTTTAAGAACACAAGATGCTCCTATCTTTTTAGGGTAAGAAGGGATAGAGAAAATGTCTCGAGCCAATATTCGAGTACCAGACGCTGAAGGAATTGATGCCATACTCCCAAGAAAAGCTCGAAAGACCTTCAACAAAATGATACCAGTACCCGAAACCGACACATATGGGTAGGTAGAGAATACCTAGAGGCACGATGTAAAAGCAAACCATTGCCAAGAATTACATTATGTTTCTTTTTGCTTATTCATCTAAAAAAATTTGACAAGTGTAAGTGGAATTCAATAGAATTTGTAAGTGAAATTGTATACTTAATATTGGTGCCAAAAATTAATAGTCATATATATAAGACTATACCTTATGATAAAATTAAACAGAATCTTTAGATAAGATGAAGTTCCAATTAAATATCTGATGCTAGTACTCATAAATAACATAAGAATCCATAACGATTTTGCACAGTCCTGATTCATCTGATCCCATTCACTACCGACTTGCAAAAGATAACAATTCAAATTTCAGCAACATTACTGAGAATACTCATTTTTGGATATTGAAAATACTCACTTGCAAATAGAGAAGACACGTAAAAAACTCTCACATTGATCCAAAATTTAATTTTTTGGACCACTCTCTTCACTCCCAAGCAATATTAGATTTCATAATTTATAATTCAATTTTAAAAAATTAATTGAATAATTAATCTCCTACCAAATAATCATGAAAGAAAAATAATATCATATAATTGTCACATTAAAAGTTATTAATTAAATAATAACAAAAGTCCTAATAATTTAAATAAAAATAGTAGGTGTTATAATTAGGTGTTCATTTTCGTTGGGTTGTGAAGCTAAGTTCTATTAAAATAATGGATAAAGTTATGATAAGATAGAACCTAACGTAGACCAACTTAATTTTCAAATTGATTGTTGAAAATAAGTTAATTCTGATACAATGTTTACTTTTGATGTTGTAATGTTATCTAAACTACATTGGCTAAGAATCAATTTGAATTAGAATAATCAAAGTAAATACTAAAATAACTCAAATCTTAGTCCGTTAGAATTTTTAAACTTATTGGTTGAACTACATTTGCTTACAACCATAATAGATTAGAATACGTCAAGTGAAAACCAAAATCTTGATTCATTAAGACTATTGGACATTAGATGAACTACATTGGTTAAGAACCAAAATGACTTAGAATTAATCTATTAGACCAAAATCTTATTGGATCAACCACTTGGCTAAGAACAAAAATAAGTTATAATTAGTCTATTGAAGATCAACCCATTGAGACTATTCTACTTATTGTATGCACAACATTGGCTAAGAACATAAATGAATTATAATTAGCATAGTGAAGTTCAAACTGACCAAAATCTATATCTATTGCGACTATTCCACTTATTGGATGAATTGCATTGGCTAAAAATCAAAATTAATTAGAATAAGTCGAGTGAAGATCCGAATGATCAAAATCTTAATCCATTAAGATTATTCCACTTTTGGGTGAACTATACTGGCTAAAAACAAAAATGACCAAAATTTTAATCATTGATAATATTGCACTTATTAGATGGACAATATTGTCTAAAAACCACAATGGATTAGAATAAGCTGAATAAAGACCAAAATTTAAAGCCATTGAGATTACTCTACTTATTTTATGAACTGCGTTGACTAAAAACTAATATGGATTAGAATAAGCCGATGGAATACCCAAATGACCAAAAAAATAATCCATTGAAATTATTCTATTTATTGGATGAACTATATTGGTTAAGAATCAAAATGAATTCGAATAAGTCGAGTGAAGTCCAAAATGACAAAAAAAAAAAATACACTTGTTGGATGAAGCACATTGATTAAAAACTAATATGAATTAGAATAAGCGGGATAAAGAATAAAATGATAAAATTATTAATGCATTGAGAGTATTCCGCTTGTTCGCTTATTGGATGAACTATCTATTCTATTTATAAAATAAACTACATTGACTAAAAATTAAAATGAATTAGAAAAACCTGAATAAAGTTCAAAATAACAAAAATGGTAATTCATATTATAATTTGTATTCATTAAATATTAATAAGTTTGTTTATACTAATTCATTACATGTGTCCCGTTAATATTTATTGTGAATATATAATGAACACACATATAATATTGATATATAGTCCAAGAAAATAAAACAATATTTACCACAACTCAAAACAACATGACATTAATAAATACTCGTAGAAAAGATAATAAACTACTAGTATTAACTATAAAAAAAAAAAAAAAAAAAAAAAAAAAAAAAAAAAAAAAAAAAAAAAAAAAAAAAAAAAAAAAAAAAAAAAAAAAAAAAAAAAAAAAAAAAAAAAAAAAAAAAAAAAAAAAAAAAAAAAAAAAAAAAATAAAAAAAAAAAAAAAAAAAAAAAAAA
>JBBPBS010000276.1:16554374-16575928 GCA_037974835.1 Cicer judaicum
CCAATACAGGAACATTAATATATTAAATTATTGTAAATAGAATGTAAATAAGGTTTAATTATTTATTTGATCTCTACAAATATAAATTATTTTGAATTTAGTCTCCTTAAAATTAAGGTAGTTTTAAAATGATCCCTAAAAGTAACCGTTTAAGTTTTAAAAAAATAATAATAAAGCGGACAATTAGTGATGACTTGGTTGTGATAAAAGTAGATTACAAGTTGATTTATTATTTTGCATTTAAACATAAAACAATTAATTGAATAAAAAGTTAAATAGTAATTTAAAAACAGAGATTTTTGTCTCAAATTAGAAATTAGAAAGAGAAGAAGGCAGAAATGCAACGTGGTGAATCTTGGTTGTGGTTGATTGTGGTGTTGTTACTGCTGCAACGTGAAGAAAGAGTTAAACACGGGTTCGGGATTTGGAAATGTGAAGTAATAGAGTTGGTTCGTTCTTAGTGTGGTTTTCAATTACCCATAAGGATGTATATATCATATAAGAATAATGAACAATTTTGGACATGTCCTAACTGAAATGCTGAATTTATATTATGATTTGTTTTGAATGGTATAATGTTTGTTATGATTTGTAATTATTATTTGTAGAAGAAAGTCACTTGTGATTTGTTCATATGGGATAATGAGCTTGATGCAAACACAAGACCTAAAAAAAATAAAAGTTTCAAACTTGATTAAACAGTCAACAATACTTGAAAAAGTTGATAATGCAGTAGAATCTCAATCAATTTTAGAATTGCAAATGTGTCGATTTTAAGAAAATTTTGATAAACTTAAGATTGACGGATAAAGACAAAATTGAAAAAAGAGAAAATGAAGAAATAAAGAAATTAGTTGAAAAAGAGAAAATGAAGACAAAATTGCAATTAGTTGGATTTTTTTTCTTTCATATATAATAAAGAAATTTGGTGCATAGTGCTTTTTATTTTATTTTTTAGTTTGTTTCTTTTTATATATATTTTAAAACCTAATCTATTTGATCTAATTTGTTGATTTTTGGTTTTATCGACGTGCCAACAGAAAACTTATCCCAACACAAACATCACAAAACACAAGCAACTTGCTATCGTATCAATCTTCAAACAAATTACTATTCATTTGCATCCTCTTTCTTCATCGTCTTCACCAAAGCGTTGAGACAACACAAACACCAAACATGGTGATGGCTTCGTTGGGCGTGTCCCAAGCCATCTTTTTCTCCAACACAAACACCACTGTAACCCCTTCTCGTTTCAATCTCCTCCCAAACAAGCCACTGACCAATCTTCTTGGTTCACCCTTTTCTCTTCAAACCAACCCATCATCAATCTCAATCTTTTCAAGAAGAAACCGCACCCACCTTTTCCGCTGCACCCCTAATTCCAATAACACATCTCTTAACTGGGATTGGAATCGTTGGTGTCGCCATTTCTCTGATATTGAACAGGCTGAAACCTTCGCCTCTCTTCTCAAGGTAACAACACAACATGCTTTCTTCTTATTCAAACCCTTTATTTTAATATTAATTATATTTTTATATGCTTTCTTTTGCCAAATTTTGGAACATAAAAATTGCCCCTTTTTGCTCTTGAACTTTGCAACATAAGGGGTCCCCTTATTTTTTTAATTATTTTTTCCAAGAGGGTATTTTTTTTTTTTTTAAATTTTTGGTTTATTGTTATGTTACTTATATGGTTGTTATTATGTATCATTTAGTTTCAACTTGAAGATGCTGTTGAGAAGGAAGAGTTTCAAGAAGCAGCAAAGTTAAAGAGGGCTATAGTAGAAGCAACATCCAAGGACAGTGTTGCTGAAATTATGTCACAGTTGAAGGTCAGAACAGATTTTGTGTTAGTAATATTAGTGTCTTGATTTTCTTACTTATGGTTTGGTTTGTAATAATCTCATGTATTACAGAATGCCATAGACGATGAGCGCTACCATGATGCTTCGAGATTATGCAGATACACTGGAAGTGGACTGGTACATTTCTTTGTTGCTACTTGCTACTTTGTGTTTGCAGTATTCAAAAGCATGCATATCTTGCCGTTTTTTATTCACACACACTTACGCACCCACACAGCGTATCTAGTGAGAATTCTTGTTTACTGTGAGAAATGAAGACATTTAATTACAATCATTAGATTGAAATGAATTGTTCAAATTATATGGTTAATTACAAATTTCATTCGATCTTCTCCCATATTGAATTTATGATAACCGTTCATGTAAGATTTGTATTAAGTGATGTAGTATGAACTATTAATTTAATCATATCGTTGTAATTAAATATTTTTATTTGTCACGATAACAAAGAGTTCTCACACCCACAATTGGTTGGGAAAATCCCACAGTAATGATAATTAAAATACATAATGGAACGACAAAGGTTCACATGGCTCACTAAACGCTCCTATGTCCATCGGATAAAGACAACCAAAATTGAATTGTCAGTATTCTTGAACTGTCTTTATCAAAAAAATCAAAGGGCAAATGCAAGTTACAATCAATAAACTCGCAATCATAGTCTGTGATGGAGGAGATAACAGGGAGTGTGTGTTTTGAAAATTTTATATATGGAAGAAGTTTGGAATCTATCATCATTCAAAATGTTTATTTATAACTAAGAAATGGTATTGATTATGTGTATTGATTATGATACTACTAATGGCCTCAGTATCTTTTTGTGAATCACGCCCCTTTAATGACCAACGACCGTTTTTACCCCTTTATATGCAGGTGGGTTGGTGGGTAGGGTACTCAAAAAATTCAGATGACCCCTTTGGTAGATTAATACATATAAGTCCTGGTATGGGCAGGTTCGTTGGCAAGAGTTACAGTCCAAGGTATGGTCTTTCTAGTGTCTACCTTTCCCTCTTATGATTTGGAAGCACTGCTTATTTCTGCTTTCTGCAGACAATTGCTCACAGCATCTACCGGAACACCAATATTTGAAATTTATGTGGTAAAAAATGCTGACGACACGTATCATATGCAGGTAATATTCACAATTTCCATCTAAACAATGCTCGTTTGTTTGTGACTTAATGATACACTAGGGTGAAACCAAGTCTTAGTTCAAATGATTGCTTGTGGATCATGGATGATTTTGAATTATTTCAATCTAAAAGAAGAAACTTGTTCACAGGTCATGGTCTGAATGTAAAATGAATTATATAATTGGAACGTCATTTTTGAGGAAGAACTTGAGCTTTTGAATTAAATTTAGGTTTTTGGGTTGACATGACATTTGTGAGAGAGTATCTTTCCTTTGATATCTACCTGATTCTGAATAATTGACTTTCATAGTATGTGAAATGCTTATGGTGTCTATTTGACAACACTTCATAGGTAGTGTATTTGCGACGAGCTAAAGGAAATTCAATGAGTAATCCTCCTTCTATACCTTCTAAAAGCCCATCCAAACCCGAGGTTGAGAATTTGTCTTCAGTTGAGGTGCAGGAACCTGAAGAGAAGGTTGAGGAAAGAAACGATGAGAAAAACAGCAATGTTGAGGCGGCAACTGAGGACGGCATTAAGAGTGTCATAAATTTTCTGAAAGAAAAAATTCCAGGATTGAAAGTCAAAGTTATGAACATTAATGTTGAAGAGGAAGCAGCACAGGGAAGTGACTCTATTAAACAAATCATGGAGGAAGATAGTAATAAAACAAGCTCCACTGAGAATTCCGAAGGGGGAGTTAATAATCTTGATGAACCTGATGAGGAAATTCTAGAAGGTGACGGCGATGCCTCAGAAGATGAAAAGGATTTAGATATGAAGATGTTTATTGGTGGGATTGTACACAACAATGAAGATACTGCTGCTAAGGAAGAATTTATACGTCTTCCAGCTGAAATAAAGAATATGGAAAAGGATTCTTTCCTCTTACATATACCAAAGAGAAATCTAGATAATGATAGGAGAGAAGACAAGGTTCGCAATATCAAAGTGGCAGCTCTGGCAGCACAAGGAATCTCAGAGCTTATGCCTTCTGATGTTGCGAAGGCATTCTGGAGTTCTGATAAAGTCTCTTCTAAGGTGAGAATGAGAAATTTAAATATTACTATTTTAAAAATAATTATGTTTGTTATTTCTTTTATTAAGGTAAATACTAATCAGAATTAAGATTAAGAGTACTGGCTATGAATAATGATGATCATGATGATAATACTGAGGTTTTTATTTATGATAAAATGATGTTGAGCTGTTTTTAAAATTTGTAGAAGAACAATTGTTGGATATGTTCATAGTCATCTATGGTCCTAATCTACATCAACATGAATGTTGATTGTATATTATATTATTGTAACCCAGTTAACATAAAAATAGTTGACTATTGACTATATATTCTAGCATAATGTCATATTCTTGAGATCTGTTTCTGTACATATTTATCTTAAATTACTTGGGGAAGGTGGTGTCTGTCATGATTTTCTGCTATCCGTGGAAATAACTGTGTTTTTCTTGTCGATGAACTGACCAATGCCTCACTTGACTTAGATTTCCAAAAGCATGCGTGAAATTGTCAAACTTGCTATTAACCAAGCACAGAAAAAAAGATTATCTGAAGATACATATTTTAGCCGGATTACAAGTTCCAAAGGAGATTTTGATCCTTTTGATGGTGAGCTGACTTATCTTTTTGTGTTGATTATATATTATTTGGAATTTGGGTAGAGAATAGCTTAGAAAATTGATTGTTGTGGTTAAAATGCAGGACTCTATGTTGGTGCATTTGGCCCTTATGGCATTGAAATAGTCCAATTGAGGCGAAAATTCGGACATTGGAATGATGTGGACAATGAAGGCAACACGTCCAATATCGAATTTTTTGAATATGTAGAAGCAGTGAAATTGACGGGGGATCTTAATGTTCCTGCAGGACAGGTGGATTATGCGTTTTCAATCTCTCGGACATTGTTTTCCTGTTGTATTTATATACTTCTCTTGTGTTTATTTGTGAAAATCTTGTTTTGTTCTATATTTCTGTGTAGGTGACATTCCGTGCTAAAATCGGCAAAGTCAATCGCAACGCCAACCGTGGATTGTATCCCGATGAATTAGGAGTGGTAAATACTCCATATTTAGAAACTTAAATCTTCCCACTTCATTAGTGCTCAAATAAATGTGAGAAAATTGGATCACTTCTCTATGTTATAGTTTTGAAAAAAGCTATTTCAAACAACTTATGCTTTTCAGATAGTTCAGTTGGGATATAGTTCATGATATGATATCAAAGCCTCTTTGACCAAACGGTCTAAAGTTCAATCCTGCCATCTCATTCTTGTTTTGAAAAGGTAGATGTTAGCACATGTTAGGTGAAATTGTGCGCACGTTAGCGATATAATGCAGAAGTCATTCACTTTTCTTCACCTAACAGCTTAACCTTTAGGAATGGTTCATGACAAGTATTAAGTGACATCACCATTTACATTATACTAAAAATGGTAATAGTGATTAACTGCCAATAAATTAATAATTTCTAACAATTTCCTCATAGTTGAAATGTGGATTGCTGATATTTCAAAATGTATTTTATTTTTGGAGACATGTACATTTTTATTGATTTACATCTTTGCTTCTTTGCCCGAGTTTTCTTTTTGAGTTTGGTAATATGGATTGTTCTGGTATCATAGAACTAATCTTAAATTATGTACTCATTTTCAATCAGAATGCAAGTTATAAAGGCCAGGGAAGAATTGCAGACTTTGGTTTTCGAAATCCAAAATGGGTCGATGGGGAATTGCTTCAACTAAATGGCAAGGTAATTAGTGGTCAAATGTGACCTATTTTTTCAATATACAAGCATGACTATTGATCTCAATCAACAGACCATTTTTTGTAGAATTCATATGTTGACATTAATCTTATTGCGTTTAGGGCCTGGGACCACACATGAAAGGTGCAGATCTTGGTTTCCTTTATGTCGTACCAGAGCAAAGTTTTCTTGTGCTATTCAACCGGTTGAAACTACCTGAGTAAACCACAAAACCATTCAATTTCCTTTTTCTCTGACGATGGTTGGAATACAAAGGATTCTGACAATAGTGATGAGAGTATGTTACCTTTTCTTCATTGAGTGAGCATAGTTTTACTCACCACACAGGCACTTGTAATTTTTACAGCCTCTCAATGTCTTTATTAGTTAATTTTTGGTTATTGCTTTACCCTAATCTCTCTGATATATCATCTTATGTATATATAAATTTTGCTGATTGACAAAATAGTGTGCTAGGAACTCTTGAAGGACCTTAAGGGATCCTTTTATGTGCATTAAGGGTTTATGGCTGTGTTTGCTTTCCTTCTTGTTTGTGGAAAGTCTCAAATATTCTGCCTGCATGAAAGAAAGCCATTAGTAAAGTTTGAATAATAAATAGTTGCATACCTGTGATAATTTGTTCACAGGTTTTGTAACAACATTATTTCGTCTTAAAAGAATGGAAATAATAAGTTATATGCTTAATGCTTCTTCAAGAAGAATGAATGTGGTTAAGGTATTGGCAGCTCAAAAAGTTCCTAAAGATAGGTTTCTATATATATATATATATATATATATATATATATAATAGCAATGCTTTTGGTGGTGTGGAGAGAGAAAATCAAAAAGTGTCTAGTGAGAAAATAAGAGCTCAATTATTTAGCATGTTGCTTCATGTAGATGTGTTTTTTATATGAATGAATTGCATTATAACGCGCAATATGAACCTTTTGGGTGAACATTTAGTTAAAGTTTGAAACACTTTGTGTCTTTATTACATCAAAAGGGAATCCACTCTCAAAAGTAATCAGATACTTATTTATCCATTGAAAAAGCTTGCATAGGTAATTGGACCCACTTGAATTTTCTTCGGATATTTACAGTATATATAAAAGATTTCAACGAATTAAAATTAAGCATTGAGAAAATAGTATGTTATTAGTTGTGCAGTTTATTTAAGCGTTAAACTAATTCACGTTTAGTTATCTAACAACTTGTGATTTTTGAGAAAGTAAGAGCATTTTTGGAGGTTCGCAACTTCTTTTATAAAGAACTTGAATAACTTTCCACTCGAATGTACGACTCTTTAAAAATTAAAATGTGTCTTACAAGTTACTAATATTTTTACATCTTTATGTTGTTTGAAACGCAATAAGGAGTAGTTTGAAGGAAAACCATACCAGTGAGTAAATTCATCGACAAACCATAACATTTCAATTTCGATCATCCCTTCAACCACCTTCGAAAGAAGAAAATCACTTTAATAAAATCTAACACTAAAAAGAAACACAAACCAAACTAAAGCCCATAGTATAGTATAGTCCACTTGATTTTCTTTTTTACTTTCTTTCCTTTTCCCACCCACCCACCCAAACAAACTTTTCTTTTCTTCTTTTTATTTTACGCTCTTCTTTTTCATTTCACTTAATTTTCAAATTCCGCGAAAGGGAAGGAAAAGGAACTTGAACAGAAAACTCAGAATGGCAACACACCCAGCCATGAAAAAATCCTGGTCAAGAGGCTCCAATTCCTCCAGTCAGTTCGAATCACCTGCACGTTTCTGCTCTCCCTTACGATGGGACGGAACAGAGTCACCGGAATACCGCTCACCGGAAAACTCTCCGGTAAAGATGGTGGAAAATTCATTGGCAGTTGTGACTGTCGAAAAACAGAGGCAGTTGACTCCCGAGAAACTCAGGGAGCAACAGAAGCCACCGGAGAATGCGTTGACGGAGCCTCAACAGCAGACGACGAAGGCAGGCGCCGGGAGTGAGCGGAGACAGAAGTCGGCTCCTGTTAGTTGTACAGCGGAGGAGGTAACGAGAAAGGCGGCGTTAGGGTTCCGGCTATGCGAGGTTGTGGTGTGTGTGATTTCGTTTTCAGTTATGGCTGCGAATAAGACGCAAGGTTGGAGTGGGGACTCCTATGATCGTTATAAAGAATACAGGTATCGAGTATTTCATTTCATTTCATTAATTAATTTCCATAGTTAGTTTTGTTAAATATTTATTTGATTATGAATCTATTGGAATATTCTTGTTGTAATCACTTATTACTTGAATTAGTTAGTTATTACGGTTGGGTATTAATTATTCGTGATTCAGTATGAGTGCTATTGTCAAAACACTAGTAGCAAATTACATTACTTTAGAAACGTTGATGTTAAAGGTTAGTGATGTGGCAGGTATTGTTTATCTGTAAATGTTATCGGATTTGCATACTCAGGATTACAAGCATGTGATCTCGCCTTTCAACTAGTCACACACAAACTTATGATCGCTCACCCCATTCGCTACCACTTTCAGTTCTTTATGGATCAGGCAAGTCATACCTGCAAAAACCGATCTATTGTTTCTTTCAAAATCTAAATTTGTTTTATACTGACATCTAATGACTAATAAGAACTCAATCCATTTTCTGACTGCATTTACAAATAACTTCAAAATGATCAAGTTTGCGCCGACAGGATGTGATCCCTTTCTCTTTACTAAAATTGTAACATATTTTGTGTGCAAATTAATGAGTAGGTTATGGCATATCTTCTGATATCAGCATCATCCTCGGCAGCGACACGGGTGGATGATTGGCAATCGAATTGGGGGAAAGATGAGTTCACAGAGATGGCTACTGTTTCTGTTGGAATGTCATTCCTAGCTTTTGTTGCATTTGCTATGAGCTCACTCATCTCTGGTTACATCCTCTGTAACAGCCGCAACACCATGTGAACTTGCATATATTTTTTTCTGCTGTGACCAAATGCATTCAAGAAATTGTTGATGCCTTCTTTTTTTTCACTCTACCAGACAGATTTGTGTGTAAATATACATTTTCATTATAATGTCAATCTTATGAGGGGAGGTTGGAAATACAGAATTTCCTTGTCTTGTTTCCATACTTTCAGATACACTTTTTTAATGGTAATGTTCTTCCATACAAGCCTTGTTTCGAGTCACATTTTCGAATTTAGATTTCAGCTGTCAGGGAAACACGCATTCACACCTTCGGGGACATTGTGGTATATTGTAATTTTAATTTTTTTAACCGTCCGATTTAAATCAAACGATAACCGATGTCTCAAATGTGACATTTATTGACTGTCGAGGAGCCAGGTCCAATATTTTGGGATACAAGAATTGCCACTAATACTCTTTTTAATACTCTCCCCTGTTATTGGTTGAATCTAGAGTCATTTTTTATTGAATTTCAGTAGAGGGCGTGTTGATAAAACTCTTTGTCCTGAAACGAGCCCTTGGTTTATCTATTACTCCCAAAAGACAAAAATAAACAGAATTTAGGGAAATTATTGTCTGAATAAATGTTAGTTCCCTTATTTTATATATCTTTTGAAAATTGTTTACCTCTTTGCTCATCAATGTTGCAAAACATGTCACCAAGTCAGAATAAAGCACTTTAAAGGTAAGGAGATTTAGATTTTATTTATTTTAAACATGATAGTCCCAATTTTTTTTCATGAGAAAAAGTTGGGCTAGAAAAGGACCCATTCCAATACAAGAGTAAATAGATATATCAATGTAGAGATAACTTTTTTTTTTTTTACTTTTTTGTTTATTTTAAATTTATATTAGTAAATTTATTTGGAGTAAGTAAACATAAACTGTACTTATTTACTTTAAAAAATAAAATTGTTTGTAGTAGCCAAAGCTACTCCGTAGTTATGCCTTCGCCTCTTAATCAAAGGGATTTGAATTCAATCTCTGATATTATAGTCATGATTTTACAGTAAAATAGTTAGTTAATTGAGGCTGAGAGACTTTTATTTATCAAGTTAGGAAAGATAATCAAGTGAGTTAACTATTATGTAACGCATATTTCTATTATTTTTATTTGCTATGGAAAACTGCATTTATGTTTTTAAAGTATTGATTGAGGTCAGGAGATTTGATTTGAAAAAATAACTAAAACATTATTAGATAAAGACAAATATAATCTTTTTGTAAGTATTTAATGAGTTTAAAATCTTCTACGGAGACACTACCCTCCAACCTTAAATTTTCAGTTATTAAAAAAATGATCTAGAGCAATATGGGGAGCGGTGCTTTTAGACATTGAGATTAAAAAAGTGTTCTATGCTCTTAAAATGGTTGATTTGTGAAAGATTTTGTCTTTAAAGATTGTGCTACAACAACAAAATTTAACAGATTGCTACATAATTTGTTGAGAATCGAAAAAATATTCTATTTAGTGTATGAACTATAGAAATATAAGTGTAGTTCCTAAATTATTTTTAATCTATTAAGTTAATCTCTAAATTTTCACTCTTTTAACGTAACTTAGGAACTAGCTTGATAGAATAATAATAGTTTAAAGATCACTTAATATATTTAAATAGTTTAAGGATCTAATAAGAGGAAATAGTAGATTAAAAACTTGTAAGAATTAGTAATTGACAACAGATTGTATATTTCTTTATTTCTCTGTTTTAGGAACTGAAGAATAAAGACTTGCCTTACTTCGAGTATGCTCGAATAAATATAGGAAGAACATATTTTTAGATATATTTTTGCAAGATGTTTCGTTTTCTATACTGTTTTCGTTATAAAAAAAATTAAAAAAAAAAAAAAACAACTACAATTTTATTCCCCACAAAAAAAGGAAACTACAATTTGATGTTAAGCAAAACACCACTTTTTTTTGTGAAAATACACTAACTATCAAATTTAAATATTAGAAAAACTAAGTTGTACATAAAAAGTAATATCTTTGAAGTGCCCACACTTTTTTTAGGTTGTCAATCTTGTGTAACTTCAATCGAAGTAGCCACTCCCATATGCAACTACTTTTTTATCATAAAAAAAATAAAAAATAAAGGTCAAAGTATATGTTATAAGAGACGTCTTTTTTACTAATTTTTTATATTATTGTAAAAAATATTTAATATTCACTATTATGAATAATAAAAATAAATAAATTTTATTTTGTTGATATTTTTTAAATAATATTTAGTTATTATAATTTTTTAAATGATAAGAAAATAATTTTTTTCAAAAATAAAAACTCATTTAACTATTAATTTAAAGATCAAATATACTAATATATATCGAATTATTGAATGTACCGTAAAATTTATTATAATATATACAACTTTGTATGGGTGTACAAAGGACATTATAGGTTGGGTTTGACGTGTATTTTGTTCAGTCCCATTGTTTGATCAAATCAAATTTTAGACCATAATATCTCTCTTAACACGATCAAATTTCATGAGTTATAGATTTAATAAGGACGGGATGAAATAAAGACGAGACTAGATTGATACTAATAAAAACTTATTTTAGAGAAAATGCATTAATAAAAAAAATTATTATTATTTGTCTCAAAGTAATTTGAGACGAAATGGGTAATCCATGGATAACTCGAATCTGATCATTTTTCTATATTGTCAATGTTTTGTCCTTATTTTTTATTGTTATATTTTTTAGACTTGATCAAAATCCAACCCACGGATTTGCGGGATTGACTAAACATTACACTCGACAATTTTGTGTGAAAAAATAAATAAATAAAAAAGTATATACACAGTCAACAACTTACACTAAATTGTAAAATAATGATATCAAACTATATTATTTAGGTAAAATAAACCCTTTTTTCTTACATCTTATTTGAACCTATTATCTCTACATTTCTTCTCTTTTCTTGTGGCAGAGTTTACCTTTTATTTCTTTCTTGCTCCTTTTTATTTCTCTTCCAAAGAGTTGTGTATTTCAACTATATATATATATAACTCAATCCTTTGTTTCAAGCAGAACATCTTTGACTTACATATGACTGGTGAACAAATTCTCATTGGATTGTTTGGTTTATAAGACATCTGGTTTGACCTTCTTTATTCTTAAAAGAAAACCAAGAAGAAATAGAGTGGAAAAAAAAAACCCAAGACATAGTAATTGTTCCTTTTCTTTATTTGAACTTTGCTTTCACAACAATGAGGTAGCTTTGTCTA
Source organism: Cicer judaicum (assembly GCA_037974835.1). NCBI lineage: Eukaryota > Viridiplantae > Streptophyta > Magnoliopsida > Fabales > Fabaceae > Cicer > Cicer judaicum. The sequence continues at coordinate 16,566,319 of JBBPBS010000276.1, forward strand.
CATCATATCATTAATTTTTTTTAGTAACTACATTTTATTTTCTATTTACACATTTAACTACCTCAAATTAATCTATTGGCAAAAAAATTAGCATAAACAAGAAGAAGAAAATGTCATTTTATTTTGACATTGTTAATCTCTACAGTGATTAAAGATCAATTTTTTAAAAAAAGAAAATTACGAAGACAAGACAAATAAAAATACTATGGATTTCTTAGAAATACTTTAGGTTTTTACATTAAAAAAATATTGATAACCAACTTGTCATTGATGAATTTGACTCCTCTTTAACTTGTCAACAATACAGAGAAAAGTGAACAAAAAAAGCTATGGTTTCAATAGAATATCAAAAATTATTAATTCAAAAGTTACAAAGAAAATATATGGTAAGACTACACCACTCTTAATCTAGAAATACATAAAATCTAACAGCATATTATCTAACATCTAAAAATCCAATACCATATTATTCAAGGAAATTCATTTTTCTTAAATAATTAGTGTTAGATTCTATTTCCTTTATTGTGATTTTCTGAGTAGTTTAGTTGTATACAAAATAAAAACTATTGTAAATTTTTTCTCTCATTAATTAAGTTTTAAAATATTAGTTTTGAAATTTTAATTTATATTTATTCCCCTCGAAGAGCCACTAGTTTACCTAAATTCATGGAGTATTTTGTATTTGTAATATATTAATTAGACATCATACCGTAAAAAAATCCTAAGAAGAAAAAGAGACATTAAGAATGAACATGTTTTGCAAACATTGATGTTAAGTGTTATGTCTCAATCCAACGACAGCTCGTTGATTTTACTATGCTTGTGCTATATCAAATCATGGTTGAACCTTGTAGGGTTTTGCCCTCTCAAAAGCAGGCCAATCCACATGCCACAAACACGATTAATTACGGAGTCTTAATTGCTCATCCTTCTTTAAACTACACACAACTGAAAAACCAGAGGATGATACCCCATAAATAAATGCATTGATATCCCAAACTACACGACTCGAATATAAACTCATTTACATCGGTACAATATATCAAAAACAAAATAAATTTAATATCATTAAAGCTAAAATGAATGGATATATGATAAATTCACAACACATAATTAATATATAGTATAAAACAATAAATTATAAAATTGTGACAAAGTTAAAGTAATCAAAATACTTATGTTTTATTTATGTTTTTGTATCTAATGATGATAATTTTAAGTCATTGATTAAATTTTCTCAATTTTTAATAAATTGAAGTTGATATGTCAATTTAATCGACGAAACAAACAATATCATATTAAGACGACAAAACAAAACAATATCACACTTAGATAATAAAATCACAATAGAAAAATTATTTATTTAAATAAATAAAGGAAAAAAATATTATGAAAAGTGATTTGTGACAAAAATGGCTGGAAAACCACTCCCTTGTCATGGATAAGAAAGAAAGAAAATGAAGAAAGGGAGTCGAGGTGGCTTGTTCAAACTAAACCCTAAACACTCGTATATCTTAATTATTCACTTTAGTTAGTTTATATCGAGCTATGAAATTTGGATATTTCAAAATTGAGGACGTAATTATATCGGGTATTGATATTTTATAAATATTTGCGGATACATATATAAAAAATTGTCTTAATTATTATAACTTTTTAAAATATTTTATCGGACACTTTTGAAATACTTTATGAATACACATAGATATGTATCTTTGGAAAGACAAAGGGAATAAAAAAAAAGTGAGACATCAATGTACATGATGTCGGGTTCAAGTGTGAGTAATTAAATATCACATCGACTATGAATTAGATACATGTTGGATACATAAGAGAGATAACTCATATACCTAATGTCTTAAAAAATTTGGTGCAAATGTCGTGTCAAAGTCTTTTGTAGTCATGGAGCATTTGGTTCGTTGTCGCCCTTGTGCCCCTATCTCTCTAACAAGTGGTATCAGATCTCTGGTTCTACTTGGTAGGGGAGGAAGAATGGAGAATGGTGTATTGAGTCCTTGTCTCAAAAGTCTTTATGACGATGTAGAGGAAGAATAATGGTAACAATGGTAATACAAGTATATAGAGTGTGAAGATTCAAATGTAAGAGGAAGAATATTGGATTCAAGTATGAGTGGTTAAATCTCAAATTAATTATGAATAAGCTAAATATTGAATATATATATATATATATATATATATATATAAAAATAAAAAAAATCATCTACCTAATGACTTAAGATTTTGGTGGAGATATAATGTCAAAGTCTATTGTGATCATAGAGCATTTGAACTGTTATCGTTCTCTTTTCTCCAGACTTTTCATCACTTCAACATGGCGTTGATAAACCAAATTTAAAAACACAGTTTTTAGTGGATGATGGCACATAATGATAAAGAAAAGACAATTACAAAATATTTTTAAATTGTTGACTATTATATAAAATAAATACTTATTTTGAATTCTTTTAATGATGTTTTTCCATATATCCTAACATAGGGATTAAAATATATTATGAAATATTTGATTGTTATAGTTATACTTTTTTCTCATACGTTTCCTCCATTGTACGATATCTTAGTTAAATATGTTAGACATTAAATGTGGCTACTTCTCTCAATGGAGATTCGATCATGAATTCATAACGATTTGAGAATCTAGTCCATTCCATTAGACTCAACCCCATAGTGGGAGTCTAACTCTCTCAAATTATTTAGTTAGAACTTTATAGTTAACGCCTAGTAAACTAAGAGTTTTTGTGGTTATATTTGATTCTAGAGTAATATTGAATTAAGATATGTTTGGTAAAAAAAAAAATAGTGGTTACTAATAAGTTACTAGATAATAGATGAATTTAGAGTGAATAGTAAAATAATCAACTAATTAAATTTTTACTTGATAATAAATAAATTTAAAGTATAGTAAATTAACCATCTAATTAAATTTGATGTGTTTGATAAAACAAGCAGTTGAACAAATTGATAAGTATAAAATAATATTGATTAAATAAATATAAAATAACATAAAATATATTCTTAATTTATATTTAATATTTTCAATTAAAATAATGAGAATAAGAGAAGAAAAAAAATGAAACATTTTTAGTTCAAAACCTACTTTTAAATAGCATATCAAAAACTGATATAAACTCCAAAAAAAAATATTTTAAGCTTATATGAGAATGACCACTGCCAAACAACTTCAATTTAGGCACATGAACGTATATTTTATCATTTATAAGCTAGTATTTTTTTTGTCTTAACAAACATGTACTAAATGTATGGTCTATTCAAAAGTGACGATGGTTAATTTTAATTAAAAATAAATTTAAAATAAATAATTTATATTTAAATTCATTCACATTAAATTGATAATAAATTGTTGATATGAACATCATGTTTGGAGTAGGCATGCCTAGGGGTGGACAACGGGCGGGTCCGGACAGTTTCGGGTCTGAATTCTAAATCCGGTCCAATCCGCGGGTGGTTAAAAGAGGCCCAAATTTTCACCCAATTAAATTCACAGTCTAGACGAGTGTTGGGTCACGGGTGGATAAAATCGGGTCATATATTTATTAGACTATGTAACATTTGTTGTCTACATTGGTTTTTTTTGTCCAATCAAGTTCGAAATTTTTTTGTTGGGCCATTCAAATTTTACCAAATATTTTTATATTAATTTAAGTTGTTAATTTGAGTAAAACAATTTTGTTAATTTATTTCTTTAATATTAAACTGTTTTTGACTCAATTTTGTTAATTTATTCCTGTGATAATTAACCCTTTTACAACACAAAACTAATCAAAGTAGTAATACTTTTATTTATCAATATATTAATCTAATTTTGTCTCACTTTTAAATTTATTATTTTTCTTTTAAAATTTAGATATTTTCTCATTTTTTCATTGATTGATGATGAACTAAAAGACCATAAATCAACATAACAAAATTTAAATATTCAATGGTACTCCATATCATTTCAATTTACAAATGAAGTTAATTTCAGCCATAAACCTGCACATCGAACACATTTTAAATTAGAAACCAAATTATTAAGAATAGATGCAATGTAATTAAAATATAATAAAAAACAGAACATCTTAATCAAATCATAATCAATATCTATGCCTTAAACTTGAAATAAAATTGTGAGGAAAATTATACATTTTTTTATGAATAAAAAAAGAATACCTTAAACAAACCATAATCAGTATCCAAGCCTTAATCAAATACAGGGAACCTGTGAGTGTTCTTTGAAGATACTGCATAATAACAAAACCCAGAAACCGTAAGTCTTAAACAAAATACAAAAATGTCAAAAATCGTAAATATCAACTCTAAAATCAAAACCTAAAAAAGCCTTTTCAGAAGACATCATAAATAAAAAAATAAAAACATAAAAAGATATAACCTTTAATAGTAAATGTATGGTGATGCTTCAACTCTTCAATACTTCAAGTTTGTTCGAATATTAACCTAAACAATGAAAATAAATACATGTTAGTCAAATATGTTGAACGAAAATGAAAAGCCTAAATTTGAAAGACAAAAAAAAAAGCTACAAAATAACTAAAAGAATGAAGGATGTTAAACTTACAATGGAACCAAGACGAACATAAATTAGGACGAAGGTCTCAAAGAGAGACTTGAAAAAAAACAAAAGAGTTTGGGTTTAACATTCTTTCTCTGAAAGTGGAAACGGCGAAGAGAAAGACAAGTGAGCTGTGTGGAGGCGGAATGAAAAATTAAGGTTGGACTATTAACATCAGAATTTATACTCTAGATCGCAGTAGGACTTGGACAATAATATTGGGCCTGTTGCTTTCTAGTGGCCCAAATGCCCCCACATATATATATACGGTCGAGTTCGGTTTTTTACGGTTCAGTTTTTACAACCCGAATCCGCCCATGTATAACCAGCCCAATCTACTTTTCTCCACCCGCTTACCCGTTCTACCCGACTTTATCCGCCCGTGTGCTTATTTTAGGCCTCTGGCCGGTTGATTTCGGTTGGGCCGGCAATTCTTGTCCAGACCTAGGCATGCCAATACAATGGGACAAATTTTTACTCCTGATTCCTCTTAAAAACCTTACCCCCAAACTCTCTCCAAGATGGAATTTGGGTCCCACCCTATCGTGGTTGGATTTGCCACATGCAAATATATATAATATTTATACAAAATAAAAATTATATTTATTAAATTATCATAAAATAATTAATAAAACATTATTATACTAAAAAATTAAAAAAAGTTAAATTTATAAGATTAAATAAAATGAGAATATATATTTTTTTTATAAAATGTTACATTTAGAAAAAAAAATCTGCAGAAAAATTAACACTTATTTTTTGTCTTGACTTTGAATATTAAAGAAATTGAATATCTATATTAATTAATATGAAGGGATTTACACACAAATATCATGTTTTTTTATTTTTAATACCAAATTGCCACACTTTGAAAAAATAATACCAAAATGTCCTACTTTTTAGCCCTAATTGATCGCAATCTGGGGATGCGACCTCCTATAGAAGAAAATTTTCAAATTCAATTGATGGTCGCATTCTAGGGATGCGACCTCCTACTAGCCCATTTTGATTTTTTTGCTTGCCCATTTTACCCTTATATATATTACATATATTATATATGTTATTATTACATATTTTAAAAGTAATTATAACATTAAAATAATTAATTTATTAATATTATATAATTGTTACTAATTATAATAATAAATAGAATAATAATAATAATAATTAAAATAATAATAGTAAAACAAAAATTTTATTCATAAAATAAAAATAAAAATAAAAATACATTAAATTAAAAGAAAAAAATATATTAAAATAAAATAACATTAAATCAAAAGAAAAAAATACATCAATTTTGAGTAGATGGGAAGATTGCGTGTTCTTTTGATACTGCGTTCATCGATTCCACAAGGTTGCTGGTCATCTGACCCCAACGACTACCTCTATCAAATGCTTGAATTCAATCTTCTCGCGGTATATTGTCTAACCATTTCAAAGCTTCTGGGTTTATGATGCCAATTTTTATGCAGTAGTATCGATATGTAGACCGATTGATTGAGTAACCGTTATTGAAACAGTAGACAATGCATTACACTAATTATAAAACTTCATAATTTAATTTTCAGTAATGATAAGAAGTAAGAATTAAATTATTACCCATAGAAATAACCTTTTTTTTCAAAGCATTATCCTTAAATTCCCTTACAAAATTTTGTGAAATATGTCGGACGCATAACACATGCTTTGACGGAGGATGTTGCCACCCATTATTCAAATGATTATAAGCACTTTTGATAGATTCGTGTCTATCTGAAATCAAACAAATGTTGGCTTGTGGAGTGACGTGTGATCTCAAATTTTTTTAAAAAAAAACTCCAAGTCTCTTTTGTCTCACCTTCCAACAGAGCATAAGTAATGGGAATGATATTGTCGTTCTCATCCTGTGCAACTGCTACCAATAGAGTTCTCTTATACTTGTCGTATAACCAAGTTCCATCAACTTGTATAATAGGTTTGCAAAATTTAAACGTAGATATGCATGGAACGTAATCCCAAAATAGTCTATGAAAAATTGTCACCCCATTTATCAAACCATGTTCATTATAAGCTGGGATTGTTTCCATCTTAATAATGGTTCTTGGAGCAAACGTTTGCATATCTAATAACCATCGTGGGAGTTGATTGTAAGACTCTTCCCAATTGCCATAAATTTGTTCGATTGCCTTATTTTTTTCCATCCATACCTTTCTATAACTAATTGTGTAGTTATGCAAAACCTGAATTTGAGCAATAATGACCTTCACTTTGATTGAAGGGTTCATCCTCATAACTTGCATTATACTTGCACATATCATGTTAGAAGCAGGTGGTAATGGTTCTAATTCACAAAGAGATTACAATGAGGATCAACCACAACAACCTCAAATTGTTCAAAGGGCTAGACGAGTTCGACGACCGCGTATATGTGGAACTGGAGGTCAATTAGATGAAAATAATTAATTTTTATTTAATTTTTTTTATTTGTAGCATTTTTTTCTTTTTTTTAATGTATTTTTTCTTTTAATTTAATGTATTTTTATTTTTATTTCATTAATAGAATTTTCTTTTTATTATTATTATTATTTTAATTATTATTATTTTATTTATTATTATAATTAGTAACAATTATATAATATTAATAAATTAATTATTTTTATTTTTTAATTAATTATTTTAATGTTATAATTACTTTTAAAATATGTAATAATAACATATATAATATATGTAATATACATAAGAGCAAAATGGCCAAACAAAAACATCAAAATGGGCTAGTATGAGGTCGCATCCCCACGATGCGATCATCAATTGAATTTGAAAATTTTCTTCTATAGGAGGTCGGCACATTCATCAGCAACTGTGGCTAAAAAGTATGACATTTTGGTATTATTTTTTTAAAAGTGTGGCAATTTGATATTAAAAATAATAATAAAAAAAAAACAGAATATTTGTATGTAAATAAATCTCTTAATATGAAATCTTTCCGTGAAAGTGAGAATGAATTTCAAAAGTGTAAATTATGTTATTATGAATTTTAATTTTATTTTAGAATTAATTTTAGAAGTAAAATTAATGCTAATTATTACCTTCATTCATATCAAAATAATCCAAACATGTATCAATTCAAAATAAATAAAACTCAAAATTTACATTCATTTGTGTTAATTATATGATAAATTTATATTAGTCCAAAAATATATGCACCTAATAGGGCATGACAAAAAAAAATTGTCCATGTGATGCAAAAACTAGTACACACTTACGGGATTAATTTATTACCTTATTTTGTAAACTTGTACAAAAATTAACAAATTATTTTCTTCACCCTCATTATTATTTTGTGCGAAATTAAAATTGTAGTTAACTTAATTGAAAACTAAAATAATTTAAAAAATATTAATTTTTCCAAAAGAATGAGTAAATTCGAAAAACAAATTTGAAGGAGGAAGATCGCATTGGAGAGATTGTAGAAGAAAATATTAAAATATTATGAGGAATAATTTTGTAGATAATCCAAGTTCAGAAAGTCGCGAATCGGAGTCTCTAGCGGTTTGAATGGAGGCTGTAACCGTTTTGAACACAAACAGGAACAAAAAACCGCCGGATCGATGCACAACCGGTGGTTCTGCGGGTTCTGACGGTATGCAATTTATAGTCTGATTCGTCTTCTTTTAGACCTGTGACGATCTCCGGCGACGTTTTAACGGGTTTTGTATTTTTCTGAAAAAACAATGTGACTCGCGAAGAAGACAGAAAGTCACGATGAGAGAACAAGAAGTAGATGATGAAAAGTAAAAAAAAAATACAAATAAATAATAATAATAATAATAATAATAATAATAATAATAATAATAATAATAATAATAAAGCTTAAATTTGAAGCTGTTGAAAAAAACCTGATATGAAGTTTTCGGAAAATGTGCATACATAATTCACACAATTTAAAGTCTCGGATTTCAGTGTCGACATACAAATATTTGCTTTGTAACTTCTTTATACATTTATACTGGTATTTAATATTTTTTATACTATAATCTTTTTTTGCTGGCATGTTTTATGACTTTTATCTTTTATGCTACTTTGCTTAAGTTTACTTCTTTTTCAAGGATTGATTGTTTTTACCGCTAACAAATCTTATATACTTTCTAATAATATTTATGATTTATTCAACGCAATATTTAAGAATTTAATTATTATATATTATTAATATAAATATTTTTTTATTGTAAATATATAACAATTATTCTTATAAATAATTAAAATAAAAATTAAATATTTATAACGATCTAATTAATTGATGGTAAAAGGTCGTTCTTATAATTTAGCACTTATAGTGACTTTTATTTTTATGGTGAAAATTGTGCCTCGTAACTTGTGAAAGCGATGGAAGGTACGATTTCACGTGGTGCTATATGAAAACGACGTTCATGTGCTACGCATATTTGTACACCCATCTCTATATTCTGAATTAAACCACCGTCAACTCCTTTTCTTCTATTCAGTTTGCTTCTTTTTCTCTCAATCTCTCAACTATATAAGACAACGGTTATTACACTTTCAACTTATCTCTTATGGTCTCGTTGCACATCATTTTTTCATTTGATAATTGTTTATTTTGTATTTACTTATCATTTTAAAAATTACAAATGTTTTAATTAATTAAATAATTTGATTATAACTTATTTTATATAAATTTTTTTTGTCTAAATAAATTGGTAAAAAGATTTATATATATATAACATAATATACAGTTTAATACTATCGACATTTATCAGTTGAGATAAATCTTATATAATTTTTTAAAATAATTTAATTATATCGTAGAACAATTAATTTTTTGAAAATATATCAGATTAATTAAATTATATTAAAATACAAGTTTAATCAATTATCCTACATTAATTAAATTAGTTTAAATATTCTAATTATATGAATTTGATTTTTTTTTTTAAATGAAATTATTTATTTATTAATATTACTGAATTTGTTCGTGCAAACAAATTATTTATTTTGTTTTTTAAGCATTTTTTATAGTTTTAA
>JBBPBS010000276.1:16592276-16614477 GCA_037974835.1 Cicer judaicum
AATAAATTATAAATGAATTAATATTAATGAGTAATTGAATTTTTAGCGTATAAAATTATTATTCACCATAAAAGGAATAATATAATTGTCCATCAAAGGAGGATATTTATGTTGATATTTATGAGTGATTAGGTGGATTTTTTTCCATTGAATTTAATGACTAATAATATAAATTATTACCATTGGTAAATAACTAATAATATTATAAAATAATATATAAATTTATTATAAAATAATTTGATAATAATATAGATTATAAATTATTATCAAATTGTAAAATAATTTATAAATTATAAATTTATTATAAATAATTGTAAAATAATTTTATAATTTATAAATTTATTATAAAATAATATTATCAAATAGAAATTGAAGGTATTAAAATAATTGTGGAAAAAATATGAGAAATATGGATTAAAGAGATGTTGGTGAAGGAGGAGGTCTCAAAATTGAGAGGTACACGTCAGGTTTTTAACTGATGTGGATGAAATATGATGAAGTGGCGAAATATAATGAAGTGGGAGTCTGTTTTAAATATATATAATAGATAATAGATATACCTTGATTCTCTTTATCGTTAGTTTCTTTCTTTTGATTTTTGATACAATATTATAACAAACAAACTTGGTGTTCCTGTAATGAAAAAGTTCTTATAAACTTATAAGTTACATTAAAGATGTTGAACTTATAAGCTTAAAGTCCTAGTTTTAGCAAATTATAATGCATGTTGAGACTTGAATTAACAACTTACTACAATTGTTAATGTTGCTGATTTTAACTCTTTTCTATAAGGTAGGGGTTGTTGTTTTTTTTTGAGTTGGTTAGCTTTATAATATTGAACTTTTATTATACACGGGAGTGAAATATTGTAGAAAATGTCTGCAACTATGATAAGTGATGCAAAAATATTTATAAATATTGCTTTTATAGAAGGTGGTTTTGTGCTGCAAATTTGTTTCTTAATTTTAGCGTGGCTACTGCCGACGCTAACTAGCATCATATCCGATCAACTACTCTATCAAAAGTTGTAGTGTCAGTTTAGCATTGCTTTAGCTGACGCTAGTTAAAAATACTTTGCAAACGCTTAGCATTGATTTAGTTGAAGCATTTTAAGTCTCTTAGCCTCAGCCACAAGACTAACGCTTTCCAACACTAAAATCAACATTAGTGTCAATTTTTAATTTATTAGCGTGTGCTAGCTTATGACCAACGCTAAAACTAATTTTTTTAATAGTGTAACATGATATCCCATCTTAGATAATATTATATTAATAGTAAGAATCACATTTGAGTATAGTACAAAAATTTGTTAGCTTGACTGCTAAATGCCACCTATTTATAATGCACAATGGTTTTATTGTTAACTTTTCATTTCAAGGAAATTCATGAAAAGAGAATGAAAGGTTGGGTGGAAATTATAAACTCACACTTGAAACTAATAAAAACTAACATGTTTAAGGCCTACAATAGATGAATTGAAAAATGTTTAAATTTTGCTAGATTTTCCTAATTACCTTACTTTACTCATATAAATAGAAAGTTCAATAGAGTATCCTATGGTTTAGCTAAACAAACTTATTTTAGCCTAGCCATACCTAGATTGAGGAAATTCCTCTAAATTTTGATATATTCAAAACAAATTATTATCCTCACTTTGTTTCTAATGTGTTGTAATGATATAAGATATATATTTTTTTTAAAAATAATCTAGCAAAGGCAAGATCATGTAAAAGATATTCAAGACCTAAAGTATATCAACTATTTCAATCCAACCATTTAGTTGGCCTAAAATTACTATAGAAAGGAGTTTATTCCTGATTTGTTTTATTGCTATATACTACCATATTGTATGCACACACGATAGAAGGTTGAATGACAAGGTTATTGTCCCTTATTCATTTTATTCTTCTTTATTTAATTTTTGGTACAATTCTTCTTTATCTTTTTAAGTGATATAACTTAATTTTACAGCTCAAAAGAAGTTGATTAAAAATTTAAATATTAATTAAGACTAAAATTTTTGCCTTTTAAGAATTAAGATTTCCAAATTGGCTATTCATATGTGTATCGGGAGTGGAATGACTAATTTTGATGCTTTAAATGATTTGATTTTTTTTAGTATGTTGCATTGCTCGACTTTAGCCTATTAGCAATTCAACTCCGCCATGAGTATATTAAAATTTGGGTTATGTAGTAGAAACTTAGGGTGAAAAAAAAAGTTGAACTATGAAATTAACTCATTTAATATGTCTTTTTTAGCAGGTAAGATAGATAGAGAATGTCAACCCACCTATTTTTTATTTATAATTTTATCTATATACAGTGCTATTTTAAAATTGTGATGAATTGACACTAAATTTTTTTACATGAACAATAAAACTATTTTGTTTAATAATTTGTTCTATTACTATGGCACTAATAATTGTTGTATTCTAAATCAAATGGTCATTTCATTTTAAATTAAACAAGGAAATAGAGGGCAAGAGCACCGTGGCATATTTAGTTGATCACGGGCTGCTTGATTGTTAGTATAAGTGTTAGAAATGGACCTTAACCTATTTCAACGGCCCAACATTTTTCTATTATTGAGTCCTAGTGCCCCATTATGTTTGACTTTCCTATCAAGGTAGTTCACATTGAGTCCATATTCTTTTCAATAATTAAAAGGAAATGCTAATATAAGATCTTAACACATTTTTTAATGTATATTAAATACATAAATTTTGTGTTAGAAATTGTACGCTTTGTTACTTAAAAAGTTAAATATTGTTTCTTTTTTAAATATAATTATTATTTGTGGAATCTTTAACATACATATTTATTTAAGACAGATGTTAACATGACCAATAATTGAATAACTAAAGTAAAAGAGATAAAGACTCATTCAAATACTATCATTAAAATTAAAGAGTTTTTCTACTACTATCTTTGTCCATGTATGTATATAGAATTTCATTGATAAAATTAAGGTAATTAAGAAAGATAGTAATAACATTAAATTTGTTGATAAATGATATTGTTTTAACAAGTTTATTCTTTTAGAAAGAAAATTAGTTAACACTTTAATTATAATATTTAGATTTAAGTGCACTTTTAGTCCTCTTAAATAAAAATAACTTTTAATCTTTCTATTTCTAAAATTAGATTTTTAATTCCATTGTTTTCCAATTTATGGGATTTTGCCGAACTTCCTCATTTTTTATGATGTTGCTTGCTCATTAGTAATAATGTAGCATAATTGAATTGGATAAATTTAAATATGTAAATTAGTTAGAGATGTATTAATAAAAAGAGTGATTAATGTAGTTGAAAATTCAAATAAAATCTTATAAAAATAGACAAATAATTTTTGTAGTGTCTATATAGGAGACATAAGTAATATTACAGTTATTTAGTTTGTACCCAAAAATAGTTGTGTAGTTATAAAAAATATGAGGACAAGTGTGTAAACAAAATGCAACATAAATTATCAATTCATGAAATACTCAAAAGACCAAATTTAAAAAATGGATCACACTGAAACGATTGTATATGCAATTTTTTTAATACCTTTTTATTTAAATGTAAAATCATTAAAGTACATTAAACTTTAACATCTTAAACATTACTATTAAATAACATTAATTTTAATATTTTAAATACTACTCTTGTTTTTTTTTTAATTGTCGTTTTAAGTTTATTTACACAAACCAATAAATTTATTAAATCTTGCTACTTTACACAAACAATTTCACTTTTTCTTATGTTACCTATTTATTATTTCAATCCACTTATTTATTTCTCATCAACAAAATAATAGGAATAAATTTGAGGAAATAATATTTAATACAACATTAATATTTAAGAAAATGTTTATAAAAATAATATAATAATCATTATGTCCTAAAATAATTAAATCATTTGATATTTTCATAAATATTAAAAAAACATATAAAAAAATAGTTTTTTTTTATCAAATAAATTTATTAATTATGTGTTTAATATTGATATCATAAATAAATAGTAAAATATATTATATTATAATAAATGCAAATAAGATGTTTGGTTTGACGTTTACCAACTTCCTATCGCATGTCCACTGTCTACTAAACTCTCCAAGCAGTAGCATTAGACTTAACGCCTGCTATGGTTATATACATTTCAAACACATGCTGATGAATGATGATGTAACTTTTAAATTCATATGATAAAAAAAAAGTACTTTTCAATTCAAATATGAGTTTGTAATATATAGATCTTGCATATAAGAACTATGCAATGTTTGTAATTTGCTTGCTATAATTAAAAATTACATTATTGTGACCGAAAAACAACTACATTATTATTGTACCTCTTTAAATCCTAGCTCCAGCCCGAATATGCCTTGTAAGGTAGGCCATTGCACAGGACCCGTATAATTTCTAGGGCTTTAATTTTTTTTTTTTAATTTATAAATAAAATAATGTTATTTAAGTATAACACAAAAGTTTAGTTTATGAATTTGTTTCAAAAAATTAAAAAGATAATTTTTTTAAATAATTAGAAAGTTAGTATTAATTCAAACTTGTATTTGTATGATATTTACAATTTATTTGTTGTGATAAATTTAAATAATAACTGAAATACCAAATAACAAAATTGTTTACTCCAATTTGAATTAAAACTGCTATGGCTTACTGAAATAACAAATAACCAAATTGTTAACCACTGAAAATAAAATTTTGATGATATTTATATAATTTTATCTATAAAAAAAATTAATTGACAATTGTAAACGGGGACAGGTAGTTATTTGTTTCACATGGTAGCAGAGTGGTCACTGAATGCGTTTCCATTTTCCTCCCACGAATTTCAGTGTGGACACCAAATTCCAGCACATCTCTTGCTTCACCGCTATAAGCACTTTCTCATTATTAATACCACAAATATGTCAGTACACATTTTTTTTTCCTTCTATATTCCACTAAAAATTTATTCTCCTTCCTTTCTGACTGAATTGCATATTTTTATAATTATATTATTTATCTTATTTTAAAAATAATATAATTTATTATTATGATTTTTAATATTGACAATACATCAATACTTATTAAAAATAATTTAATAATATATATATTTTTTTTTAACATGTATGAAATGGTGACATAGTGATCGATATATAATTAGTTCAACTTTATACTATATTATGGTGATTTTTGTATAAAAAATAGACAATGGTGACTTCAACGTATGCCTAATAAGGGACAGCCGGCCATGAATACGACAAATCATTTATTTCCTCGATAAATAATTATGCACTTTTTAAATATACATAATTATTTCATTATAATAATTTGTTTAAATGTTACAATGCAATTTATTTTTACAAGATAAAAACTATTTTATATTATTAATAATCAAAATTGCAAAACATGTTGTAACTTAATCACAAATTTAAAGGATATAATAAATAGAGTCGCTCTTCAAGTAGGAGTAATTAACATTATTTTGTTCTTAGTGAATTCCGATTCTCATAATTTTATGTGAGGAGAGAAAAATTCAAAATCAAAATCACATAGATTACATATCTTAAACATTCAATTTATTAATTAAAATATAACTCATTATAGTTTGACAATAATCATTAGTAAACTCATTATAACTCTTATTAAACTCTGAGTCTCATAATTTTATTGTTTTTTTAAAGTTAATATCTTTTAACAATAATTATTATCTTATAAATTTATAATGTTTTTAAAGTTAGCATTTTTTAAGATGTTACTTATAGTATTTTATACAAGTTTTTTATTAAAAAAATTTAGAGAGAGGATGATGGCTCAATTCTTAAGGCTATTGTATTCAATTTATATCTTTTTACTACTATATTAATCCATTGAAGTTGATTGGATTTGATATTTCCTTTTATCATTATCTCATTATTTTAATTGAAAAAATTAAAATATTTTTATGGTATTTTATATATATTTATCAATTAATTAAACAACTAATTTCATGAAACTTCAAATCCATTTAACCAATTTACCTATTATTTATCATCAAATAACTTATTTATTATATGTTATAAATTTATATACTATTTATTACCTTTTGCGTCTATCTTTTTTACCAAATAGATAACAAATAGTTTTATTACTACGCGAAATATCAAAGCATCCAATTTACTCTCGTACTTCATTTACATCCTGGTCATTAAGCAATAGGCAATAATTAATGAAATTGAAAGAACTTAAATGAGAGGTTATAAAGAAAGCAAGTAATTTCGTGAGTGTGACCGGAAATCTATTTGACTGACCTATTTTCCAACCGCAACAATCCCTTCACAAACATAACTTTATAAGTAATACTAATGTTCATCAGAAAGAATCACTGCAACTAAAATCTTAATAATTCACTCCTCCCAACATTTTGTTTCTAATAAATATCTTTTTAAAAAAATTGTAAAAGACTTGACCTGTCTTCGTGGTTCTGCAAATTTTCAAAGGGCATATTTGTCTCAAGAGACAAAAAAAGATCAGTGAATGGCACGTGGCACGATGCGGGTAGGTTGACAAAAGAAAGAAAAACAAAGAGAAGATAACACGGTCGGGGTGGCTAAGGTAAGGAGAGAAAAATGTTATTAATTTTATTCTTCTTCCCTCCTTTTTTCTGACATCACAGTTCTGAAAAATTCCTTTTAATCCTTTTTTTTTTCTTCATTGAATTTTCATTTATTGTTGAATTGACCCTGGATTCCCCGTTTTGCCCCCGCCATAGCCATTGATGTTTCTGTTTCATTCTGGTTCAAACCCCTTGTAATTTGTAAATTCTAATTCTAATCCATAACAAAAGTGGTTTTCAGTTTTTTTTCCTTCCTTAATTTATTTCCTATATATTCTCATTCTTCCCATCTCTGTCTTTCTGCAACCGACCGACAATCCCTCTGTTTCTCGTCGCATATGCCTCATTCTTAAGGTTTGTGTCTTATTCTTTTTCTTCTTCTTCTTCTTCTTCTTCTTCTTCTTCTTTTATTACTGTTTTCTATTTTATCGATAAAATTTATACCCCCGAATCTAAAGAAAGGTAAAAGAGGAAAACAATAATATCCCCCTTTTGTTGTATCCTATTGGCTTTCTGTTTATTCGGATTCGTAATTTCTTTTTTTTTTTGAGTTTTGACTTTTTTCCCGAGCTGGTTTTTTGTTGTTGTGACATTGTTGATTCTGCGTTTTTGTTATTTTCTACTTTAATTATCTATGTCTAAGTTTTGGGAGATCCAATGAGCATTCTATAACCATTATTATATCTTCGTTATATGAATGGAAAAACCCATGAGCTTATTGTAATGTTTTCAGCTGCATTTCATTTTTCCATGTCTTGTTGTTAAGCTTAGAATGACTAGACGTTATTTAAAATATATGTTTATTTTTACTTCTCTTTTCTTTTGTGTGTGTGTGTATGTGGATTGCTTCCTCTTTGTTGGATCTGTGGTGAGTTTTGTGTATTTTGTAGATCACGTGTTTGATATTTGTTGTCACAGGAATTTTGATTCCTCTGAGAGAATTAAAGATGCCAGGAATGGTTACAAATGGTGGTCATGATGACGGTGGATCGAATGAGATGAATGGGGACCATTCTCCTTCTAAGGAGAGCTTAACTCCAATTAAGTCTCCACGGAGTTCACTGAGTCCACAGAGGCACCAAAGTGTCAGTCCCAGTTTCCCGGTTGATGGGGTGGTCGAGCCTTCCATCGAGCAGCTTTATGAAAATGTGTGTGACATGCAGAGTTCTGATCAGTCTCCCTCGAGGCGAAGTTTTGGATCTGATGGCGATGAATCTAGAATTGATTCGGAATTGCACCATCTGGTTGGAGGACGAATGAGGGAGTTGGAGATAATGGAAGAGGAGGTGGAGGTGGAACAAAGGCCAGGAGAGAGTTCTAGCTGTGAAACATCTTCTGCAATGGGTAGTTTATCTGACGATAAGAAGTTGGGTAAGGTGGCTGAGATTCGATCTGCTAGTAAAAGTCCTGTTTCCTCAGAAAAATCTGTCAAACCGTTGGATTCACAATTGAGCTCTGACACTTCGCCAAAATTAAAACCTAAAGGTAAAAGTCCTCCTTCAAAGCCTTCTTTGGAGAAAAAGAATGATAAGCCTTTGAGAAAACAAGTAAGAGGAGTTACTGGTGCGAAGAATCCAAGGAATTCTCCTTTTGGAAAATCAGTGTCACAGAATCGTGATGAGAATTTGGCTGAATCAGCATTAGATAGACCAGAACAGGCACCAATACTACTAAAGCAAGCAAGAGATCTTATTTTATCAGGAGATAATCCACATAAAGCTCTTGAACTAGCTCTTCAAGCAATGAAACTGTTTGAGAAGTTTGGTAATGGAAAACTAAGTTTGGAACTGGTCATGTGTTTACATGTTACAGCAGCAATATATTGCAGCTTGGGTCAATACAGCGAGGCAATTCCGATTCTTGAGCGGTCAATTGAGATTCCTGTAACTGGGGAAAGTCAACAACATGCTCTTGCTAAATTTTCCGGTCACATGCAACTAGGTGACACCTATGCTATGTTGGGGCAGCTTGAGAATTCAATTATTTGCTACACTGCTGGGTTTGAAGTCCAGAGGCAGATTTTGGGAGAAACAGACCCAAGAGTTGGTGAAACTTGTCGGTATGTGGCCGAAGCTAATGTTCAAGCTTTGCAATTTAATGAAGCAGAGAAGCTCTGTCAAATGGCACTTGACATTCATAGAGCAAATAGTTCAGCCCCATCTATCGAAGAGGCAGCTGATAGGAGGCTCATGGGCCTCATATGTGAAACAAAAGGGAATCATGAAGCAGCTCTTGAACACCTTGTTTTAGCCAGCATGGCAATGGTAGCAAATGGCCATGAAGTGGAAGTGGCGTCTGTTGACTGCAGCATCGGAGACACATACTTATCCTTGTCTCGATATGACGAGGCTGTATTCGCATATGAAAAAGCTCTAACAGTTTTCAAGACCAACAAAGGAGAAAATCATCCAACAGTAGGATCAGTCTTTGTACGTTTGGCTGACTTGTATAACAAGACAGGGAAGGTAAAGGAATCAAAATCGTATTGCGAGA
The DNA here is from genome assembly GCA_037974835.1 of Cicer judaicum. Lineage (NCBI taxonomy): Eukaryota > Viridiplantae > Streptophyta > Magnoliopsida > Fabales > Fabaceae > Cicer > Cicer judaicum. The sequence continues at coordinate 16,601,346 of JBBPBS010000276.1, forward strand.
TTGCACGTAAAATATATGAGAATCCAATGGCTGGAGTTACACCAGAGGATATTGCTAGTGGTCTTACGAATCTATCAACTATCTATGAGTCAATGAATGAGCTTGAACAGGCACTCAAGTTACTGCAGAAAGCATTGGAAATATATAATGATGCCCCTGGTCAGCAAGGAACAATAGCAGGAATCGAAGCTCAGATGGGGGTCATGTACTACATGTTGGGTAACTATGCTCAATCTTACAACACTTTGAAAAATGCTATTTCAAAGCTTCGTGCTATTGGAGAGAAAAAATCGTCCTTCTTTGGTATTGCTCTTAATCAAATGGGACTTGCATGTGTGCAGCGTTATGCATTAAATGAGGCTACAGAATTATTTGAGGAATCAAAGAGTATTTTGGAACAAGAGCTGGGACCTTATCACCCTGAAACACTTGGAGTGTATAGTAATCTTGCAGGCACGTATGATGCAATTGGCAGGTACGTGTTTTCACTTCTGCTAGCAAATCTTTTTTTTGCTATTAGAGTATTACATAACTTTCAACTTACTAAGGTTTTATGTCAAGCAAAATAGTAATATGTTATAAATTAATACACTGCCTAATCTAGTCACGCCTCTCATGAGAATATAATTAATCAAGTCATGCCACTCATGTGAAATAATAACTGGATTTTATCTGTGGCATTCTTAGTGAGGAGTTGTTATGGTAGATTAGATATTTTTCCAGCTCCTTTCACCTTAAGCTTTTGTTCGAAAGAAAATTAACAATTTGAACAATGAGACACACAAAGAAGAACAAGTCTTTCTGAGACCTTGTTGAATTATGAAATGTTTTGTTGCTTTATGACATCAACCTTTAGATTATGAAATATGGAAGATATGGTTTGGCATTGAAGTTCTTTTCGCTTCATGGTGTTTGATCTTCTACTTCAGGCTGGATGATGCAATTCAAATTCTAGACCATGTTGTTAGTGTGAGGGAGGAAAAGCTTGGAACAGCAAATCCTGATGTGGATGATGAGAAGAAAAGATTGAATGAGTTGTTGAAGGAAGCCGGTAGAGTTCGAAGCAGAAAAACCAGGTCATTAGAAAACCTTCTTGACGGCAATGCTCACAATTTAAACAACCTTGTCATCAAGGCCTGATAACGATTTCCTTTAAAAGAAACTCGATTCTTTGATGCTTTACAGGAACACAATCTTAAAAGTTGAATGGATATCAAATTCTGACAGTGTTGATTTATGGTATGACTGAAGAGTGTTATATTTAATGGGATAAAACGGAATCATTGAAGAGTGTAATAATTTATGCTAAAATTATATTTGAGAGCTATGTATTGTTTTTGTATGATACGTTGTAAGTATTGTGGTATACAGTTTCACCTCTTATTTGTGTATACAACATTTTTTCTCCTTTGTTTCATTTCATCTATCAAAAAAAGACTGTTTGAAACTCTACGTCTTACATATGATATAATGTTTACCTATTACATTAGTTTTGTTTCTGTAAATTGAACTATGGTCATGATTGAAATGAATAAAATAAATTATTTCATTTTCTCATTGAAGAGTTGTGTGCTGACTATACCGTTTCTTAATGTTATGTATTTTTGACAACAATCTAAACATCTCTCTTTCTCAGGAATATATTGGATCATAAAACATTTTTTTTTACTTATGATGAGTCCCTTTGAAGTGAAGCTACTACAATTTGCTAACTACAAGAGTCCAGTATATCTCAAATGTTTGGGATTTGTGAAATTTTTTATTGGCAAACATTAGTAGTTACATTAAAACTCTTTCGACATCCCTCAACTTATCAACTGAGTTTTCTACTTTGAACCTTCGTGATCAATTCGATCATTGACATTCTCAAGAGCCATATGAAATGCTACGAAGGAAGAAAAGATTGACATGGAGTTCTAAAAGATATGCTGAATAGTGTAGGTAGGAACATCTTTGAACCTTTTATCAATTGTCATTTTGTGTGTTGTATATGATGTATGCTTCATGTGGCTAACAATTCTGATTTGTAAGATGGCAACAAGGCTGTTTAGAAACTAGGAAATATTACTCATTGAATCTAATTGTTTATCTCACGTATTGTTAAGTTGATACAAAACAAACCTTAGAAAAATTTCATGCGGATTCTTTGTGAACCAAGTAGTTATTGGTCAACTGGATTTGGATTTTCTTCCTCTTCAATAATTAAAGTTACTCTCCTTTCTAACATAAAGAATATGTGCAACCCAAAAAATATGAGTGAAAATGCACCGTGGTTTGTTTCATATCAGATACTCTTTATCTCTCACGTCATCTTAGATGTTTAGTGTGTGGAAGAGTATTTTTCTTGAGAGCTCACATCGAGAAGTCTCATAGATCAGTTAAGTTGCTCTAAATATAAAATTGAACAAGCTTGTAATTGTTTAATTACGAAGCCATGTGATAAATTCAAAGCTAATTATTCTTTTGCTTTTTACTAAAGAATACCGTGTATTTATCATCAATAATGGATACATATATTTTTGGAGGGTTTTTCTTTTGAGAAATTCTATTATTCGAGTTAAATCCTAATCCTTACCTTAGGCTTTGATATAATTTTTTATCATTAAATTGTATATAGATATTATTTATTTTTGCAATTAATTAATTATTATCTGGAAATTTAGTAAAGTACAAGATCTTTTAAGTTATCTCTCTCAAGTACTAAGTGGCTTAACATCAGTACTAAATTCTCAAAATGCTTTATTTTTGAAATCTCAAGGGTTGACATTATTAGCAGATAGTAGTCCAAATCTTGAAGCCTCCGTTGAGGGATTTAGATAGTAGTCCAACTATCTCTCAAGGGATTTAGTATGAATCCTCCATTAGATTCATACTTCCAAAGCTTGAATTCTCCATTCACAAAATCATAGTAACCACCCAATAGAGCTAAGTTCTTGTTCTTTATTTCTTTATTAACATATGCATATTTCTGCAGGTTCACTAATGAGTTAATTGTTCTTTGATATCATAGCATTCATATTCTTTCAGGACCTTGACTTTGGCAGGTAAACCAATTTTCACCCAATCATCAATAAAATCACCGCATAATTCAATTAAACCATAAAAAGCATTAACAATTTATTTCATGTTATAGTTATGCAGAATTCAAGTCTTACTATGGAGTTGAGCCATCCTCTGGATGACTCATAAGCCTTGATATTCCGCCGCAGCGACTATGTCCAATAACTAAGATGTTCTCCACCTGAAAAATGCCATCACATTGTGATTGATGCAATCTCAATTACGTTACAGTCGCAGAGATATCAAAAACCTTTTGCAAGTTGATCATATAAATCCGGGTTCTTGCTGGCATATATAAAATGAAGTATGCATGAATCCAAATTATAAAGTGTAATTGGTCATTGAATTTGAACTAATTATTAAAGTATAGGCATGATATTAATTAAAATTTTATTTAATTTGGAAGTGTACTTGAAATTGTTGAGCTTGAAGTAAGTGAAACCTTCTAAGATTCTTTGCTCAACAGGGTCAATTGGATGTGGTTGGCATCCCTGCAATTTCAACTCAACTATATACTCCTCAATTTTTGAATTGGCTACCCCATTAAGTTCCTCCTTCTCATTGTAACCAATAATTAAGTTTCATTAAATACTATATATTATAATTTTTTCATAATTAAATTAAATTATTTATCAGGCAAATTTTTCTTCTGGTTTGAAATTAAGTTTAATTAATTAACCTGAGAAGGTTTTTCAGTTCTTCAATTGCTAGCTCATATGATTGCTCTGCCATATAGTTATCCTTTTCTGCAAGTTGCAAAAAGTTGTAACTAACTTAAATAACTTAAAAAGATAACAATTTAGTATAGTATAAAATGTATAGTGCATGATATTGAAGAAAGAATAATTAATAGATAGATAATCTATGAAGTGAGCTAATTAATTTTAGAGAATGAGAGATAGGCTGCGAAACTATCAAATTCTTCTTCCATTTTGCAATGCTTGCTACTATCCTATTTATAAAAGAAAACTGAATAGCATTTGAATGACTTTATACGAAAATTAATTAATGTATTAAATTTATTCATTTTGTGTATTAATGCTCTAAAATTGTCCTTTATTTAATGTTTAATTTGTTAAACTATGACACCAAAAGATAGTCAATTCATTTTAAGTATTTTCTATAGAAAATAATTTATGCAACTAATAATTTTAATAGACTTATTAAATAAGTCTTATGTTTAAAAATGTAGTAGTGTACGTAGTTTATAAAACCTTTATTTTCACACACTTTTTTTCTTCATGATTTAAGTGCTCACTTAGTTTCTATTTATAACTTATGAGATTAAACTGATATATGAAAACTACTTTAGGATTAAATTAACTAATATTTGAAATTTAAAGATGAAAATGAAACAAACAAAACTTAAGAGATCAAAGTAAAACCTAATAACTACTTAATAGATAAAAATAATAAATAAATAACTTAGCCTTTATATTGTAATATAGTATTCTATCTATTCCTTTTTAATTGTTATTTTTTGGCCTTTTCACATATCAACACAATCAATAAATTATTTACTATTTTTATAACATTTATTATTTTATTTCATGTATTTCTCTCTCTGCAATATATAATTAAGTGCATTATTGATAAATTAATAATTAATATTGCATGAAATTTTAAAAATAATAGTTAAAGAGAAACAAATTTTTAAACAACGTGACAATTAAAAAGGAGCAAATGAACTATATAAGAAATACGATATTTAATAATTTCAATCTAGATAAATTTATTTCAACAAATAAGACAATAAAATATATAAATAATTAATATTATTTTATAAGATGTACGTATATTATGAAAGAGTCACGCGATCACGAATAACGACACCACAAATTACTAACAATCAATAGAATATTGCATTTGTTGGACAATATGATTGGATTAAAAATGTTATTTTCTATTTTTAAAAATTGTTTAAAAATCAATTTATGACACAAAATATTACTGGATGGAATCGCGGATTAGGTCGCTCTCTTTAAAATATTTTATGGCAATGTCAAATTGTATAAGCCATACTATTAACCACGAAGTCTCTAGTGTATAACAACTCATATTCATTGTATCGAAATTCTACTACATCATAGAAATTATTTCTAGAATTACACTCTCAATATGACAGTCTAATAACTGTCACTAGTGATATAGTACTATAATCACTCGAGAGAAAGAGAAGAAAAAGAAAGATAGAGAAAAGTAGAGAAAAATTTCAGATTTTGGAGAATTTTTGGTGTGATTTTTCAACTAAGTAGAACCATATATTTATAGAGGAAATTTACAGCTGATTTGTGAGTCCACAACATAGAGAAAATAGTTAGGGTTTGATCGGGCAAAATTATGCATGAATCGGGGGATGGAACTAACCAAATCAGATGTTGATTGGTGACTGGTAGAGGGCATACACATGTACATCATATCAATGAGAGAAAACACAAGCATTTATAAAAAATATTTTTTTAAAAAAAAAAAAATCATATACTAAAAAATTGACCAAGCCAAGCCGGATGAACGGTGGGGCGCGCGCGCGTGTGGTGGTCTATTTGCATGCATTCTTTCCCCTTCACAAAATTGTGGTACCCCTTGGGGCATACCAAAATTGTCATACATTCACCTTATAAATATTATTAGTGTGTGATCCCTACTAAGTAAGACTTTCTTATTTTTTTTTAATTCACACCAACTAGTTCTTATTAATATCACCATCATTTTCAATAATCTTTCATTAATACCATCATCATTTCCAACAAAAACTAAAGCGACACAACTATACTTCTTCCATTGTGATATGTTTGTGATCAACTTTTTCCATTTGAAAAATGATTAAATGTTTTCAAATAACTTAATATTTTAATAGTGCAATTTTAGTTCAACTATTAAAACTTTTAAGCGACTTTTAATTGCTCAAATAGATTTTGCTATTAAAATGATAAGAATAATTATAAGTCTAAACCATTTTTTTAGAGCACTATGAAAAACACACAAATTACGAGCACTTAACCATTTTTCTCTCGCAACTTCAGATACATCTAATCTCATTTAATTTAACCAATGTATTTTATGAGTCTCATCACTTATCCATATAAGTAAGTTTGAGATCTTATTTTCGAGATATTACCTGATGGAGCTTTAAAGAAGAAAAAAAAAAATCCAACACAAATAAAATATTGTTGAGGAGAACAAGACGATCATCCAAAGATAAGTTATGATTATTCAATCTTGACAATCTACATCTAATTTTGTCATTCATTGGATGTTGTTTTTGGGTTACTACCCAATTTAAAGACCAAAGTATTTGAGCGATGCATGCCCTAACTTACAATTTAGCACATATGTCGCTTCTTTCATCCAAATCCTATTATCATTAACACTAACAAGTAAACTCTTATGAAAGTCCCCCTTAGGCCGTATATTAGTTCAAATAAAAACATATTTGTCTTGATTGCTAGAATGTTGGACCAACACTTTTTGAAGAACTAATGTATCATTAACAAACTGCAAATGAGATAAAATATATTTGTCCCCGTTACCAACTTTAAAATGGTTCAAATAACCCAAAGAAACTGAGGCATTCTAACATAGAATAAAGCCACTCAACAAGTATTAAAATCATCAATGGAGATAGTGGACCTCGCCTCCTAAGATATTGAGGCACTAACGAATTTTAAATGTAAGTAAAATAGACTATAAATTATTTTACGAACATCCTCACTCCTTCAATCCTCTAACTCGCTACAACAAGATTTAAAATATTATTCTTTTTTCTCTTCTATTCACTCTCAAGCCATAAAAAACTCGGTATTTGCATTCCGCACACCACTCATCTTTGAATTTCTACCACTAGATGCTATAATTAATCTTGGATGATGAGAATATTTGAGTAGATAAATGAAGACGCTTCACAATATTTAAAGTTTAATAAACTCATTAAAATAGTTAATCTATTTAATGGAACATCAAGTGTGATAAATTTGAGCATAATGACAAAATAGTTAGACTATTTAATTGAGCACAAAGACATTATTCTTAAACTGTTTGTAGTCAAATTTTTCTGTTTAATGAAACAACAATAATGCACAGAGTCTATTATGTGAGTAAACTAATGATCACATCTCATGAATCATTAATATGAGATATCAAATCTTCATATAGGTGTAAATATTAGTAGTAATATTTGTAATAGATCCATCTGCTATGAAAACGTTACATAATAGTTATGCAAGTGTTATTAACGATTCTCATGTGATCATAGTGATTAGCCCTTCGACTTGAAGTCAGTACGATACCTAGTTGGAGAGTTGTATATTTTGAAGTCATCAAACATTATCTTCGAAGATATCATGTAGCACAACCAATACTGTTGTACCCCATTCATAGTTCCGACAACGTTCTAAATTACTGAACAACCTAATATATTTTGCCTCCACATGAGTATGAGTCTTGTTTGTGAAAATAGTGTTGTCAACTAAGTATAAAAAGTATGTTCTTCCAACATACTCAAACCGATTAGTTTGAATGAAACTTTTGTACATATTACGCAACCACTACAATCTATATTGTGCACATCTATTAAAATTTATCTTACTAGTTGTTTCTTCCAATGTTGTTTCTAATAGCTTGTGTGCAACAATCACATCATTATTAGTATTCATGCATGTTTATTGGTTCACTAAATAACCTACCATAGAGAGGAATGTGCCAATGAATCGTGACACCGTCAAGGGTGATCGTTATCTCTCCTAATAGCGTATGAAATGAGTTAGTCTCCCTATGCCAACAACGTAGGCCATTGACAGGCTCTTGAACATCTTGTTCAGATTCCATCCTTTTCAAAGTCATGAGACCTGAAACCACCTCTACGACGATGTTGACGAGGTGGATGATTAGCCTTATTCAATCTTCGATATGATGCAGTAGGAGGAACTCTATCGCCTACGTTGTTGGCAATAATGCGAACAATTACTCCGTTCGTCCATTTGGTCCTAGTTATTATAAAATTAATATATTAATTATCATATCAATTATTTTTATTAAAAAATTTTAAAAATGTTTAAATATTTCATAGAATTGAGTTTCGAAACTTTTTAAAAAACAATGTTTCAAAAGTTTCAATTTTTCAAATAGGTTGGAACATTTTAAAATAGTGAGTTTCGAAAATTTTAAAATTTGTTTTTTTAAAAGTTTTGTATTGTTCGAAATTTTTGAAATTTCTAGAATTTTTTATTCAAAAATTTTATATTATATTTTAGAAAAATTAAAAATTACATTTTAAATGTTTTAAATAAAACAAAAAGTTTAAGAAAAAAAACTTACTTATATTTTAGAAGTTTCAAAAATGTTGAAAAGTTTGTCAAAATTCCAAATGTGTGAGTTCTTTTCATTTTGTATATATAGTAAAAGAGTAAAATAATCTTTTAAATATATTGGAGAGTGAGAAATATAAGTGGAGAATGAAAAGTATAAATGGAGAGTAAAAAGTTATAATAAAAGTAAAATAATAAAAATGAAACTAGCCAACCCGTCTTTTCATACATAAAGAACAATTAAAAAAGAAGTAAAAATACACATGTATTGTGCCTGCTTAGGTAACACAAATGCAAAATTTAAAGGGAAGATAAAATGAGATATGCACCAATTTAAACTTATAATATCTCTTTCGATTTAAATATTATAAACAAAACATATTTAATCTAATTTAGATAAAATACATTTTGATTTTTAGTTATATTTAAAATTCAGAAATATTATGAATCTAACATTTTATATTTATTTTTAAATTATATAAAATATGTTTAGGTGACAATATCACACTCATAGGATTTGTACCATGATGCATATTAAACTAAAAAAAAAAATCCACACCAAAATATATAGCCACCATCGAAAATATGGATTGAAATAAATGTAAAGAATATCGCTCGGATTAGAAAAGAATAAGTGCATATGTATGTGAGTGGTTTCTCACAGTGTATTGATAATCCTTATCCCACAAATGAAGTAAAACTAAAATGTGAGAGTGACCTTGCAATTGGCCATTCAGAAGATACCTCAAGTCTCACTTTCTTCTCATTTACTGGATGGAAAGTATATTCATTCAGGAAAGGTTTTATTTAGTGGTTGACTAATCTTCTTTAACCACTTCTTTGTTGCCTTGCATTTTCCTATTCCTTTACTATCTTTTTTCTCCATTTCCCATTTGCATTTCTCATATCATGTGTTGCAGGTCTTCTAAGGTACATATGAAGACACAAATCTTGACTATTTGTCACCTTGTTTCCGGGAAGATGATTATGGAAAATATTTGCGACATGAGGATAATTAAATATATACAAATATAAGGGTGGATAAATTATTAAACTTACTTTTTTAATTAAAATAAAAGTCACGATAACAAGTATCTTTATGATATTTATTAAAAAAAAAATATAAAAACATCACTTTTTCAGAGTAATAATTTTTAAATTTTTTACAAGTGATTCAAACTGACTTGTTAGCAAATTATTTTGGTGCTTGCATCTTCAAAAAAGTGTCCCCTGTTTCATGGATTTTTTTCCACTTTCACTTTAATTTGATGCGTTTTCCAATGCTTGTTGGAAGCTTTGTGCACTAGGATTGACATGAACAAATTAAGGATGCCTAAGGTAGATTTTTTTTTTTTATTAAAAATACATTATTTGAATTTAAAAAAAAATACATAAACTTTAAAGTAAAATTCCTACATGTTTGTGAACTTTTCCTAATTCACAAAAAAACAAGAGGTGACCTCATAACCGACAAATCAGACTCCCGGGAAAACCAAATCAGATTAATATTTATTCTTTTCCTTTGTATTTCATTAAAGCTTCGTCATTATTGTATGTGTATTATTGTGAATGAGTTTTTTTTTTCTTTCAAATATAGAAGGACAGAGTTAATCTTTATTTTTTCTAAAACAGGATTACCAAAAAGTACTACTACGTATAATTAAGCATTATGCGGAATGTTCACATTGTTTTTCTTCGTTGTTTTTGCTTATTGAGTAGTAATGCAATTTCAGCTATCTATACAAGTGTGAATGAGATTTCTGCCTGAATTTCGAATCACATAGAATTAAAAGGATTATATAAACATATGTAGACACATACCCCATATAAATTTTACACATATATTAAAAAAGTTCAATAATTACAAAAAAATATGTTATTTTACTAAATTATCTATTTTAATTATTGATAAGTTTTTTATTATTATTTATACAAAATAAAATAATATTTTAAAATTTATACATCATGTTAAAATAATTTGTTTATTTAATATTTATTTTTGAATATTAAATTTCTTTTTCTCGTAAGTTCCGACCAATGTCTAGACTCAATTGTACACCATTTTTGAAATTATGTATCTAAATAATGCACCGGTATAAGTGTATAGGTTGGGATATTAGAGAAGGGACCCACATAGGGAGGACAAGTCTCAAGTGGTGAACATCATTTCTAGAAGGTATAAACTCCACAAAATCTTCCCTTTTATTATGTTCGACAATAATGTTCCCTTAATTCTTCTTTGGTTGGAAATGGTGGAATTTGATTCAGCTCAATACTGCTACTACTATAAAAGACAAATAACACTTTTTTAGTCATTGTAATCACATCATTAAGGTTCAAAGATGATTTATCTACCAAGAACCATTTACGACTCTTAACTTCCCATATCACTTTTCTTTTTTCTTTTTAAATGAAAACTTCCGATATTACTTTCTACTTATCATTTAAAGATTAGCGAAATAATCTTCTAATCCAAGAGTTTAACCGCGTAACACAGACCCACACGAAAGTGAAAAAATGAATATGTCAAATTTAGGCGCTGTATAATTAGCACACCCTGCATACATTTGCAGTGCACAAGGTTAGAGAGGGAGGCACCCAAAAATCTGCAAATCACAACTGAGCTGACTTTCAAGCCTGATTAATTAATTATCAGATTATTAAATTACAATTCTTTTTTTTTTGGTCTTGATCCTCTTATTTTTTGGACAGGACTTTTAATAATTGAAAAATTAGAAAAATTTAATTAAAGATTATTTGAACTAATATTCAATCTAGAATCCTCCTTAACAAATTAGATTAGAATAGTTTATATGCACATTGTAGCCTAAAAGTAACCCATATATACTTTGCCATCTTAATTTATACAAAAATTCCACCAACACACTAATTCAAATACAAACAAATTCCACCAGAAAACTTCTATATAATAAAATAAAAACCATACCTATCACCAATTAGAAGTAATCAACCTGAGAAAAAAAACTTAAGAAATTCAAAAAAATTTACAGAATAAATAATAAATACATATCAAACTCTTCAATTAGGATATACGCGCTCCAAAAAGATTAATACGAACAAAACAGAAATATCATTAGAATAACAAGGCAGAAGATAAAATATGATTAAAAATTAATAATAGTATTCAATTGGGGCCGGAAAATCAAAACGGTTTCAAATTCCGACCAAGCCCATTGACATTAGCAAAAAGTCCAACCAATTCGGGCCTGTAAGGCAAGAACGACTTCCTCTTCGTCTTTCCGTCATGCTCCACCGTCGCACCAGGGTTCGCCGCCACTTTATCCGCCTTCGTTGAAGGAATCTTGAACATCACCGGTTGCTTATCCTTCCCATCGCTATGACTCCTTATAAGCAAATTCCGAAACTTCCACCGCTTCGATCCAGAACCCGTGGAACTACTCTTTTTGCTTTCAATTGCAACCGAATTAGGGTTCCAAACGCAGTAACTCCCTTCCGCTACACCTTCCAAATCGACGCTCTCATCCGTCGAAGACGAACACGATGCCGTCGTTTCGCTATCCTCAAACATCAGCGTTCTTAAAGGTAAACGACGTCGTCTTGTCGTTTCGTTAGGAACCGTCGAAACGGCATCGTCTTCGTCGTTTAATAGAAGATTTTGGCCGAATACCGGATACTGCATAGGTTTGATCTGACCGTTACAGAAAATGTCATCAGCGGAAACCACCGGGTCTGTCGAAACGAAAGTGAATTCGAAATCGCTATCGTCGCTGTCGTTTTGATGAGTTGAATCGTCGTTTGAAGTTTCGAAGGTGTTGTCGTTTTCCCATGGTTGGTGGAAAATCGCGTCGTCGTCGGAGAGAGAATTCGAGTCACATCGAAGCTCCTGGATAACTCTGGCGGCGATGTCGGCGAGTGTCTCCGATGAGTAGCTGCTGAAACTGAGAGAAGGAGAAAGGTGTTGATGATGAAAAGAACCTTCTCCTTCATCATGGTGCTGTTGGTGAAGCTGCATCGTTTCCACTTCCATCATGGTTGGTTTATTTTCTTTTCTTTCTCCGATTTCGAAACGCGATTCTCTTTGCTTTATTAGTTGATTTTTTCACAGCTATTGAGAAAAGGAAAAGGCAAATAAAGGGAAAGAGAGTTTAGGTTCAAAAATAAAGGAAAAGTATGTGGAGAGGTTCTGGATTGGGATGTATAGGAATAGGAATAGTTATGGATGCTATAAATTGTAGTGGTACAAATTTTTTTTCTTTAGTGCGGTTATACTTTATATGTACTATGAATTTTTTTTGCTTAAATAATTTTTTTTTTCTTCTTCTTTTGAAATATTCATAAGAGTTTTTTTTTGTCTCAAACACAAATAATATAATAGAGACATTATATAATATAAAATTAGATAATATATATGTATTATTAATATAATTATATTTTATTTTATTAATCTATTTAATATATGTTTTGTCATTATATTATATTATATTTAAATTAAAAAAAATATTAAATATACAAAAAATAATAAAATAATTTTATATTTAGAATTATTCATTGAAATTATTAAATAAAGAATTTATATTTAAAAAAAATTCATAAATAACAAAATAATTATATTATATTTGTTAAAATATAAATAAAGATATAATATATATTACGTAAATGAAAAAAAAATCTCTTATAAATAAATTATATTTATTTTAAAAGTTTAATTAATTTATATATTTATAATCTTAAATACTAATTTATTAATTATATAAAAAGAGAAAACTACCTTACAATAAAATTATAAA